>JAEAOA010001328.1:0-585296 GCA_016746295.1 Potamilus streckersoni
ATCATCAACACCATTAGTACGCCAGATTGCATCATTGTCATTCTCCTTTTGCACTAATACGACTGTATGCTTTGCTCCATAGATGACTTTTCTGACATTTCTACAGAATCCGAATATGTGATGTAACGGAATTGCACATGAAAACCGTCGACGCTGTCCTTTTAATGCTCCTTTTCGTGTTGCAAATCCTAGATTGAAATTATCATAGACCCTTTTTAAAATGTCGAATTCAGCGGTTGGTCTAATTTCACGGTCTAGATTAGCTGCGAGTTGTTGATCAGCTTCTGCAGTAGCTAACGCAGTTCGTACTTTAATAAACTTAATATGGTCAGCATGATCAGAAGTATCCTTAGCAAACATCATAGACGGACCAGCCGACCTTGTATAATTATCAGAATATCTTGCAAGTCCGATTATTGTTGTTGCAATATCAACATTTTGTTCTATTGATTCAATTTCTTTTCCATCAATGATATATCTTGCACTGTTAAATAGCGCCATAATGCCATTATTTACGAAACCAACTCGGATATTTGGGTCATTCCCATATGGTGTATCAGCTGCAACATTTGTTACAAGCTCTCCTTCTACTTCAATAAACGCCTCACACGGCAAAAAGTATCTACTTGTATCTTGAGCTTGAAGTTCAACTCTCCCCCGTTGATTAGGCTCTCTTGCAGGATAGGCATAATACTGATAGTTAATTTTAGAATCATCTTTATTCACCGGTGCTGCCATATCAAACGCTGGATCAGCAATTTTTTTTAAAATGCCATTTATACTAAAACACTATCGTTTTTCTAAATGTAATAATGCTATCATTTTCTTTTTCGTCTGAAATTTTTACGATTTCCTCCAAGACCACTTCCCGCTATCATACTTGCAATATTACTACTATCTGGTGAAGTCATTGCTAATGATGATAGTTTTTATTCCACTGCGTTATTTATCACTTTACTGACATTTGCAGGCATCATTGTTGTTGAAGGTAGCGGTGTTGAAACCATTTGTGGTGGTTTTCGGCCGAATCTAGATTTCACCAATGACGTTATTCTATTTTTTGCGGTAGAAAAGGCCGTTCCTGCAAGATCTCCAACAGCGTTAATTCCCTTATTACGAATAACATCAATGGCTTTCATCGCTAATTGTTTAGCAATTGGTGCTACTTTTGGGGCTATTCTTGTGAATAAACCCGCTATGGTATTTCCAAGGCTGTCTCCATAGTATGCCTTATAAACGGGCAATCTTGAGTTTACCACATACACATTTGTTGGTTTATCGTGATTATAGTGTACTATCATCTTATTTGAAATGACTTCGTAATTTCTAAATGCAGGCATTTCAGAAATTTCAATCGCTATAATAACCACTAAATTCCCCTGGAATTCCGTCCATTAACTCATCCAAGAGTTCTCGATACGTATGAATATCAATTATCCCACCTTGGAATAATCGTCTGCAAATATCAAATGCTTCATTAGTTATTTCGACTGAGTTATTCCCAGCTCGCTTACCTCCTATAAGAACCTCAAGTCGTGATATATCATTAATGATATTACTAGGACATATATGAGAATCATGATGAGAACTTCCATAACCCTCTCCTGAAGAACTTTCTGGTTCGGAAACGTTTTGAATTTCTGGAGATTGTTGATCTTGACCTCGACCTCGACCTCGACCTCGACCTTTTTGTTGTTCTTTTCGTTGTTCTTTTCGTTGTTCTTTTAGTTCTTGTTATTCTATACCATATCTATCAACTCCCATTTTAAAAGTTCCGTACTTCAATGTATCCTTTTTTAAATTGCCGGGTTCATTTTTATTAATTTTAAATAACCAATCCACCCAGTCATCTCGTTTTATTGTGTTTTTTTATACTCGTCTTTTAAAAATTTCTCCCTTTTATAATAACTTTTTACAGCGAAGTCACCAAATAACTCATAGTCTTTAGGTTTCAGCAATGGAATTTGTTTGATTCTTTCTATAGCTTCATCAGTGAATTTCTCGCTAAAAGGAACACTTTTTTTAGTGGAACCTTTTGCAATAGAATCACTAACATCTTCAACGGGGTTATCATCAATATCAATATTACCCATTTGTTGTATTTCTCGCTGAGTTTGTAACTCACCTGAAAGCTGTTTTATTTCCTCCTTGGTTTTTTCTGTCTCTGTAGCAATCTTTCCCAGCACATCAATAATAGGTACTGCTCCCTCTTTAGGGATGTCGCCGTATATAGCACGTTCTGTTGCAAGTTTTACATCTTTAGTGGCTTTAGTTACAGGAGCAAAAAGCTGTTCACTCCCAATAGAAAAGTCAGTCTGCGCTTGCTTTCTAAGTTGTAGTTTATCTCGCACGTTTATCTCGAATTGGTATAAACTTTTTCAGTAATGCTAACCTCTCACGGGCTAGTCTGGTAGTTAATGCTTCTGATGTCATTATTGGAAATGCTAACGTTTTTTCAATTGTGGATTTCAATGTTTGCATTTTCAGACTCATCAATCAAACGTCTTATAGATTTCACTTTCAAAGCAATCTCTGACCGAACTTGGTACTGTTCCCCGAGTTTCTTTCTAATTGCTTCAACTATACTAAATAGCCGAATGAATAAATTAATATCATTGTTATACAAAGAAACATTAACCGCTTTTTGGATTCTTTTTATCAGTGAATACATTTTAGGTAGGACATATCTTCCATGTTTCAATTGTATATTAATTTGTTCAAATTCATTCAAAAGTCTGTCTTCATTTAAAACTTCAGAAAGTACGATTTCTTAAATTTGATATTTCTGTGATGATAGATGTAATATCTTGAAATTCCATTTATTGAATATTATTAATAATGTATTTTCTTATCTTTAAAATATTTTTATCGATTCCCCAACATACAAAAAAAAACAAAAACATATACAATGCCTGTCCCTTCCTCATTCGAGTTCCGAGGCAAGGGAGGGCATACATTAAAGACTTATACAATACCCTAACCCCCCAATCGAGTTCAAGGGCGGGGTTATATGTGGGCATTAGACGTGAAATCCAAGTGATTTCTTTACAAACATTGAACATATAACATGAAGCCAGTACGTTACATGTACTTAATTAACTTAATAAATAAAGGTATTTACAATGAATGAATATTTAAAATGAATGAATGAAGGTATTTACAATGAATGAATATTTACAATGAATGAATGAAGGTATTTACAATGAATGAATATTTACAATGAATGAATGAAGGTATTTACAATGAAAGAATATTTACAATGAATGAATGAAGGTATTTACAATGAATGAATATTTACAATGAATGAATGAAGGTATTGTAATATTTACAATGAATGATAGGGACAGTACAGGACAATACAAACATGAAACGACGGGGCGGACTTACTACACACAGTCTACCAATCAAAAGCAACCCAAGAAATTAACCATGGTTGCAGTTGAAAAAATTCAACCACACCATGTCAATGGCGTGGGAGTTTTGATTGGCAATATTGGGCTTCGTTTAAAGCCCCAAACTTTTACGGCTCATATTATATATAAGGTGACTAATAGTGCAGTGTCAATGTGTAGGTGAGTAATTTTTACCACTAAATACTTAATAAATAACATTTTATGGCGTTAAATGAAACTAAATACTTGAATAAAACAGTTTTTTTTAAAGAATACAGCTGTTATATAATAATAAATATTTTTATGTTTTTTCATTAATTTTTTATAATAACCGTAATAATAATTTGGATTCACGGCCATACATAACTCTGTCAAATTGTCTACCCTATACAGGATTTTCCAACAAAACCCTAACTGCTGTTCTCAATACAGTCTTTAGAAACAAGAAACAATAACACAAAATCCAAGTCCGTACATGCCTGATACGTATATATACCGAGTTAACCATTAAATACGTACATGAGATCACACACATCATTAATTCAATCTAATTTCACATGTGTTTTCTACGTTTATCTCGCACGAATTACATATCCAGGAACACTGTTCTATCAATATCGAAAGGAGGATAGTCACGTGACGATCAGTAGTAATAAGGGGAAATACGGAAAAAAATAAAAAAATAAAAAATATATTTTATTAAAAGTAATTATTGAGAGTGTTTTCATACGTATGAAAACTTTATTCTATGTCCATTTTTCTTTGAGATAGCTGTTTGATAAATCCCTTCAGCAACTTTTCGTATAGAGGAACTACATATTCCAAAATATTTTCCCGCAGCATTCATTGAATGAAAAACTCTTTCTTCATTCGTCGTTGTATCAAATGATTTAACTCCCTTGCGTCGTTTTGAGTATTTTCCTGTCTTTCCTCTTTTTGTATTCTCTCTTTGAGAAATGCATTGTAAATTGGAAATCGCGTTGTTTAAAGGATTAGAGTCAAAATGATCAATAACATTACCATCTTTAATCAATCCAATAAATGCTTCATAGACAATTCTGTGAACGTAATAGTTCTTTCTTCCAGCAGCAAATTGCAAGTATCCTTGATTATTAACAAAACCAATTGGCTTTTTCAGTCTGCGGTTTCTAACATCACCATCAGCAGATATTTCATAATTAACGAGTATTGGATGTGGTCTGAATTCTTGCTCCATTTAAATATAATAATACTATTTGTCTAATTCATTATTTGCTTTATTTATAAATTTATTAATGTAGTCTTGAGGGGTTTTTATGATTTTGTCTTTGACAGAGTCATGGTTAGGGTCAATGATAGCGTTTTTTATTCGTTTATCATAATAACGTTTCAATTCTCTAAACCGCTTACCCCCACAATTGATACATAATTGTGATTTTCCTCTCACACCCACCCTTAATTTATGCATGGGGACGGGCCTGTCGAATTATTTCTGACACTTTGTAAGTGATGTCCACAGAATTCACCTCTACACGATTTATTGCATGGGGTTACTGATCCAATCATAAGCCATTTACAATGATTCATTATATATAAACAAAATTTTCTATTTAAATGTTTGCTTTATTTATATGAATGAAGAATTCAAGAGATTATCGGCAATCAAGCCTTGGAAAAATATTAAATTCAATCTGGATAGAACCCTCGAAGATGTACCAAAAGAGAGAATAAATAATAGAAGTCTGATTAGAAAAATACGAGATTGTGTTAATGAGTTTAAACAGGACGGTGCATCACACACCTGGTCAACATTTAAAATAGATGGTGTTGTTGATGCTAGAATGAATGATGAAACAGCAGCTATGATACTATCACAACTTGACAATAAACGGTATTTTCTCAGAGTGAAATTCATTATCAATTTAGAATCGGGCGATTGGGTTATAAGAGACAAGTTTGAACCAATTCTCAAAGATAGGACAACAGTCATTGTTAGCCGTGATTCCAGACCAGGATTGTTAACTGGAATTGATAAACCATACTATGAAAAAGCGTATCCAGAAACAGCAATTGTTTATGGGATGTATCCGTTAAATAAGAAACCTGACATTGGAAAACTAGCACCAATGGAACAGTCAACGTCAGTGGAAAAACCACTCAATTGTGTGGCACAACGTGTCATAGAACACTTTACAAATGCACACCGTGGGAATAAATTAACCGATCTAAGACGTAAAAAAATAGATCAATGGATGCTAACAGTGAAAGAGAACGGAGCAACTATTTCCGATATAGCTAGATTGGAAAAGTCGTTGAGATTTCCGATAACCGTTTCAACGATAACCGGCGAAGTATTATACGAATCGAAATACAATAAAAACGGAGCTCCAATCAAAATTATTGATCATAACAAACACGCATGGACATCCGCGATTACAATATTCCCGCGAGACAGAACAGTGAAGTATATCCCAGGAGAATTTACCAAGGATGGCATTCTCACTAAAGAAAGATTATTCGATGCTATTGCTAGTTTGTGTAAAAACGACCCTGTATCAGTATGGCTACTTCATAGTTTTGAAGATGAAGAATGTCAATTCAATCAATTTGTGAGACCTAACGGTGAATTATATCGTACTGATAGTCTACATAATAGGATGAAAAATCTAGCAATAAGTCTCAGTGAAAACGCTAGCGTTTTTAATGGAAATTCCGACGATTACGAACAGTTACTTACAAATTGTTTTACAATTCCATCGGTTGCAGCTCATTTTGCAAGAAAGAAAAATAATTGGAAACCAACACGAAAAGAGTTTTTACAGGATGTTCAATCCAGCTGTTTGGAATATTATCATGGCGGTCTATGGAACGTTAAGTACATTCGTGAAAGTATGATATCAGTTGATATCGTTGCCTGTTATCCAGGAAGTTTTCTAGGATATGGATTCGCTGGTGAGTATTTTAAACGGTTTTGACATCCCACACATGAAATGACTCGCGTTGCTATTAACGGACCACTGCCTGATTTTGATTTGACCGGTTTTGCTCGCGTAGTATCATTTGAATTCGCTGAAGGACTTCATCCATGTTGTTATGTTTGGATTGGTAGACACATGGCTGAAAAGATGTGGTTACCAATAGTGTTATTGCGATATATGATTGATTGTAAAATGTTAGTTTCGTTGATTGTCAGCGAAGCAATTATCTCATATAAAAAACAAACCAATGTCTGGTTACCAGAACCAGAATGTCTTGATAGTATAATCGATAAGTCTAGAAAACATATTGATGCTGACGAGGAGTATATCATTGAATGGTCAAAAAAGATATTTAATCAACGAAATAGTGAAGCAAAGGATCTCGGCCGAAGAATAATCGGTAAATTTACACAAGGTGGAAAAAAATTCAACTTTAAAAGACAATCCTCACGATTGATTATAGATGATGCCGAATACGACTTCGTTATTAAAGATGCAGTAGAGAAAAATAGACACGCAAATTGTAAAACAGCCTTCTTGTCCAATAAAACAAAGTTAGGTAGAATTGTTACTTACAGTGATGGAGAAAGCTCTGCATATCTACATTTAAGGGCTTCTATGCTGGGTTATGCATCTATCAATTTATTTGCAATGATAAATAGATTTCCTAGTATAGCAGTTAGAGTTGCAATTGATTCAATGTATGTCGATAAATAATATATCAAAGAGGTAACTAAATTTACTAATAGCGAAGAGACTTGGGGAACATGGCGAATTAAACGTGAAATACAATGCGATTATTCTGAATCAGCAGACGTTGAGATTAAAAGCAGTTACCTGAAAAACGATAATTCTATCAGTGAAAAATCCGAAGGATTTTCTATGTCTAAAGCACCACCGATATCAGATCCAATTTGTAGATATAAAACAGTTTATTTAAACGGTTGTGGTGGATCTGGAAAGACAACACGTGTGATAGAATTATATCGAGAGAGAACGTCCATGATTGTACTCACACCAACCCATAGACTAGCGAGAGAGATAAAACAACGAAATGTTGAAGCTTGCACGTATCATAGTTTTTTTCGATACAAGGGCGATACTTGGACTCCTGAGCGAATTGATGAGAAATTTATTCCTTCGGTTATTATTTGGGATGAAGCATGTACTGTTTCAGAAGATGTATTAAAAATGTTTTTTGATTGGTTATTGCAAAATAATACAAAAGTTATATTGTGCGGCGATCATGGTCAACCACCACCATTTGTTGGTAGATGTCCGCATAATTGGTTAAAAGGATTTGTTGATTATTACGAAGAAATTGATACTGACTATAGAGCACTCGATGAGCAGTTACGTGAGTTTAAAAAACTAATTAGATTTTAACCCGATAGAATTCAATGTGAAGTAGCGCGTGTAATAATTTCTGAAACACCTATGAATGATTTTTGGGAAACATGGAGACCAAATGATTTTGTAGTAGCAAGTAGAAAGATAGTCAGAGACGCACTTCAGAAAAAGTTGTTTGAGCTACACAAGAAAAAATTCCCAACGTTTCCAGTACCGTTGTGTTATAGACCATTGGATACACGAAAGCAGAATATTGAAGTTGAAATTCCAGGCCAGACGGAGAAACAGATTCTAGTGTTAAATGATATTGTGCTAGTTGATATCAATGCTGTAAAAGATGCATTATGCGCTGATCAATCACCATAGACGCTTGGTTATGTAACAACAATACACTCGTCACAAGGATTAACCATCACGGGTACAATTGTTTGGATAGTTGATAATCGCATTGAATGGTCAAATTTAGTCTATCTCGCAGTGTCCAGAGTACGACGAATAAATCAACTACGAAGGATTGTTTTCGATGATGATTTTAATGCAAACAATGATAGCACTGATATTAGCATCATTAATAAAAATACTCTCTGGTTACAAACAGCAGGACAAAAAAAAAAAACAACGAGAATTTGATATTGACGCGGAAGTAATAATCGCATTAAAAGAACAACAGAATAATCACTGCGCCAGTTGCAATTGTATAATGCACTGGCAGTATTCGGATAAAGACCCTCGACAATTCACCGTAGACAGAAAAAATAACAGTCTTGGTCATGTCAGAAACAATGTGATGTTGACCTGTCTTGAGTGTAATAGACGTATCGGAGCTAGTTAAGACCAAATGGCGGTAATTGAGTATCGTCCGGAATGACTTGTAGTTGTTCGCGTGTAAAACCACGCTGAGGTGCAGTTGAATCCAATCTATAGATTGGAGGTCTACCAGTTGATCGCGTTATAGTTGAAATTTTATGCGTAGTAACACTCCATATAGGATCAGTAGCTCTTCTTTTGCCACCTTCAAGTTCTCCTGGTTCGTATAAATATCTCACAGTAACATCACTGAGAAGTGGCTGAGTGCTAACCCGCTTTGGTTCTTCTGGTATATATTTTTTTATTGCAATATTTGGTTTCATATTAATAGTTCGAGTAATCTCGTTATTTAACGCTGCAACTACACTCGGTAACCTTTGGACCCATTCACGAGATCGTTTTTCTTGGATGAATTCTTTTGCATATTGATATCCAAATAACCGTTCTGCAAGAGTTCGATTAAATCGTTCTACAATTGCCTGATCACGATGTAACGCAGTATATCCCCGTCGTATTGTAACATTATGAGTTTTCATTGTTGATAGAACAGCACCTTGAAACTCTTTGCCAGGATCAACTTGTAATAGATTTGGCCATCTTAGAGGACCTCGTCTATAAATCCTTTCAAATGCAGAAACGACTTCAGAAGCTGATTTTGTTTTCAATGGTTCTGCTTGTTTAAATCGACTCGCAATATCAACTACAGTTAGCGCGTATTTGTAACCATGGTCATGTGGTAAAAACAATAAATCAGCCTGATGAACTTCATTGGGTACGGTAACATCAAAATGAGAATAATTAATTTGTTTAGGCGGTGGTAGATAAATTTGCCATATAGCTTGTTTGGATAACCAATCTTTCGCAGTGGACTTTTTCACTTTTGCAGCGTTAGCGAGTTTACTAATTGCTGCTTTACCCCTCCAGTATCCTTTCGGAGAATAATAAATAGATTATATACTATAAAAACACTAATGTTTTCAATTACCAGCACCTAACACCAATTTGCCTTTCATAGCTGATTTGACCAACCATGAAGCCAATTTTTCTTTGAAGGATTTATCGGGAATAGCATTTAACGCATGAATTAATTTTACATCCGCGAGATGTCTTTGTTGCAAATTATTACTTTTATATGCAACATCATGAGCATGACATGCCTTATCAATAGCATTTATCGGATACTCACCAGGCCGGGGTTGATTTTGATCATCAAGTCTGATATCTAATCTCGTTCCGGGACCACAGTAACTATATCCTGGAAGGTGTTTTTCTCCGGGGTATTTTGCCCATGGGGCACCGGGGAGTTTTCAAAGTTTTGCGGCAATATCACCTCCGAGTTGCTTTTTTTTTAAAAAATCTAAATTTTTTTGTACCACATGTTACACACTTACCAGTAAGCGCTAGTCTATTGTTTTTAGTTGTAATGGTTGTCTGATCGGTTGTATCAGTACGCTGTTTACATTTAACACAATATAAATCCATAATTTATATATAGCGTTATGAATATAATTGATTTTTCAGCGACTAAAAGAAGAGAACCGGTGAAACACCACGCAGCGCTTCCGAATTCTGTCCGTGCCATTATAATCGGACCATCTGGATCGGGTAAAACACAATTGCTGCTTAATTTGATAATGCGATTTATGAAGTGGGATAAATTATATTTATTTGCACCATCCGTAGATGATCAACGGTGCTATGAAGTGCTAAAAGATTATAATGAAAATGCATCAGAAATTAAAGGTGAAAGTGTAATTGACTTTATTACTGATATTAATGATGCACCATCAGTAGATGACCTCGATGGAGACATAAACAATCTTGTAGTGTACGATGATGTAATGTTAGATAATCAAAAGAACCCTGCTAGAATATTTTCCCGAGGTAGGCATAAAAACACTGATGTGATATATGTCACTCAACGATACACTAAAATTCCAAAAGTGATTCGCGATAACTGTAATATTCTTGCTGTATTCAATGGCGTTGATACACATACGCTACGAAATATTTGGCATACATGGTGTTCCGATATGGACTTCAATGGATTTAAAAATTACTTTAGTCATGCTCAGTCAGTCCCATATGGATTTATAACAATAAATTTACACGCCCCTCGGTCACGATATCGTATTGGACTTGATCAAATATTTGGTTAAATAATTTGTATTAATCAGCAGCAGGGAGGGCGATATGACAACATATTTGAGACGTAGATGGCAGCAATTTTGAGGGTGGTTATGACAACATATTTACGACAAAATCGCTAAGGCTCCATTTTACAAATGGGGTCTTTATTTTTTTTTTGGTTAAAATATGAGATTTCGTAGGAAGGCTCCATTTGGCATTCTGAGGCTTTAATCGATTTTGTCGCAAAATTTTGTAGGGTTCGCCCTCCCTGCTGCTATCTTAGACTCGTATTTGGAACATACATGTAAGAAAATTAATCGCGGAAACCCGGAGGCATAGTTTTTATTCAAGAAGAGCATGGCCAAGATGGTCAAGATTGACTTCTAGTATAGCTATTTTGTACTTAGGTCTAACAAAGATGATTTGTTATTATACTTAATTATTGTTTCTTTTGATGATTAGATAAGCAGTGATGATATCGTTATTTAATACGTTACATACATCGATTCGTAGAATCATATTGTGTGATATCACAAATGACTGTCAAACATCATTTTGCTCATTGGTCATGTTTGGGGTCAATGTTGGCCCTGTGAAAACCAACTTGGCTTCAACGTCGGCACATTTTTTTTGGGGGGGAGGGGTAAATGAAAGTTTGGCTAACTCCATATAGGTTATTTGGTTGTCTGTTGAGAAAACATGTTGGTCGAACAGGTCATTACAACACTGTGACATTTGGTTCAACTATGCTCAATATTTAATCCCGCTTTTGTCCCTGACAAGAGCCAATGAACATAATAAAGTTGGATCCACATCATTTAGCCACGTTAGCCCAAGGTGAATGCGCTACATGGGAATCTTTCTTTATTTCCATATTACTTTGGTAATGATATACCGTAGGTATTTTTTGAGTGTACATACCCGTTCTTTCTATATACTTATAATTTCGAGGTCAAATACGAAAATTTCATTGAGAGAGAGAGAGAGAGAGAGAGAGAGAGAGAGAGAGAGAGAGAGAGAGAGAGAGAGAGAGAGAGAGAGAGAGAGAGAGAGAGAGAGAGAGAGAGAGAGAGATTTTTAACTTAGATTTGAAAAAAAAAAACTTAAGTCATATCGCTGCGATGTCTGCAGTGTGGCAATTTATAGTGATGTCTTGCACTGGATCATCTTGCCGCAGACATATGGCATGATGTCCCATTCAGTCACATTATAATGACACCAGCACGGCCAGCCATAACACTAACCTATTAATGCTGAGCGCCAAGCGTGGCAGCTGTTAGTACCATTTTAAAAAATCTCTGGTATGATTTGGCCGGAGTTTGTACACGAATCCTCCTACAATCTTTCATCAGTATGTTTTTCTTATTTTTTTCTACAGTTTCTATATTAGTTTTCTTTCTTATTTCTTTCTCTTTTATGATTAAATCTGCTCTAAATTTCTCGTTATACCCTTGTAGCCACATAATTTATTCTCCCAATTCTGAGTCGTATTTTGTTCTTCTCTTTCAAATTCTTTTATGCAAATTAACACCAGCTTCTTGTATACTTCCCCAGTAGTTTTGCATTTAAAAAGTCCACATTTCGTGATCAAGCTGAAGAAGTTTCTGCCCATATCTTTAGACTATTTTTCATTTGTTTTTTTTTCAACATCAGCTTCAAAGGGATGCAACCAACCAGTCACATTATCCTGACACCAGGCCGACCAGTCCTAAAACTATCCTCTTCATGCTGAACGCCTAGCGAGGCAGCTGTTAGTACCATTTTTATATTAAAAAAAAAATTGTATGATTTAGCCGGGTTCAAGTCCGCGACCTTCTCCATCCGTGGCGGAAACTCTAAACACTAGGTCTCCATAACAGTCCATTTTGTCATAAAGGACTGTCATGTATATTTCTTTTCAAGTATATTGAGTAGTTCACTTTTGTTCGTGATTGAGAGAATTGTATAATTAGCGTATACCTAATGTTTGTCGTGACCAGCAAGTGGGGTTTTCCGTAGAACATTCTTTTGTATCTTAGGCCAAGTGAAATCTGTATATATTAGGGTTGATAAATGTATTATTTTTTTCTGTTTCAAACCAGTATTTGCGAATTTATGATCAGAGTTTATAATCGTGTCCAGTTATAAATTGGGAGGAATTATTTAGTTAAATTATTCATTGGAATTATAAAGTGCTCATTGACTTTTTGGACTAAAATGCTAAATTGGAATTATTTAGAACTAAATCGAAGACTTTCCGGATATTATCGTTGTAGTACAATAAGTCATTTAAAATTAGGAAAATATGTACATTCAAGACTTGGTAAATCAGAACATTCAAGATTACTGGAGTTTATTTGGAACATTTTGAATATTCGGACTTTCGATAGAACATTTAGGATTATTTGGGATTTAACTTATTCTTGAATTTGAACCAGACTGTTGGACTGACTTCCTTTTCTGCTATATAGTTTAAGACCACAGAGTCGTAACTAGATATTAAGTTTACCAATTGGCCATCAAATGTGGCAGCCATTACTAATCAAAGTATTGAGAATACTGCTGGATGGACGAAGTGATACAAGATCAGATGAATAAACACCATCTCACAAGATATTGCCCTTTCGTCATATCATTTAGTGTAGTATAAATAGAACTGTTAAAAATGTTTCTATGTTTAAATGTTTAAATGTAATTGTATAAAATATTTTCTATATATGAGATTAAATATTTATATTACTATTTGAAACATTAAGAAATCAAATATTTCCATTTAACGTCGCATTACTATCAGTGGAACAATAGCACAAGTAGCTGTATATTATCAGATCGTGCACCTAACTTTCAGCTGCCACCCAAGGCATATAAAATAGATATTAACGGCTAGTGGATATATACTTTGTTAGAAAGTTTTTATAATGCCATAGTGACTATTTTTTAGTAATAATTTGTATAATAAGGAAAAAGAGGTAGTAGATATAGACTTACAGGACCTTCTCAAACATAAACATTCTAAGGCTTAGCCAATAACAGTATGTAAGATTAGAAGGCAAAGCTACCAAAACATAAGTATTTGATTGCAAAATAGAACGCAAAATAGCAAAAGTCTATGATGTGATAGTTTTGAATTTTGTAGAAGACTTTTGGATTGAGACTGGGGAATTTGTAGATATAACAATTAATGAAGGATACAAAAACTGGATCATTCTCAACTGTTTTGAGACAAGGGATATATACCTGCATATAAATTTTGGATAAACCTAAGCAGTACTCGAGAAGCTATTGTAAAATCTCAATACTTAATATTGAGTACAATTTAGTATCAAGAAGTATTGCTGAAAGAATTAAGTCAGTGCTGAAACAATATCTAAGGATCAAACTGGTTTTGTAAAAGGATGATATATTGGTGAAAATACATGGATGGTATAAAATATTATGCACATTACATAGGAGTTACAAATTTACAAATTCTGGGTGTATTATTATTAATTGATATTGAAAAAATAATTGGACTCTATTTGATGGAAATGTATTCATATTGTTTTAACTTTTTATATTTGGACCAATTATAAGGCACAGAACTAAAATTTATATTGTAATATCTCATTGACAGTTTTATAAATTGATTTTCTTGCAAAGATTTTTAAAATTTCCAGAGGTTGTTGACAGGGTGATTCATTATCTCCCTATATCTTGTCAGAAATATTGTCCATACTATTAAAGAATAAAAAAAATATTAATGTGATCAAGCTAAAGGAAACATAATTTTTATTGTGACAGTTTGTAGATGACACTATTTAAATTCTTGATGGCTCTTTTGAATCCTTGGAATCCTCTACTGAAGTTTTAAACTTCTTTACAAGGATTTCAGGACTGAAACTTAACATCTCCAAAACAAAAGCACAGAGCAGAAACAGTTCATCACAATGTTAAGTTCCCATAATCTAAGGACTATGTTACCTAATCTTGCACTACATATATTGTCCTTAGATTATGGGAGATTGTAAGGTGACCTTTGGATGGTTCCCTGACCCAGTGGCCAAACTATTATCTGAAAAAATATATATATTTTTTATTAACACAAGCTATTAGGCATAATGTTTTTGGCAGATTTGGAGAAAATGATAACAATGAAATTTGAAAATAAAGCAGAAATGATTAAAAATTGTTTAAAACATTGGATAACACAATGAATAACATCAGTTGGTAAAATAACAGTTTTGTGAACCTTAATTATTTCAAAGCTTAATCATTTGTTCATCTCTTTACCAAATCATCCACACAATTTTATCAGGCAACTAAATGAACTAATTATCACCACTGAATATAAATCAAAAGTTGACAAAGTTAAAAGAGGGGTTATGATTAAAGTTTATTCTAAAGGTGGCTTGGTGATGATAGATATTGATAAATTTATATTAGCTTTGAAAATAACATGGATTCATACAGTTCTACTACCTAACAGAAAACTGGTCAATTTATTTGAATTTTAATATGTGAGCTAAAGTATCTGTTCTTATAGGGATGAAAGTGTATGACCTTATCCAAAAAGACAATCCTTTTTGGCATTGTGTTTTACTGGTTTTGAAACTGTAAACAGAGAAATATATACCCCAGATAGGAGAAGTTCTTATGAAAACAAATTTTTGAATGAACTCCCTTATAAGGGCGAACAAGGTACAATTTTCTAAAATGGCTTGAACATAATATAATCTTAATATATTGATGATATGCTTTCAGATCAGGGAACTATGATAGTTTTATAGCCAAATATGGTCTCAATATGAATTTCCTTGCCTTTCAACGTATAATTCAATATGTAAAGTTCTTATATAAAAAGTTATATTTAGATATAATGACACTGATCAGACAACAAGTCCCTTTCCATTTAGAAATCACATTTTATAACACTAAAGAATTAAAGACTTTTACAAATCACATTTTATAACACTAAAGAATTAAAGACTATTACAAATCACACTTTATAACACTAAAGAATTAAAGACTATTACAAATCACATTTCAGAAATGATGTTAAACCAACTAGAGAAAATTATTGGAATTAAATTTTCAATCTGAATATGGATATATGGACAACATATATGCTAAAGTTTTTAATATAACACAAAACTGAAAGTTAAATTGGTTTAAATTTCATGGCAGTTATGGAATGTTACCAATGAATTCATTTCTTTATAAAATAAAATTGTCCAATACTAATAAATGTACTATTTGTAAACAAAAATGTCCCAGAAACAAGCAGCATGAATTATCTTTGACAGAAACTGGCGAAGAGATACTCAGATCTGGCCTGGATAATTACAACTGGAGAACAGTTTCACTCATATGCATGTTTGTGGTGACTGTCCTAGCTTTTGTGAGCTGATATGTAAAGCAAATTCATTGGTGTGGGATTAGTCTCATAACAGATTGCCCGCTTGATTCAGGACAAAAGTGTCAGTATTGATATACTGTCCTTCTGCTCTTATGAGGGCAACATGAAACACGATCGCTCTCAAAGCAACGGTTTGCTTTTCCTGAAGTACCACTTCAGAGCTTGCACTGGGTCCCGTAGATGACCTTGAGATGAAGTGTCATGAGTAGATGAGAATTATTACCAATATCTGATTACCCATGAATAGTAGCCTGTAGATGGGTTCACCTGCCAATTGCCAAAGCAGTGATACGACAGGAATTATATTGCAGCTGAAATAATTAAGCCCTTGCATTCCACTGCCTTTGTATTGCCTTCATACACCTCTCAGACATTATGCCATCTCCCTTGAAGGATTATCCAGCACATGTTATGAGAACTGTGTGTTCCTAAGAGTGTATTTTAATAACATCCAGATGTGCAGGTTCATTAACTGACTTTGCCCATAACTCCATTCAAAATGGAGCTGAACAGATAAAACACATAAAGAGACACATCTTGAGACGATATACACACCAAATTTTACCAGAATATTTTAAATGGCTCCTTAGCTTCACTGGCTACAAGGATTTACTATAATTAAGATATGATAGTAATAAAAAAGGGCAATAACTCCACCAAATTGGACCTGAAAAGATGAAACCTTGAAATGACTCATCAATCTGTAACTGGCAATTTGCCTACCAAAATGGCATCCAAGTATATGCAAGAATTTCATAGCTATGCTGGTTGCAAAAACTGTGAATGGAAAGACATGGACTTACAAACAGAAAAGGAGATTACTAAAGGGTTTCATTTTGTTTGAATCTGCCCTCCATAAATAAGTTACACCCCTAACAAATCTACAAAATCATAAAAATCAAACATGCAGTATTAAAAAAATCAGCAATTCTTAACTTTTTAACTATAATAAATTTCAACATATCTATGGCATGTGACAAGTGCAATGAGTCTGTTAACAACATCGGAAGGATCATGTAAATTTCTTCTTTATGACATCCTTAAAATTCTTAGAATGTTTTTCACTGGAACAAAGCCTTTCAAACTCAATATAACTGACTCTCATTTTTCCCACCAGGATCACCAGGAATTGTTACATGCATAATTACCAATTCTAGAATAATTTAAAATCATAAAACCCAAACTATCCCTAGCAAATAAACTTCTGGTTCAGAGAATAGCAAACCAAGAATATTTTAATGATGTCTGTATCAAAAACTGTTATTTTGTATTGGTGAAGAAATATATGAACCAGGCAGACAGTGATGTTTTCATTTGCAGTCCCACTATATTAAATATAACATGTCCATGTCGAAAAATATAAAATCTACATGTCCTCATTCATAATGCTCAACACTGAACAATTAAGATTCCATATCTGTACCTGCATAAGGTACCATCATATCAGCATCTACGAGTATGCTGTTTACTAATTCATACTTTATAACCCGAAGGAACAAAGTCTAAACATCATAGCTGTGAATCAAACTCAGTTGATCTGTCTTAAAGTCCAGCACACACACCACTAAAATGATCCAGACCATCTAGGCTGGTAGTTAAACCTTCCCACCTCACTTTCACATTTGTCTTCGAGTGTCACCCAGATTCAATCTGAGGTGCTGAAATGCATCTGTCACCAAACCACTAGTAAGTAATGGAAAGGAATACAAAGTCTAAATATTGCCATTAGCTTTCAAACCCTGTCCTTTTCTCTTGTAATCAGCTGGAATGCATCTGTCACCAAACCACTACTAGTGAGTAATGGAAAGGAATACAAAGTCTAAATATTGCCATTAGCTTTCAAACCCTGTCCTTCTCTCTTGTAGTCAGGTGCACAATACCACTTGAATAAAGACCTAGACCAGCTGGTTAGTAAATGCCTTTATATACCTCAAACATTCCACTCCTTATGAACCTTACTATGACATCTGTCCTTGAATGTTACCCATATTTAACACTCCATGTAGTCAATATACATTTTCCACCATGCCAATGCTGCTGATTGTCAGACAAACCCTCATATATGATGCAAAAGAATACAAGGTCTGGATATTGCTATGAGGAATTTAACCCAGTCAATCTGTCTCACACCCTGGTGTACAATACCACTAAAATGGTCTGCTGCAGCTAGTCTGGTTACTAAATATCATTGTATGCACCATCCACAACACTTCCATTCAAAGACACAGTCTAATCTATTGAGGATTATGAGATGGCAGATCTCTCATGTACAATATACACGGGATTATTCTACTCTGATTTGGAAATGGGTCAGAGTGAAACATTTTGGAAAAATTTAGGCTAATTGGGAACAAAGTTTTTTGGTGTAAATTACTAAACTGCCAATTTTAACGATTTTTCGAATTTTCAAATATTTTTGAGGATCCCCCTCGAAAATTAAATTGTACAAATATATCATTGTATATTGTATATGAATGAATATCATTACACATATTAAAGTGTTTGAATATACATGTCTTAACTTCATACTTCTTTCTGGCCACTCCAACATTCCATGCCATCCAAGAGGTGACCAAGGTACTACGGAGGGCAGTGAAAATCAAATAGCCATAGTGTTCAGGAAGGCACTCTGCAAATTTGGACATGGCAACCATTCTAACAGTGCTGATTGTATTTTTGTTCACGGGCTTCAGTGAAATGTAGGAATATCATGGACATTTATGAATAATCTATTGAGTGGCGAATTGAACACAAATTCTTCTTTTACAAATAAGACATGTTGAGTCTGTCACGAGAACCTGGAAAGCAGATTTTAATAAATGTATGGAGATATGTACTGGCTATTGGCTGCAGTTAGTGTATCTTTGCTAGCCAACATTTTATTCTTTGATTTCCTAATTAACAATTGAGAGAATTGACAAGATTGTATGATATCAAATGTTCATTGAAAGAATTGTTAAGATTGCATGTAATTGAATATTCGATACATAGGAATTTTCGAGAATTAAGCTTAAAAAGTGATGGGTAATGTTTCATAGATTTATGAATTAAATCTCTGTCTAGTATGATTTGTATTGAGTAACATTTAATTGATCTATTGAGTGTATATTCATATACTAGTTTGTAATATTTAATTGATCTATTGAGTGTATATTTATATACTAGCTCGTAACATTTAATTGATCACGTAAACTATTTTAGAATAGTTAGATTTAATGTGGCTAAGCCAAATGTAATTTGACACAGTATTAATGTAAGAAGTCAAGAGGTGTTAAATACGGGCACATACGTGTTAGCCGTGAAGTAGAATTTAATGTTCCCCGCTAGCGTGACCCGAATTAAGGTCAGGATATGTAATGGCCGTCTCTGTTTGTAAACATAAAAAATAGTGAACGAGTGACAGAATTTATGCCTTTTATTTTCTGAGCCGAGTTTATGTATGAATATAGATATATACTTGGAAAGGTGACCTATTGTCTATTGCGAGACATTTTATTTATTTAAGGAAACAGTTTCCTGAAGCTTCCTGAAATTTCCTGTACAAATTCCAAGTACCGGAGCAAATTCTGAGCAAGAAGTCTAGGTCTAAAGGCGAGCGTCAAATCAAGTTTCGACTGGCAAGAGTCCAGGTCCAGACGACTGGACAAAGGTTGGCAGAGCAGTGACGAACGGAAGATTCGATGTCCGGATAAGATAGGTGATGATGTCATTCGTCGTTAAACTCAAAGGTCATGACTCGTAGGCTATGAAGAAACTGTTTTAATTCTGTCACTGACAAGTAATAGTAACAGTAAATAAAATTTGTATATTTTTTTTTATTTGAGTACATGTTAGTGCATTTTCTTCGTTCTTTTGATTAAAAGAAATTGATTTCTTCCATTTGAAATTCTTTTGTTGAATCGATCAAATTTTATATTTGTTCATTGGAAGCGGGCTCTTTGTGTTTATTTTTTCAATATACTTGTTCAGAGATCTGCATTCTTCTTTCTATCCATTCACATTGGGTAAATTACACCGCGGGAGGTCATTCCCTAGCAACGAACCGTAGTGGAAGAGGTTGGTGTGTTTTAAACGCCACCAATTTACTACTATATATATATATATATATATATATATATATATATATATATATATATATATATATATATATATATATTTCTACTGACTTGTACACCTATAAATGATAAATGTTCCAGAGTAATGCCTTATATTTCTTTTTTCTAGTTTCTTTTGACTTCATATGATTTATAATAATGCTAAATAAAGAATTTGATCAAGGTCTACACTAACACCAACAAGCAGGCCTCCTAGATCTCCGCTTTTATTTTCTGACTGCAGTCAGAAAAAAGCATAGACTTACTTATTGGTCTAGTCAGTAAAGTATTATGATTATTTTAAACATTAATATTTTATATTTGCAGCAATATTACTGTACTGTAATACTTTATTTGATATATTTTACTTACGCTCTTTTTTCCTTCTTCTCAAATGCACCGGGGCCCCGAGTGGCCTAGTGGTCTAAAGTGCTGACCGTTACGGATCACTGCCATCTCACCTCTGTCTGCGTGAGTTCGAGTCCAGACTCGGCTAACGTGGGTAAGTGAGAAAGCGTACCAGTAGCTTCTCCTGGGTCGGTGGTTCTTCCCGGGGTTTTCCAGGGTTCTTCCTCCACCATTAATACTGGCCGCCTTGTATAGCCTATCTTGTGCTGAAAATGGCGTGAAACCTTATAACAACAACAACTCAGATGCACCATAGAGCTTTCTACTGGATTTATACGGGACTTGGGACTTTCCCATTTCTCACCCTACTCACCCTACTCAATCTCACAGCTTAAATTGACTTTTTGTGTTAAATAGAGTCTTTCGAAAAAAGAAAGAACCATAGTGTCCCATCATCACTCTTTTTAGTTATATCAATATGCAACACAGTGCACCATATTTGCTGTACAAACGCACGATCGTAAGATATGAAACATAGACATTTACGTGAGCAAATTTTAACACTTGAATTGCAGGTTGAGTTGAATGGATAAATGTATATCTGTTTTTGGCACTCGAAAATACTGATTGTTTACGGAAATTACCGAATGTTTTTTTTTTTAATTTAAAAAAGCGGATTTTTAAGTCTAATTAAACATTTGTATGGAGTGCATACATAACAAATGCGCTTTTATAACTATAATAATATCACACGTTTGTACAATATAGGTGGCCAGTGACCTTCAACTTTGGGAATTACATCTATTATAACACGTGTATGTAAGAATTCGACATTTGGATTTTGTTCAGTTATTTTTCAATAAAAATTAAAACTAGGCTTAGACATGGCAAATATTGAATACAGACGACGAGCATTTGTTAAGAGTGTGGGATATATATATATATATATATATATATATATATATATATATATATATATATATATATATATATATATATATATATATATAGAGAGAGAGAGAGAGAGAGAGAGAGAGAGAGAGAGAGAGAGAGAGAGAGAGAGAGAGAGAGAGAGAGAGAGAGAGAGAGAGAGAGAGAGAGAGATTAAATTCTTACTCTACGGAGTTTCGAACCCAGGTCCGCGAGTAAATGGCACCCATCGCCTTGCATGCATGCACCAGTAGTAATGAATATTGGATGATCTTTTATCAGAGACCCCCCGGCCCTCCCAAAACGTTGTAAGTTAACATTTGTGTCAGCAGACTTTGTTAGCTCAAAACGATGCCTTTACATGATAACCCATTTTCTGACCAAAAATATGCTTTGTGGCCGGAGGGTCTCTGATAAAAGATGCATCAATATTCACTACTACTAAGTACCTATTTGTTAAAAATGTTATATTAAACAAATAGAATATTATATATATATATATATATATATATATATATATATATATATATATATATATATATATATATATAGATATATAGATATATAGATATATAGATATATATAGATATATAGATATATAGATATATATAGATATATATATATATATATATATATATATATATATATATATATATATATAATGTACAATACGTCAGTCAGACATGTTGGATTCGATCTAACAAATAGATTTTGTAAAAGATTTAATTGGATCAAAGCAGCGTCAGGGTACACTGGTATTAAACCTAAAATAATAAGCGATTGCATTAAAAAGGTGGGATATTATATATCGCCGAAATATGGATCAGTCGAAAGCGATATATAAGAAAAACAATAAAAAATATTTGTCCTCATATTGAGGACTTTTTTTTAGATGAAGATGGTTACATGCAATGATATTTTGGATGTGTGATTTTGATTGGGACGGCACTTTTTTAACCTCATTTACCCCACTGTTGCCATATGACATCAGAGCAGGTTTAGAGGTTATATAAAACGATTTATAAGCATGAATATTTACAGATGGTCACGTGTGGTTGATTTGTTAATTAGACAGCACATTTATACATAAACTGTTTGATGAACATGAATATTTACAGATGGGCATGCGGTTGATTTGTTAATTAGAGGCAAGGCGTAGAACCTTTAGTTGATCAGATAACCTAATAAGTTTCTGAATTTTGTTTAGATATTACCCCCAAGACGAAGTTTCTAACTATAAGACGAAATGTTAGAAAACTACAGTGGGCTGTCTGCGGTGTAGGTCTTATTTTGCGACCATTTGTTGCCCTCGCAAATAGATCCTAGATTATTTATATATCGAAAGTCTAGAAACTCAGAAGGCCTAAAGGTCTTTGTGACCTGGAACCTCATTAGGTTATTTTTAGTTGTGTTTTTGAAATTGACCCCTGTGTGGATACCCATTAGCAGGTCACAGGGTTAAATTACATCCTACTGGTTTCTTTTTGGACGGCACAAGACGTCACAAACACATAATATATAATGATAATATATGATGGCCTTTTCTACTTGTGAACAGAAACTAGCACACCCACCGTAAATATCAAATCCATTGGTGTGAAAACTATCACACAACGTCTTTGACGTTGTGGCTGGGTGTATTAATTTCTATTCACAAATATTGGGGTTTGGTCGGTCCCCCCCCCCACTAAATAGATAATTTTTCGTGGGCATAAAATCGCCCCCTCCCATAGACAAATTTTTGCCTTTCATAAGATTCGAACTCCAATCGCAATTTCCGCAGCCACTACATCTAACTAATTGAGCTACCAACGAATTATATAAATATATTGAATTAGTTAATATAGACTTAACAAAAGCAGCATTATACATTTTCTGATTATGAAAGAGCACGTAATTCTGCATTATATTTTCTGTTTTAAAAACGATATATTATTAAAGAGAAAAGGAATATTTTCATTTCGCATTGCAATATAAAAGAGAAATGTAATGCAGTAGTCTTCGCCAACAAAGGCGCGTGGCTAAACTAAGTGATAAAAATATCTATTTTGAAAACATTATAAATAAAATCTACAAATAAATGATTTTATTTTGTATACATTAAACGAATTTCTCATTACAATGTAAAGGAAGCCTCTGGCAATATACATATAATTGTGCATTACATTTGACATCAAGTTATATACATGACCATTACCCCAATACCATCTATTACCTGAATTACATATGCATAGCGAGACTGCTGTCTGCAAAATAGAAAATCAATAGTCGTATGACGATGTATATGCGTTCTTAAAAATATGAAAATATATACTTAGACAAGCAGATACAAATGTGAAAAATAGCAGATCATAGATTTTCTTTGTTTGTTTCACTAATTAATTAATAACAAAACTGCTCAGATTAAAATCTATGGCACGATATATATATATATATATATATATATATATATATATATATATATATATCGCACATTATTCAGTTAGAGACGGCTTTGAGTTTAGTTACGTAAGGGCATTAGATCATTTTTAAACAAATAAAGAAATACACAGGTTTTGAAAATGCTGTTATATGTTTATATTTAACTAATAAACAACAATTAACTGATTAAAATCAGATATGAGCAACAAATACGTTAATATATTACCAACCTTTTGACTGATTTATTTTAAAGTCTAGACATGTTCGACAACTCGCGAATGATTTTAAACTAAATACTAGCGTTATTATCTTCCTTCTTAAAAATAAGTAGTAAAATAATTTGAGTTAAATATCTGATCCTATGGACAATATATCAACATTTGCGATTAAGTATCTAATGTTTTCATGAAAGTATAAATAAACTTAATTCTACCAGATACATTGCGGCGACTTTCGAATAGTTCTTTCATAGCTAATTTGTTTAATAAATACTTGCTACCTTTTGCAAAAACTTTTGACCTGTCCAAATCTATTATAACTTTAGTGTACATACTTTGACTTATGGGATTATGTATATTTTCATATTTTGAGGAAAGAGCATCTCTTAAACTTATATATAGGAAATACTTGCTCTCGTCTTTTCTAATAAGAGAAAGTTTTATTCTATCAAACTTACTAAAACAAATACCTGATACTTCGTGATCAAATTCAAAGGACAACTGTTGGTTATTTACAATTATTTGTTTTACTTTATTAATAATTCCGTCCGCTAATGTTAAATTTTCAAACATTATTTCTAATACTTAGACAATATTACTTAAATAATGTCCAAGAGCGAGAGTATTAATTCCGTCTTTGCAATACCTTTTATCATCAAAATTACTTAGTCCACGTTTTATAATTGTATTCGTTTAAAGCTTATGATAGTTTGTCCGAATGACATTGGTTTTAATAAAGGTGACGCTATTGTTAAGAGCAGCTTTAAAGTCCTCAAAATGCATCATCTTTTTTACATATCCTCTAGGGATGCCTTTAGTTTTCTTTGTCAGTTTATTGTTGTCTAATATAACAGCATACATTTTGCTTCTAAGTCCAACAAACTCTCTAACCGGTACAAACATAAACTTGTCTTTCTTTTTTTCTATAACTTTCTTGTTAGAATTGTCATGAAATCCACTAGAAGTTGGATAATCTGACAAATCGAACAGATCTTTATTATCGTAAATATCTTGATAGACATTTTCACATTTTATATTGTACACCAGAGAATCCGTATCAGTAAATAGCAGCTCCGAATCTGGCCACATCTTTTTGGTAAAATTATAATGAAAATCGTACACCAACCACTTTGATATATCAAATACAGCTGCACCAACATAAATTGGCTTATTTTACTTTAAATTTGTCTTTCGTCGTTGTATTGTGGCAAGATTTTCATTAAATATTTTCATACTAACAAAACCATCGTCACTAACTAACTTATTTCTGCGATTAATATCATTAACGATCTCGATCGAAACTCTACGACGCAAATTTTCCATTGTCTTTCCAAACACTGAGTTGTTCATTAACTTGAAAAAGTTTTTCTCAAATTCGGTTGTAGCTACGGCACGACGTTTCGTATTTAGGTTAATATAACCCGCCATCCACGGCGAATGAATAAACTTTAGGACACGATGGACTTTTCTCAGAATTAGTCCAGCATCTACTGCTTGCTTTAGGTTTTTGTAGTGCATGACATAATTTCTTTTATCTAACAAATTTGGAACTAACTTGTTAACGATAGAGCATTTTCCTGTTGTCATAACTCTTTGTACAGGTGATAATAAACTGTAATCAATCGTCGTTGATTCTGCGCAAAATGGATAGTCGTTATGTAGATCGTGTAACGAACTGGGGTAGTCTAAATCAACTTCAACAAAATATGAAATATCTTTGGGAAGATTTTTTTCAGTTTCTTGGAGAAACTGGTTTGGAGTTATCCAATGAAACCCCCCGCAAGGCATTGCCTGCCCCATGCTGGCTCCATACAAATTCACACAGTCGAAATAAATAATATAACTCGACGTAAGATTTTTATCATAACTTTGTAAATATTTATTATTAGCTGCTGCATATTTTTTTGTTATGACGCTAATTCCGCCTCTGATGCCTTTTTCAATAAAGTTAAACATATCGATATCTGTCAAGAGTTCTAATTCTATCTCGCTAGCTTTAAGTAAAGCGTCCCAAGACAGCCCTAGAGCAGAATAATACCAACAGGGGTCTAGTCCGTAATTTGCATGACTAACCTGACGAAAATTCTCAAAAACATCTGCTAGCAATAACACATCAGTTTTTAGATATAAATCGTGATAATCGCCAATTGTTTTGCAGGCGAATTTAGTCCACATATCTTGGGCATATTTATACTAGTCGTCGCTGATGTTCTCTTTCTTGAGCTGCGAGTAAAATTTTTCTTTGTCAGGTAGAGAAGTTTCACTAAATCTGCTCCAATCGTCAAGATACTCATAAGGAAAGATACCTTCTTTTGTCAGATGGACATAGTTTTCTCCGAAACAGCTGCGCAGATTATTGAAAATACTAAAACCTTCAACGAGCTCGTTTAATGATGCCACCATAAATTGCAAGCTGTCGATGAAACGTAATTTGCCGAGGATCATCGACATATACTTTTCAAAATTATTTGGAATACATTTTATCACGTTATTTAGTTTTAGTTTGGCTTTAATGTCTTTATCACCAAAAGCTTCCACAATGATATGACTGTCGTAGCCGCGAAAGTTGTGTAAAATTACTGGAATAAAATCCGGAGCATGAAATTTTAAATTGCAACTGTTATGAGCTGCTCCGCGATACTGACCGGTCAAATGACAGTGATATCGCACCTTGGAGTCTGCTAGAAGTTTTTCACAAATATAGCAATTAACCGCCTCATCAAAATCGAGTTGTTGTTTAGACGTTATTCTGATCGGAGCTGTCCTAAGTAATCTGTTAGAAATTGTATTAACTTCGTCTATTAAATTTTTCAATAACCAGACGGCAGGATTTTCACCTCGATATAACCTTAATGGAGACGAAAATCTATCGCTGGCACAACAAACTACCTCATAAGCTACGCCGCAAGGAATATGCTGTTGTATCTTTCTTGTACTTGATTTGTTCGGATCATTTTCTGCTCTAGCTATGGGAACGAGTGGACACTCGAAATCGGCGTAAATAACAAAGGGAATACTCAGCTTGTGATTATAGTTTTTAAATTTTAATATTTTATCTTTTTCGCTAGGCATAGTTATTTTTTGAACATTAACGCAGTATTTGAGATGGACTTGCAGTCTGTCATCGCTAGAAAAACCGTGCAAAATCTGTAACAAAAGTATTTCTTGTTTCTGTTTTTAATGTACTGTCCACCAACTAAGCCGTTAAAGTTCTTTATCCAACAGTAATGTCCCTGAAAAAAATAATAAATTTATTGTCTTTTGCGAAGCACTTTCTGAGATGTATCTAGGGTAAACGTTTTCTCGCTCGTCTAGTCCGAAAACATTTACTGAGATACCGTTTTGTTTTTCGAACTTTGGTATATGATTTTCTGCTACTGGAAAGTTGATTCCATCAAAATTGAGTTCGTTCTTGTGCGGAAAGTACTTGTTGACGCGATCGGAATTCTGTTCCTGGGGAAACATTGCGGAAAGAATAGACCACTGGAAACATTTATTGTCGTTGTTTTTTATATTTATACAGCACCTTTTGTTCTTAATTTTTTTAGGAAGATCGACGTACCCAGTGCCGCAAAGTACGTTATATTTTGATGTGTGAAATAAAACGGTTTTTATTATTTCGAATTTCCAATCTGAACCTGACGAGTTAAATTCTTCTAGTTTTTGTTTATTTCCTGGTGTATTTCATCGGCGACCATTGCAATGTTTGTTCCAGTTAATATTTTTCTCGATTTAGCTGTCATATAGGGTTCCGAGATTTCGTTTTCAATTTTTTTGTTTCTTCGACTGAGTGTAACTTTGATAAAATCATATGATACTGGACAATGAGTTTGATACTTTTATGAACTGCAAGTTCTCTAGCTATAACGGGTTGCAAAAGATGATATAAATTTGTAGAGGTAAAATTAGCTAATATAGTCTAATCGTCAAGTTTGTAACTGTTGTCATATCCTGAAAATGCCGAAGCAATTTTTTTCGGATTTGATAATGCTCTTTTTAGCGTCGCTCAATTTTAGCATTATATGTATATGGCAATATTGTTTATTTAATTGAAATTTTTAATACTTTTAATTAGAGATATTACAATTGTATATATATATATATATATATATATATATATATATATATATATATATATATATATATATATATATATATATATATATATATATATAATGACAGAAATCTTGAGATATCTACCACTCACAGCAGAAGAGCAAGAGATGTATCATATGCATCCGAAATACAACTTATACGCTGAAAATGCATTAGGTTCTGTTATCAACATAGCAACTGAAAAAGCTATTGGCGTGCCATCTCCGGCTGGGATATTAATTTCAGTAAAGGGCGATGATGCAGAAAGAAATGATATGTTTAGAAAAGATTTTATTTCTACCTTGTTTGTTAGAGATATTCCAATAGGACAGCGAGTATATAGAGCAAATGGTGCAGTTGCAGATGATAATATCGAAAATTTAGGATTACAAAACGAATATCAACCCCACCCAGTATTTGATCTATATGAAGCAAATGGTAAAGGAGTTATTAGATATATAAAAACAAAAAATGTTATTGGAATTTTGAATAAAAATGGTTACTTACAAGTAGTTGTACGAGGGGGAAATACAGATTTTGTTTATTATAAAGCTCATCGTTTTGTTTATGAAGTTCTTAAAGGCAGTATTCCAAATAGTTTAGTTATTGACCACATTAACAAAATTAAAACCGACAATCGTCTGGAAAATTTAGATCTAGTTACTCAACAAGAAAATAGTAAAAGAGGAGATGCTGGTGGTGCTAGACATTCTAAATCAGTTGTTTCAATAAATCTTGAAACAGGAGCAGAAATGAAATTTAAATCAATTTATTCTGCCTCAAAATATCACAAAATTCATCCTCAATTAATAAAAGATGTAGCTGATGGTAAAACAAGATCAGCAACGTGTATGATAACATTTGATAGATTTTTTTTCAGATACGATAACTAATGATATCATTCAAATCGTTTCGTGAGATGCAATTATGACAAAATTCCATTATATCGTCGCGATTTAATCGTATTGTCATTATTTTGTTTGTATCAAGTTTTATTTAATCCTCCGCTGTTAACAAAAATTTATCAAATTCGCCTGATGCTATCATATCGTCAACGAAATAAAAATTATAACCCACCGCATTGTAGTGGAGCAAGCAGTTTCTAACTGCTTCGGCTAATTCTTTTTTGTTTAGAATATGAACTCGACAATGATATTTTATTTCCATAATATATATATATATATATATATATATATATATATATATATATATATATATATATATATATATATATATATATATATATATATATATATATTTATATATATATATATATATATATATATATATATATATATATATATATATATATATATATATATATATATATATTAATTAGATAAAAGATTATTATTATAATGAGCTTAAACGAGAGGTTGGCTCAGATATATTCGGAAGATTTTGTTCCAGTTAATAATGTCACCGATGACAGATTTGCTGGTTTCATCTACCATACTGAAAATGATATATTGTATAACTATGACGATGTCGATGAAGATGATGTTGTCGTTAGCAAGAAATATTTAAGCAGAACAACAACTGGGTGATATGATGTTAAGTACCACATTGCCAAAAAATATTAAAATTTAATTTTAGCGTTTCTGAGCACCAAATATTTTGGCAGCTTTTTAGACCCTTTCTAAACTTAAAAGTACCGGGACAACAAAGAAACATAAAATACGATGTTATTTTTGTTAAAATATTTAATTTAATGACAGTCGATGAAGCTAGAAACTTGAGCTTAATTTCTTTATGTAAACCTGTAAAATGTAAATCAGTACTGATAAGATACGAGCAAATTTATCATAATATTATTCAGTCGATGCAATCGCAGTCAATGCAATCGACATAGTTGGTACGCAACTATTAAATTTATCGCTATATCCGCGCCATTTAACTAAACTTTTGTTGCCGCGCTTTCTAATAACTTTTTCGATAACAAATATATCTTGTTCTGTTTTTTGAAGTTCCTGTTCGTAAAAACTGCCAGTTATAGGATCCCCTAGCAAGTCTTTCAGCGAATATGTAACTGGTATTGTTAAAAGTACTTCATCAACAACAGATACTTCTTCGCTCCAGTTCGGAGTAAATCCCTTTTCAAACGTTTTCTTGGTCAACGAAATTCTAACTTCATCGCCAACTCTAAATTTATGTCTGCGGTACATGTTTTCGTTTGCCAGTATTGGATTTGTAAGCGTATCGTTTGGCGACATTTTAGTGGTTCGGTGTTTCGTGTTATTATATTCGTCAACAAGTTTTTGTAAGTTGTCAATATATTTATTCGTCTTTTTAGCTGTCAAATACTTATGAATTTTTTCGTTAAGCGTGCGATTAAATAGCTCAACGATAACGCTTATTCCCTCATTTCCAGTTACGTATTTTGAATATTATTTTGTTCCAAAAACTGCTCGAACTTTTTGTGAAAAAAACTCTGCTCCGTGATCTGTCCAGATTTTGTTTGGCTTTCTTTCTATTGTTGTTATTATGCGCTTTAGTGTGTCTATCATTGAGTTCCCCGTTTTATCCGAAACTGGTACACTAAATGCATATTTACGAAAAACATCGACAACAGTAAAAAGATATCTCTGCGGATCGCCATCAGCTCCAACGTTAAATTGAGCTAGATTTGACATATCAACTAAATCTATCACCCAAATATCATCAACGGCATTTGCTACAACTTTACGTCGCGGAAACTTTTTTTTTAAGCCCCTTTTTTTGTTAAAAAATTCCGGGGACGTTTAAGGACCGGAAAAGGCCCGGGGGAAAGGTCATTTTTTAATAAGACCTTTTCCCGGGCCCGGGGGGTTTCCCCAACTTTTAAAAATTTTTTTCCTAAATTTAAACCCGCCTTTCTTTTCGCATTTCCAAATTTAATTTTGGGTTTTACCCCTAACCCCCTTTAAACTATTTTTCCCTGTTTTTTTGGTTTTCTAAATAGGAAAATTTTTTTTCTCCTTAAATTTTCCCTACAGCCGCTTTGCATCAATTTTTAAATTTTTTGACAAATTTTTTTTTTATAAAAATTTTGGGTTATTTTTCAGAATTTTTTTTGGGATTTTTTTGGGGGTATTTTACCCCGATTTTTTTTGGGTTTTGGAAATAAACTTTTTTATTTTTCTTAAAAAAATCCCGGGGGAAAGTTCATTTTAAAATAACTACTTTTTTATTTTTAATCAAAATCTTTGGTTTTTGGTTTTTGTTTTTTTGGTTTTTTTTTTTTTCCGAAAATGGAATTTAAAAAAAAAAAAAATTTTTTTTGTTTTTATAAAAAAAAAATCTATAAAATGCAGACAAAATAACTAGAAAAAACAGGATTTTGATCGATAAATAAAAAACGTAAATCTAATTCCCGTTAACCTTCCTGGGGTTTTGACCCTCAAAAAATAAGAAATATTACTAAAAACATAAATATTGTTTTAGTCGTCTACTAAAATGACGTCCCTGATAACATCAGGGGGACAACCCGCCCCGGACTTTGTTGCTGGCAAGAATATGCTTTTTCTTTTTCCACAGATTGTGCAAATACTTTTCAGCATTATTCTGTTATTCTTAGTCTTTTCCGTCTTTTCGTCTATATTTTCCGTTTTAGTTTTACATTTGAGACAATATGTTGACATTTTTATATCACGGAGTTTAGATAAATTAATCGCGATCTCATCATTAGCGCGAGAGGGTTGTTTGTCAAATTGCAAAATTAACTTTAAAAAATCTGGATTTTTGGTCATCTGTTTAATGAACATCACGCAATAATAACCGCAAGCGAAAGTTCCAACTGGTTGAATCTGATTAGAAGAATAATTTATTATTTTGTATTTAGTCATATATCGTTTAACCGCATCACTCGATGGAATTCCGAACGAGACGAAATAATTGTTATCAAAAACAGCTACCCAATGTGTACCAGATCCGTCATTAAAATCTTGTATATTTATAACGCAAGAACCCGGCTATGCTGGAGATGCAAGTTCATCTTTGAAATAAATTCCGCGAAAATTTTTAACTTTTTGAAATTTATCAAGTATAATTACTTAAAGCAGGAGATTTTATCTCCTTGTTCCTGGCAGCGTTAGTCCTCGTCCTCGTCCTAACAGGCCCGGCAGTAGACTTCCCGCCAATCCTGCCAGTAATGGGGCTATTGGAAGAAATCCACCTTGTGTCTTCTTTTTCGTCGTTCTTTTCCTTTTCGTGGTTGTCTTTTTTCTAACAGTTTTTCGTTTAGGCATTATATTTAATCTTTAGACAAAAATTTTCTTTATACCACCGCCAAAGACAATACCACTACCTTTAACTGCCTTTTCTGATGCGCCATGTACTGCTCCTGACGCCGCTGCTATCCCTAATGTTCATAACACTGGCAAAATTTTAGGAAGTAACGCTTTGGCTATAACTGATAGTGCCGGACCGAAGAAACCACCGTCCACCGCAATGCGTTGGGACAGCGCAGTTATTTGTGCAGCGCTCAAATTTAAAACGAAAGGTTTTTTTGCGATCGTATTTATTCGCTTGATTTTTGGTTAACGATAATTTTGTTAAAGTCCCCAAAGCACCCGGGTTGATCTTCAATGAAAACGACCTCCGCTTCGCAACAGCAGCTGTTAATATTTTAACTTGGCCATCTGTTAAATGCATTTCTTTTATAACATATTTTGTCATCTTATATAACGATTACAGATTAAACTCGTATTGTCATTTTACCTCCAATGGAGTCGATTGTCACAAATCTGTCGCTTATCACTAATGCATATACATTTAACGCTGCTGCTGGAGCGGCACCGAGCGTCCAATTAACCTCAATATCAGCTGTACTGTCCACAGCTCGTTCGCTATGTTTACTAAAATCAAAGTAAAATATTGGATAAAGTGTACGAAATTATTCTAATGATATCTGAGAACCGTCTCCAGTATCTTAATATTTCTGCATTGAATTAAGCAGGAACATGTACGGTCTAGTAATGTTTTTATTTTCGTTATCCGCAAAATTGGACTCGATTGCTCGTTCTTGATATTGCTTTGAATTTATTCTGGCATAAAATCGTCTAATATCAGCGTTGTCAAATATTCCATTAGTTTGTGTTTGGCTTCCGCGTCGATCTTTTCGCTGGAATACAACAAATAAATGACGCAGCAGCTGTTCACTCAATGTTGTTGTAACTCGCCATGTGTAGTCGGTGGTATTTGGAACTGCTGTTTGATATATTTTATATTGTTGAAAATGAATTTTATTAGTGCGTTTTTCCAGCAATTCATCTAATTATAATGCTTTAGTGACCGAAGGAGTTATTCGTAGCATCCATAGCGCAAGTTTGTTTATAATAAATTGCACATCAGCCCCACCAGATCTAAATAGGCAATCATTTTGTTCTGCTCGATCTAAAATAAGTGTATGTTTAACTCCGCGAAATACTTTATTATAGTCTCTGCAAAAGCCAAATATTGTACTTAGCGGCAACATCATTGTAATTTGACGTGATGCTGCTGCGAGTGCTCTTCTCCTAGCAAAACCTTCATTGTAACGTGCAGTTTTAAAACCTGATATATGAGTGTTAACTAAATTTAACATTGCAGTATCATCATCAGCTGCTCCTGGTGGTGTTATATTAAGATTTTTACAAGCAGCAGTAAGTGAAACTCTTGTAGCGTCTGCATTAGCATCTGCAGCTGGTAGGTCTATATTAAAATTGGCAGCATTAGCAATAAGAAAATTTCTCACATTTACAGCACTTCCAGCTGCATCAGCTCCAGCTACAACTATTATCCTTGGCATAAATTCTGTAGATGCTGCTGTACCATGTCCAGTATCTTTAAACCACATCATATTAGTTGCAGTTGATTTTGAGTAATCATCGGAGAACAAAATAATATTAAAGGCTGTACTTGCAACTTGTAAGTGATTTGAAATATCTTCTACAGTTTGATTGGCCAGCTGATATCGAGCACTTCTAAATAAACACCAAGTATTATTTATAAAAGCTACTTCTATTCCAGCCGCAATTGCAACAGGTGGATCAGCTGTTGTCATAATCCGACCACGAACTTCTAACATTGCTTTGCAAGGCAGTAGAAATACGTCCTCGTCTCTGGTATTAAATGTTCTAACGCCAGCCTTATTAGGTTCGTTAGAATTTTCATCTAGATATTCGACATACTCCAATTCCGTTACTGCGTCGTCTTTGTCAGGAATTTCTGTAAAATCGAGATAAGTTTTTAGACATTTTTTATTTTAATAGGTTATATAAAATTATTGCGGCGCTGTAACTTTAGATATCAAATTTTGTATAATCTGCTCGCCCTTTGGTGATAAAACTTTTTTTGTTGTTGTTATCATCGCTCTTTGAGTATCTTTTGTTGGTGCGATTTCCAAAATAACTTGCTTGATTGACGGTGGTTCGCCTTTTATTTTATCAGATATTTTTTGTCCCACTGCAGTTCCAGCAGCAGATGCAGCTCCAGTTGCAAAAGCTTTACCAGCGTCAAGTGCTATTGGCTCAAATTTACGAGCTAGTCCTGGAATATTTTTAGCAATTTTAGTAAATATATTTCCGAAAAATCCTCCTACTATTTTTCCTCGATAAACTTTTTTCTGTTTCATCATATATCTGAGGTTGTTTAATTTTGTTTTCAATCACGAAGTGATTGCGCGTAGGTGTACGTAATAAGTAACGATCTCATTATTTAAATCCAGCTGTCTTCCAGTTTGATCTTTCAGTTGCATATTTACTTCTGTTATTTGATTTTCAACATTCAACGGATAATATATAATATGACGAGGACTAATTTGCATGAGAGAACCTGGTGGAACTTCTGGTGAGAAACTGTATATGGTTCGACCTTTGTTGCCTTGAGCTGAATAAGAACCTGATGCGATTGAGCAATTTGCTAATATCGTGTTTACGTCAGTTATATTTACTGGAAATTCACCATCATACGTGATAGAAGTATCAGTAACACTGGGATAATTTTCATGTTTAAATCCTATCAATGACGCAATACTCGCTGTTGATATAAAGCTAACCATAAAACCATTTTACACTTTTATTCTAGCTCGCAATGTATTATAATTCGTTGCTAGCTCAAAATCATCTGCATTTCCTTTATTCGTTGTTATAAGTTCTTTTATCGTTTTATTTAAATCAGTTATATTATAAGCGCCTTGTGGAATTTTAAATTATGTCCAAGGTTGAGATTTAGGTGGTTGTATAATATCAATAACAAGTGCAGATTCTTTGGTTGCTGCGCGAATTTTGTTTACTTTTTTTATTAACATATTCAACATTGACCCTAGCAACCTCTACGCCATTCCTCAAAATTCTGGCTTTTCTCCAAGTGTCGTCGTGGAAATTTCCAAATTCAAACTCATCATTAGCACCTGTCTTAAAGTTTGCCATGGCATTCCAACAAGTGCATGAAATTAATCCAATATCATATTGTTTTTCACGATCAAGTTCTATTGGCGGAATATACTTTACTGAAAAGTTCGCGCTATCTTTATCAGATTGGCTGGAGTCGAGTAATAATGTTGCTGACATTTATTATTATATTTTTATAAAATTAAGTCGCCACGATTAAATCGCGGTGCAAAGTATCGTATTCGTCAGATGCTAATAAATTACTAGATCTCAAATTATCAAGTATGTCGATAATTTCATTGTCGATTTCAGCACCAACATTTCCTGCTTCTTTTGATGATATCAATAACATTAATCTGCCTATCATTTCAGTAACTGATGCGAATATTCTGACGCCTGTTCTCATTTTTTCTTCTATATATTTTTTTACACGAGTTTTATCAAATGAATTAAATTTCCTTTTAAAATCCCAACCTGTACCAAAAGGTTTTGGTCTGTTATTTTCTGCTGTTTTTGCAAATATGCCAGCGTTAATACCATATCTCATTCTGTCATAAATTGGAAGCATTTCTGCTTCTTCTATAGCTGACTTTAACTCATTTTTAGCAGCAGCTCTTTTATTATTTCATTTAATCTATCAATTAATTTGGTATAATCTGCATCGGTCCACTTATCTATATTATCAATATCTTTTATATTTTCTTTCTTTAAAAATTCATCGCATTTATCATCTTTTATCACTTTATTTGCTTGTTTTATATACCATTGTCTTTGCTCTCTAGCCTCCAAAAACCTTACTGTAAGCTCACCAACTCTTTTTTTCTCCTTCTTAATATGTTTTATTTCTCCTGATAAATTTGCTAAAATATTTTTAACTTCTTGCGAAGTTGATGTTGCTAATCTTCGTTCGAGTTCTAGCGTATTATTTATATGCCTATCTATTTCAGCTTGCCTCGCAGCAGGATCAGCTATATTTGCTGCAAGTGCTTCAGCTAATCTTCTTTTGTCTGCATCAGATCTCTCAATAATTCTATCAGCAGCCGCCTCTGAGTAAACCTTTCTTTTGTATTTTTTTAGCCTCTTCTTCTGAAAGTGGTTTAGTTTCGGGTTGTTTTCCAAGTAAAGCCTCAGTAACTGGTTTGAGAATTGTAGCTGTTGTTTCTGCTGCAACAACTTGACCACGTCGAGCTTGCTGTACTAGCTGTTTAAATTTTGCCTGAGATTGCGCAAGCTTTTTTAGATTTTCGATATGTTTTCTGTACTTTGCTTGTTTTTCAATTAATTATATACTATATTCTATAAAATATTATTGTAGATAGTTTTCAATGCAACATCGAAACATTTTATTCTTATCATTTGTTAACTTATCGAATAAAAAGAAATCATATCTATTTGCCGTTGCTTAACGATATAGTTAAATAAATTTATCTTTTGTTACGTCGCCGCATTGTTCGTTCGCGATATTTCTAACGTCAATATTGTCAAGACCTCGAAATAATATAAAACAACCAGTATTTCGCCTAATAAATCTGTCGATATTATAATATCCTTGAGCGAGATAAACAGAATTACATTTCTTATTTCGCGACAGTGAAAAATACGATCTGATTTTATTCATTTCCTCGTTGTTTAGCGGAATATCATCAAAAACAACTATTTTATGTTCGGACGAATCGAGTTGATTAACTGGAATAAGTTCTTCCGGTTGTTTGATTATAAAAAAATCCTCGCCAGATTCAAGATCGTCAAGAAGTTTTTCATTATAATTGTTACGTAGCTCGTACTTATCTTGCTGCGGATTAATTGTATAAATATAAACTCGATCGTAGTTAAAATTATCTCCGAGAAGTAAATTCATTAGCAAATTTGTTTTGCCAGATCTAGTTCTACCAGCGATAAGATAATGGCAATCTGGAAGCTCATTGTTATGTTTATGTTTCACCAACCGCTCTGTATTAAAGTTTAATATCGACGATTTTGCCATTACTATTATGGTATATAATGTTATCAAGCAGTAAATAAATAATGAGTTTTTATTCGAAATTTGGAACAACAGTAGGAGATTCAGCGTCTGCTCAACAAGGTGACTTATCTAAATACGCAACTCTCTACCAACTTAAAAATGAAATTACTAATTTATTAAATGTCACGAGTGTAGATCAAAACGAAGTTGTTTTTTTTCAAGATAAAGAAGGACGATTAAAAACGAGCAATATACAATTATCTGATGTACTTGTACGAATTCCCACCGTGGTTGTTAATAATATAGTTACTTTTACTGACCAAGGTAAAATACAAGATTCGAGGCAGTCCGTTAACGATTATGTTAAGAAAGCTGGCGATGTATTTATTGGCGACATAATAATGTCAGGAAAAAAATTACCTATCTCGGCAACACAACCGCAGATACAGATGCAACAAAAAAAAATACGTAGACGATCAAGAATCTAAGTACGTGTCAGTGCGCGGTGGTATTATGCTTGCATTTCTGAATAAGAACAACAATGGTATTACTAATCTTAGAGCACCAGAAACGGATTTCGACGCTGAAACTAAAAAATATGTCGACGATAAAGAAATTCCAATAACAACTTCTTTAACGACAATTAATGATGGAGTTGCCGCATTTAGAACTGAGTTTTCTAATCACGTACAAACATTTCTAAATTTTCGTAGAAACATTAACAGAACGAATAATGATTTTTTTTTAACTCCACCAACTGTTATCATTAACCTCACTGACATTAACACAAGACTTAACGATATCACAAGTGGCATTCCAAATATTATTAAAAAAATGATCTCATTAAAATTCCTCACAAATAAATTAAAAATATTGTGTACACTGTATCATCAGGAAAAGCAACATGGTCGCAACAAAATAACACTCTTAAACATATCGCGGAGGTCACTGGTGTATATAGATTGTCTTTGTTTAGTAGTGCGAAGTTTAGTATATTTACAACATTTCCATGGCGTCATTCAACCGATGATTTTTCTGGAACTGTGTCTATTGTGTTAAACAATGATATTGAGGAAACGTTTATGCTGATAGCGGATAATAAAAAGTTAACCGTAGCTACTTATTGGTGGTGTATTGAATTTGTAGCTGAAACTCCAGAATTAGTTACCTAAAAATATATAAACAAATATTATATAATAAAAAAATATAGTCGATTTCAATCATATTTCAGAAAACATTCCGAAACAAGATGTTGACGCTCTAATGCAATATTACAGATACTATCATAAAAATCTTTGGTGCGTCAAAAAATGTTACAAATACTATACCAAAATACTGCGAGTAATATCTTATCTACCGCTGTTAATGACCGGCTCTAGTATAATTTCAAGTGGCGCATCATTAAATCCGTTTTTGTTAATAATATCTGGTGTCGGCGTTTCTCTTGCAGCAGTGTGTAACAAAAGTCGAACCTCGACTTACGACTAAAAGAAATGCTTGCAAAACAACGAGTATAACGTATAAAAAAATTACTCGATCAAATTCGATCTTATTTGAGTGGTATAAAATATGATATGGACGATTTAATACGCGAGTTTCGCATTATTGATAGTATGTTAACAGATATTCTGCCAATGAGAGTTGGCAAATACGAAAAAGATTATGATAAAAAGTAGAAGTTTAATAATTTTTGTATGGCTTTAGTAATATTGTTATCGAATAATATATCAACCATATTGTCAATAAATGTCATCACATCATCTGCCCATCCCGCTATTCTCACATCGCTTTCAACTGCAAATAACCACACTGATCCATATTTCGGCGATATATAATATCCCACCTTTTTAATGCAATCGCTTATTATTTTAGGTTTAATACCAGCGTACGCTGACGCTGCTTTGATCGAATTAAATCTTTTACAAAATCTATTTGTTAGATCGAATCCAACATGTCTGACTGACGTATTGTACATTATATATATATATATATATATATATATATATATATATATATATATATATATATATATATATATATATATATATATATATATATATATATATAATATTTTATTTGTTTAATATAACATTTTAACAAATAAGTACTTAGTAGTAGTGAATATTGATGTATGTTTTATCAGAGACCCTCCGGCCACAAAACATATTTTGTGTCAGAAAATGGGTTATCATGTAATGGCATCGTTTTGAGCTAACAAAGTCTGCTGACAAAAATGTTAACTTACAACGTTATGGGAGGGCCGGGGGTCTCTGATAAAAGATCATCCAATATTCATTACTACTGCACCAACCCATATACCGTCACGACTAAGCACGCATCACCAACAAATGATGGCACTGAATCGTTGTTATATAAGCTCGTGCGTAGCAGACCCACTCGCATGACGACCTAGTAATTAATTCTCATATATACAAACAGTCGTTCCAGATTCTTATTAAAGAAATCAAGGCATATAGGATTTTTTGTATTACAAATAATTATAAATATATACCAGAGAGAACAGACTATGCTATCCCTGGATTCTGTAGTAGAATCTTATTAAACTATTATTTCTGCCCACTATTATCAAGATTCTACTACAGAATCCAGGGATAGCACAGTCTGTTCTGTCTGGTATATATTTATAATTATTTGTTAATTTATTTTATATATATATATATATATATATATATATATATATATATATATATATATATATATATATATATATAGAGAGAGAGAGAGAGAGAGAGAGAGAGAGAGAGAGAGAGAGAGAGAGAGAGAGAGAGAGAGAGAGAGAGAGAGAGAGAGAGACTCACAAGCGAAATAATATGGTGTTAATTTGTGCCGCAACCCCCACTGCACGATGGAATAAAATTGATAAACAAAGCACACATATGGAAAAAACTAACCTTGCATTCTTATCATTTTATCCTTCTTTTTTCATCATGAGAAATTTATTAAAGAAAAAAAAATATATATCTACGAACTCCGTATGTGTATCAGATTCCCTCTGGTGTATGCATCCTTACTGTAGTGTATATCACTTATGTCAGATAACAAAATCTCAAATGAGACGTGAATATCAGCCGATTGCTTGAAGGTCACGGGTAATAGACCATATTTATTGCATCAAGGTTAACTATATGATGGTATCTCGCGAACAAAAATCATTATTTGAAAATACATTAACTGTGAGTGCAAATGATAATCCTTTTGCCAGCATGGGTTACAAATATATTATTAAAGCAAGTTATTGGTGTGTATGCTATTTACTCTACAATATTAATCAACGTTTGTATCAATTATGATTACACATGTAAAACAAATAGAAGACCGGGTGATGAATAAACACAACCGGCAGCGAGCAATAAACTTATTGCTTAAACTTACTGACAGGATATCAAATACAAATATTATTTTATTACAAAGCAAGCCAATCCCGGAAATTGACTTTGGATTCTTTTTAAGCGAGTCTTTCTTTTTGTTGTTTTTATTACGAGGCCAACATTGGTTCCTTTGGATTCTATTAAGCGTGCCATTTTTTTTGTTGTTGAAAAAGTCGGCCCGTATAGGGAAGTCAGCATTGATACCTTTCTACATGCATTAACTGGAATTTTGAAAATAAATTGAAACAATGGAACAGTTTTGGAAGCGACACAATCGAGTGTTTTGTGCACACATATCGATATAAAATATACATAAAACTAAACATTTTTCAAGGAAGATTAAAATCTCTATTTTCTGGATATTGAGAGGGGGGACCGAAAAGTGCAGTTGGAGTTGATAACCAAAGTTTGTTAACACACACCATAATGATTCGCTCATACATCGATATTTACTTCATCCACCCCTGCCTTTCCACATACTTTCTTTTCTTTCACATAGCGCTGTCGGTAATCTTGGCGATGGTCTATCGTAATTTCACATAGACTATATAGTCTGGGTTAAACAATAATGTTCGAAATAAGCGTTGAAAATTCGACAGTGATATTCATGTTAACTTGGTCTTGATATTAGGTGAAATAATGAGACAATTCACTGAGACCGGATATAAACGATGGAAATGTTCCATCAAAGCAAGCAAGGGTTTGAAAATTCTGTCAAAGCGGGGAATTTTCAATAAAAGTAGAGCGGACGCACTGGTGTTCCTGCGAATTACCTTTGCAGCATTATTTGAGTACCATAATTGTGGCTTAAACAATAAAGACAATGTATTAGGGTGCAACTGCTGCGGATACCCGGGATGATAGTACGATGACTACGACTTTTAATGCACATGTACCTATATTCTTTTTCGATAAGGGGATGACTAATTAACATTGGCTGATTTTCAGTAGTCTCCGCAAGAATCTTTTCCTGCGACAGAAATATTATCTTCAGTTCCTTCTTCATTGTTACTATTAGTACATGACATGAAAAAGAGACAGAAGGAAGAGTGTGTATGATTTGGGTTTTTAACGTAGCTTTAATAATTTTTCAGTCATATCACTACGATGTCTGCAGCGTGCCATTTTATAGTGAAGTCAACACTGAGGCATCAGTCGCAGACATGTAGCATGATGTCGGACCAAGTCACATTATTCTGACACCAGGCGGACAAGTCCTAACACTAACCTCTTAATGATGAGCGCCTAGCGAGGCAGCTGTTAGTACCATTTTTATACGTCTTTGGTATGTCTCGGTTGAGCTTCGAACCCTCAACCTCCCGCATCCCTTGCGGACGCTCTTAAGTGTTGGAGAACATTTTGCAAATACAGACAGAAACAAAATAATAAATGTTGGCAACGACAAGAATAATAAGAAGGCAGAAAACGAGAAGAAAAAGACGAAGAAAAAAAAAAGAACGATAGAAAGAAAAATTAAAGATAGAAAAGTGGAATTGTGAAGGATGGAAGGTAGGATGTGAAAACAAAACTCACTGTTGCTACAAGACATTTTCGCGAAGTTGAAGTATCTGAGACAAATTTAGCAGACTTCCTTAGCTGAACACAAGAGAAAACACCGTCACCTACCAAAATTAATAAATCTTCCATCACTACTTCCACACTTACTACCATTGGAATGCCTGTAGGAACAGTAGTTATTACTACAAATACTAAATCAACAATGACAAAAGAAGAAGTAGGACTTTGTTGTGGAAAAGGATTGGGACAGTGGATACTATTATCTTAGGCATGTTCTCTTTTGAGCAGTGGAGTCACTAGGATTGGTGTAACCCAATGCTGTAACTCATGGTGTCACCTTCATGGACCTCTTTCCTGTACACAAATGCAGAAATTGTTTAGACATTCATGTGCGGTAACTCATGGTGTCACCCCCACGGATCCCCTTCCTGCACAAAAAATTCAAAAATTATATAGACGTGTTGGCGTCACCGCCTCTGATGGTGTCACCAGGTGCAGTCCGCACCTACCCCACCCCACCCCAGTGACGCCACTGCCTTTGAACAATAAAAATTTCACACCCTCCCCCGTGACTCTACTTCTTTCTTTCTTTTACTCTGTCTCATTTTCGAATTTCTTCACTTGTATGGGTTCTACATCTTCACTGTCATCTAGTTGTATCGCCTTCTTGCATTTGTTTTTAATGGATGTGTGTTCTTATTTTATTTATGAAGAACTCTTCTCATCTCTCTTCTCTTCCTTATTTTCTTTTTTCTTCGGACACTCTAAAGACCAATATTCTTTTCCTTGACAATGCTAGCTGGCATCTTTTCCTTTGTCTTTCTCTTCTCCTGTCTTTCATTTGCTTTGACGTTTTTGACATTCTGAAGCCCAATATCCTTTCTGCTAACAGACGTAGTAAGTATTTTGGCTTTTATCTCTAGATGATTATTTCGTGGTCTTGTAAGAAGTATACTTTCGAATAACTCTGTAAATCTCCGACAATATGGATGATCTGTTTTGATTCTTCCATCTTCTTCACAGCCTCAAAGATGAATGAATATATACACTTAGGGTGAAAAACTCTCACTATATATATATATATATATATATATATATATATATATATATATATATATATATATATATATATATATATATATATATATATATATATATATATATATATGAGGCGAATGCATGTGAAACCTAGTCAAATCAAACTGCGAAATCAAAATCATACTTTGTCGAGAAGGAAAAACCAAGAACCAACGACATTCGGTGTCGCCTCATACGCTAAGTAAAGTGTTAGCCCAAGTAACTTGCATCAAATTGCTTTTCCTGTACAAAATATATTTTTTTCAAGTCGGTATTTGATAAAATAACTGCACATGTACCGTTGCGATAATGCATTACACCAACTCGAAATTGACCATTCTTTGTACATTAGTATTCAGGAATTTCAAACATGCTGCAGTACTTATCTTTAAATCTGAAATTCTTCATGATTATTGTCTCTTCGTCAAGTATTGACTTTATGGAATCTGACTATGCACAGGAATAACATTTGATAGAAATGCGACCATTCCCCAGGGCTGCGTATTATTTCTTTATATTCTTTATTACCTCAGATGACTTAATTGTTGTGCACATCACATATTAGAGTTCCAACAGGGTTTCTTTATACAATGCTGAAAATATTTAACCAAGTTATTTATTCTTGGTGATTCTTGATGTTATCGCTGTTTTCACTGGTCATTTTAATGTATTCTTGGTCTTCACTAGCCATTTCATTGTATTCGCAGAATGGCTTGGTCAATGTAGGCAATTTAAAGTTCTCTTGTACAATATCATAAACTGAATTTTCTCATGTTTTTTTTTTTTATATCTTCAACAAGTTTTCGTTGTGCTTGCTCCAACCCAATCCATAATCCAGTTAATTCATTAAAATACTCCAGATAGTCTTTTCCTTTGACAAACTATACAGTATCTTTTCTGCCTCTTTGATGATATAAAGCATTCAAGTTAAATGAAGATTTAATCTTCTTGATATTACAAACGCTCCATTGGTCTAGTAATTTAATTCCTGCATTAATCACAGATGTAAATTCTTTCATAATACTATATTTGTCAGTGTGTGGATTCTGACATCAGTATATAATATCCAACTACAATTCTGTAACAGTAAATCACATATGTGTTGTCTTTAAATAAGTAACGGAAAGAAATAATAAAACCATAATTTTAGGTGAAATAAGCAAGCTATTTATTTCTCTAAGTTAGACATGGAAATTTAAGGGACACTTACAGTATTGTGAACAGAATCCGAAATAATCCCAAATGTCATCGCACAAGTCCAAAAGCACAATATTCCCAATGAATTTCTATAATCTTGAATGTTCTGACGTTTCAAATGATTCAATCCAGATTGTCTTTGAATGGGTTCACACTATATTCAAAAAATATATAATTTAAAGTCAATGAACATTATAATTCCAATGAATGATTTAAATAATTCCTCTTGAATTATATTTGAACACAACTAAACTTTCATAACAAATGGATTCCATTGACTCATCTTAAAAACATGAATATATATATATATATATATATATATATATATATATATATATATATATATATATATATATATATATATATATATATATATATATATATATAAATTTTTCCCACTTGACATAATTACAAATCAATTTCCATGGAAAATTCCAATCTAATAATAAACAAATTTGATTCAAGAACATTCTAAGCTCATAAACAACTTATTTATGCATACAACCATTAACAAATGTTAGCTATGCAAACATGTTACAAATGACTATTATCTTAAAGTGCAATCTACAATCATAGACAAAAGTTAAACAACCCATATAGACACACATAACATGATATCCATCTTAAAACTCACAGCATGGCAGATCCCCAACTCATGACATATCCTATCCTATTTATTATAGTTGTGCCACATGAATTATGGATAGTCAGGTTTCAACCTTTTCCTGATGTGTTGATGATTCCTGCCACATTGAATTAAAGAATTTTCTGCATCAATATTTCATTACCTGGAATATTGATGTGGGATGGAATCTATTTCCATTCAACTAATTTTTTTTCTTGGTATAATTGTTTAAGCCGGTTTCTTTCATGGATAACCATACTTTGTCTGCTTTTAAAATGTCACAGGCCAATGCTTGTATGATGCTATTTGAGTCACTCAGAATTTCAGCCTGAGTTGTTGAATATTACCTTTTTATTTTGTTATGAATTTTTGGATTTTCAGCTTTCCATATACCATCTACAAATTGGTATCTAATTCATCTCAGTCAAGTCTTCTCCAAATCATAAATCGTTACATTGAAAAGTGTTGGGGTAATGAGACTTCCTTGTGGGGTCTTTTTTTTCCATTAAGTGTTGCTCAAAGTGTTCTTTTCCAATGCAAACTTGGATTTTTCTATGTTGTCATGTAAATTTGTTTCCTATTTGCCTTAAATTGTCACTCAAATTGGTGTCACAAATTTTGTTGAAATACAAATTCTGCAAATGATTCTGCTTTGTTACTTCCATACAGAATTCTTGAACAAAGACATTTATTGAAATTATTTTGAATTCCAATCTGGAATATTATTTTGTGTGATTCAAAAAAGAAACTGTTGACACATCAGTTTGATGCTGATCACAACAGAAGTCATTGCCTTCCATTTTGAATTTCATCAGGACTCGAACTCAGATTCATTTATGATATTTTAATAATAGGACCTCTTTTTTAATTCTTGGATCAATTTTGGATTTGATTCATAAAACAGTAAGTTCTTTTTTCTCACTTTTACCTTGATTTTCTAGAGAAATAATTTTTTAAATTTTACAAAGCTTGTTGTCTTCTCTCTTTTCTTAATACTTTTTGTAAGAGCCTAGACACATAACTATATATATATATATATATATATATATATATATATATATATATATATATATATATATATATATATATATATATATATATATATTTGGTGGCCTCCACTATCATTGGTATGCAACATTAAAGATCTACTGCAGTGTTTTCCATTTCTAGGGTCTATACTGGTGTTGGAGCCATTCTTTAGATGTATTAGGTTACATTTCTTTGCCCATTTTGCTATTGTTCTTTCTCTTTAATTAGTTTCCTCACATTCCCATAGTTCATTATGGGCATTACAATCCCTGCATATTATCAACCATTCTCCCCATTCACTTATTAATTGGTAATCACTTCTTGTGTCTTGTTTTGTGCTGGGTATGTGAAAATGAGCAATTATAACAGGTTGGTTTTATGCTTGGACCATTACTGCATGTATTTCTAGATAACATAATTATGTTATTATGGGTAAATCCTGTTGTTCCATTACTAAACTATTATTTTTGCATTAATCACAGTTGTGGAGCAATTTTTTTTATATCCTATTAATGTGGGAATGTCTGTAGTGTCATTCAAGTGTGTTTTTTGAATGCAAATTTCATCTGGATGTCTGATAGTTCCCTTTAATTTAATGTTTAAGTGGTCCACATCCATTTTGATTCTATTACATGATTCATTTAATAATTGTTCCTGAACTTTTTTTTAGACACTTGTACTTTGATATATCAACTTTCATTGAATTTCTGCATCTGTATAATATAGTTCATGCCATTGGCTGGTTTCCAAAAATCATTCCTGCTGATCACATTCATTTACAAATACGTGTTGTTTTGTGTCAAATTTTGAAAAGAAGTCAATAGTGTTGTGAGACTTAGCTTGCAGTTAAACTAATGTTAATTATATGAAAATACATTATATACAGAGTTTAACAACAATTCTGGGAACATAGTACTGAATAAAAGTTAGGTTGTGTCTATGTTAAATGCAAAATCACAATAGCCCTACAAAATAAATAAAAATTGCCATATTAAATTTTGTTTACTTTTCTTATCTTAACTATATTTTATATATAAAAACTGGTGAGTGAAATTTGTGAAAATATAAATATAAATGATAGCAAGGTGCTGATTTCGCCTTGCTCAAGAATTTGACCAATAGCAAAAAAACAGAAACATTATATAATTAACATGTCAAAAAACTTAATATATAAATCATTTCCATCATAAACAGCATCAATTTTATGTCACTGATCAAAGAATTAGCTCCTTGTGCATATACTGCCATGATAATATCAAAGTTGGTCAAAATAAGGAAAAAAAGGTATGGAAACAAATGCATTGAAATACTCAAGCATACTGTTGGAGTCCACATATTTCCATACTCATATCCCACAACTGCTGGCACAGTCCCTCATTCTTTGTCAATTTATTCCCATCCACAACTTTTGATTTATCAAGATATATTCCAGATGATCCCTGAAGTGATTCCTCAACAGCTGCATAGATTACGCACTGAGCACCTGCCTTAGGAGTTAATGAAATTTTCCTGAAAGATACAAGAGTGAAATTTAGTTTATTATATTTCACAACGTAAAAAATACCATATCACATGCATAGACACACTCTGTCAACTGTTCATGGAAGCCATTATAGTGTATACCTGATGATCAATTTATGCCACTGATACATTCCTGAGGTTATAATGGATTTATAATAAGTTACAATGGACTACAATAGGTTATAATGTGTTTATAGCAAGTTACAATTGATTATAATATGTTATAATGGGTTTATAGTAAGTTACAATGGAATATAATAAGTTATAATGGGTTTATATTGTGTTACAATGTATTTTAATGGGCTTATAGTAAGTTATAATGGATTATAATAAGTCATAATGGGTTCATAGCAAGTTACAATGGATTATAACAAGTTATAATGCATCATAATAAATTGTAATGGATTATTAAAATCAAGAAGTTTAAACTAGTAAATAATATACAGCAGAATCTGATAGATAGAACAATAAAGGAACAGAATACAGCAGTGTAAAAAAATCTGTAGTTTAATGAACAAAAATAAAACTTTCTGTTGCATGAAAAAAAAAAGCTTACACAACACAGGGTTTTGGAGTCAACCAATTTTGCGCATATAAAGCACTAATTTAGTACCAAAATTTGAAAACTAAAATTTGTCCATTATAATGAGAATAATGACTTACCAATGTCATATCATGTACTGAGGTTCTTTAGAGTGAGGGACTGTGTTACATGTATACAAATACATTCTAACCCCATTTAATGGTTAGATGACTTTATAGCCAAGGACTGTGTTACATATATAAAAATAAAGTCTAACTGATTTAAAGGTCACATGACTTTACAGTCAGGGACTGTGTTACATGTATACAAATAAAATATAACCCCATTTAAAGGTCACATGACTTTAGAGGCATGGACTATGTTACATGTAAACAAATACATTCTAACCCAATTTAAGAGTTAGATTACTTGAAAGTCAGGAACTATGTGTTACATGTATGCTGACTTCAATAAACTCTACATTTGTTTTATTGTAATCTTTAATAATACAACACAATCACAATCTATTAGAAATAAGTTTGACATGCCATGGTGTATGTATGATTAAACTGTAACCTTAAGATCCATAATTGTACTGTAACATAAAAGTACATAATTACACTGTAACCTGAAGATACATGATTACAGTGTCACTTAAAAATCCATGATTATATTGTAACCGAAAACCACATAATTACACAGCAACCTGAAGATACATGAAAATACAGTGTCACTTGAAAATCCATGATTATACTGTAATCTAAAATCCCATAATTACACTGTAACCTGATGATGTACAATTACATTGGAACTTGAAGATACATGATTACCTTGTAACCTGAAGATATGTTTCAGTGGAACCTAATGATACATTATTATTACACTATTATCAGAAGAATTTTGAAATTATGCCCTTGGCATTTATAATAATGTATAGTTTTAGCACATGTTAATGTGAAAAAACCAAAACATGCATCAAGCAATAATTTCCATTTTAATTTCAATCACAATAATAATTTAAAAGAATCAATTTCATTTAAAAATGGCACTGAATGAATAAGAAATGTATTTGCTTTCATATCAGAATTGCTTACTACCAATAGATGTTTGTAAAAACAATTAATAATGTATAAAATACATAATAATATGGATTTCTCTATTTATACAGATTACTCAATGTACATTTATTTGATATAATATGCTAACATTATATTAATTTATAGGGCACCATGTTTATAATATCCATACTTATTTCATGTTTTTGGATTTAGTGGAACCTATAAACCACTGATTTAGAGGAAATACTGACCCCTTTTGCATCATAGACAAATCTACCACTATAGAACCTAAGGACAATTTTAATTTTTTAAAAAACCATATTGACTTACATTCATTAAAGGTAAATGAATTCAATGTGATCATAAAATAAAATCAGTATATCTATATACCTTAGATACCAGAGTAAAACCTTAAGGAAACATGCAGGTATCTTGGATTTAAATGGAATGTAAAGTTCTGTCTTGACAAGGCCAGGGTTAACAGCATATACACTCACACCAGATCCTAAAATTTAAGCACATATAACAACAAAAAATAAGTAATGCAGTTAATCATTTTTAAATGAATCAAATCATGATATTTCAAGTCACATGTTTAAAAAGTCTTATTAGAGAATGGTTGCAAAACAGATCTGCAAATTTTACTTATATATTATCACCTGTCTCATCATCATCACCAACATAAATGACCATAGTAAAATATTCCCCAGCACTGCTGAATATGTCATAATTTGATACAGCATTTCATTTATTTTCAAGAGAATATTTCAAATTATAAACAAAAAAATTCAGAATACTGACTCACATCAAAAATGATTTTTAGTTTGCAATTTGTGTGTGTGTGTGTGTGAGCGGTCAAATTCTGGTGAGAACCTTGTCACTTTCTTCTGATCATAGAAATACTAGTCCCATGTTGTTGCTAAATAAAACATTTACATATAGATCTCACTCATCCGACTTTTATTTACAAACATTTTATGAATATATATAAAATAAAAAGTTGCTAGAACAATTACTGTAACTCATACTATGAGAGCATCCAATTAACATTTGCACAAAGTTTTATACCAATAAGGCATATTTGCACCTTAAAATTTTCCTACAAGATTGATTTATGAAATTAAAGTATTTCTCACTTTATGAGAACAGGGTACCAGCCTGATGAATTTGCCAAAAAGTAGGGAAAAGACAAAATACTAGGTGTTAGATAAAGAGATTCTTATTCAATATAAATATTAACCAAACATGTTGTGAAAAAGGCGGGATATATATATATATATATATATATATATATATATATATATATATATATATATATATATATATATATATATATATATATATATATATATATATATATATATAAATATATATATATATATATATATATATATATATATATATATATATATATATATATATATATATATATATATATATATATATATATTTCACACAGTATATAAATTAATATATGGATGTAATTTCTGCATATTATGAAAAAACACCTTAAATCAAACTCCAAAATTTAACCAAGATAAAATTTGTATGATTCTAAGAAAATATTTGGCATTGGAAATCTGGAAATGAAGAACAAATCTCCCAGAAGGTAGATCAGAAGTAAGAATTAGAAATTATTTAAAACTTTTATGGCTTTACTTAGATCTGAATTTTTGAGACAATAAGAAATGTCTTTATTTGTAACCTACCAGTTTTAAATTCTTTCCCTATACAGTTTTAGGTATTCATGGATATTTTTGGTACAATTTAGTCACAGCCAGACAATTTTGAAAATAGATGTCAATCAGCAGTAAAATATTTCAAGACTTGATGCTAAAAATTGGGATCTTTAAAGATTGTTATATATCATGATTGAAGATTGTGAATAGAAATAATGCCAACCTAACTTTTTCATGATTTTAAGTAGTTAAGAGTTCACAAGAATTTGAGTTCAAGAACTAATGGAATTTCCCATGAGAAATTTGGGTTTTCCAGAATTTACTGTGTCTTACAACAAGTGGGAGATTGTATATAAATAAGATTTGGTAAAGAAATATTCATTCCTGTTTCATATTGGTCTCTGGAAATCTATGATTGGAGTTTGCAGTTGTGTTCAGATATAATTTGAGAGGACTTATTTATGTAAATTCTTCATTGAAATTACAAATTGCTCATTGGTTTTTTGGAATATAATGCTACCCTGGGATTATTGTGTAATCATTCAAAGGCATTCTAGATTGTATTAGTGGAGTACATCAGGGCATTAAAGACTAGTGATGCATCAGAACAATCAAAACCATTGGAAGATCAAAACATTCAAGGCTAATGAAATTCTTTCTGACCCTTCTATAATTCTGGACTTGTGATAGGGCATTTAGGTTTATTTGGAATTTAATTCACAATACTGAAAGTGCCTTTTTGAATTTTCACTTTGTATTTTAGGGAAATAACTTGTTGACTTCATTAAACTAGCTTGTTTCACCTCTTTCTGTTGCATAAGTTAAGACCCACAGTTGTAACTACACACACACACACACACACACACACACACACACACATACATATATATATACATATATATATATATATATATATATATATATATATATATATATATATATATATATATATATATATATATATATATATATATATATGCAATAAACTGACGACGAACAGTACAAAAACTAGTAACTAACTAGCCTAAGCGTTTTCGACTCTTAATGAGTCTTTTTCAAAGGCAAATACAAAACATATATACGACAAAAAAATAAACACAAAAACGTTGTGTTTGTAAACCTCTGCATGGCTGTCTTCACATGTGCTAAAACTATAAATACAACCAGCTTGTATAGACTAGTTGCGGAAACTTAAAACGTTGTATAATTCCCTAAAAGTCTACAAGCCAAAGCGACATCTATTTTTACTTTTTGTACATATGTAACGCAGATTATATCCCCGATATTTGATTCTATACCGGTTATTCTTATAGTAAAAATTGAAGGATAATAAGAAGATTTAGAAAATGTTAAATTCTACTAGTGCATAGTTTTCATTTTCTAGTCTTCTTGGTTTAGACCGCTTGGTTTCAATGTTCTGAGGCGGCGTATCCAGTATGATTCCTTTTCCCTCCTGGTTTCGGAACTCCAGCTGTGGTTGTTAGCAATAGCGATAAGTATTATATCACTGAAAGTGTGGCCAGGGAAGGAGAAGTGTTCTGCGACTGGGCTTCTGTACAGCTTTTTTGTCATCCAATCAGATCTATGAAGGTTTATCCTTTTGTGTAGCTTTTCAGTTTCTCCGACATACTGAAGGCCACAGATCTTACATGTGATGAGATAAATCACATTCTCTGTTTTGTACATTTTGTTTGGACCATGTATGTTTAGTTTTTCTTTAGTCACTGTGCTAGTGAATGTCTTGGTCTCTATCATATGTTGACAGGTTTTGCATCTTTTATCGCCACTGGGTCCAGATTGACTAGGTTGGTTTTTACTAGCGATTGGCGTTAGCTTTGCCCTGACTAGGATGTCCTTTAGGGTTTTTGGTCTCCGGTAAGCTACTACAGATTTGTTTGGAAGTATTAGGTTTAGTATGTCTGACGATTGAACGGTTGGCCAGTGGTTTGCGATGATTTTACCTACTTTGGGATTGTCTGGGTGATAGGTCAGAAATAAATGGTATCCTATCAACATCTCCAATTTAGAACTTACTGATGCAGAAATAAAACTTTTATCGAAAGGTTTGAGTTTCTGTCCCTGTCCAAAAACATACGACAGAGGGAAGCTTAAGAATGACACCGAAAATTCATCCGCCAACTAAGACTCAAAGCCCATTGAGCCCTGCAACCAAGAAACAAATCAAAGGAAAATATAAGCTGTGACCAACCCACATTTAGAAAGAAAAGTAACTGGACCCCACCAAAAAGTTCAATTCCGAATCTGGAAGCCTTTATCAACTTGGTTCAAAACGATACTTCTAGACATATCAACCATACTAACAAATATTCTAAATTGACAAAAGAAGAAACTAATGCCCTGCACTCACTGAAAAGCAGAACAGACATTATAATTAAGCCTGCAGATAAGGGTTCCGCTGTTGTCATTATGAATAGGGAAAACTACATTAGTGAAGCAAGTAGACAACTAAGTGACGCTAGGTTCTACCAAAAACTGGACCATGATCCAACACTGGAATATGCAAAAATCATCACTAATGTTATTGACGAGGTGTACCAAAGCGGACACATAGACCAGCAAATGAAAAACTACTTAAGCCCAGAAAACCCAGGAGCAGGTAGATTTTATCTTCTACCCAAAATCCACAAACAAGGAAACCCTGGCAGACTTATAATCTCAGTAACGGGCACCCCACAGAAAGGATATCAGAATATTTAGATCATTTTATGAGACCACATGTCCACAAATTACCATCATATCTTCAAGACATGACAGATTATCTCATAAAAAGCAAAGCTAGTGAACCATTACTGCCAAATACATTACTTGCTTCCTTAGACGTCATATCTTTGTACACCAACATACCGCACAACGAAGGGTTACAGGCATGTAGCGAAGCATGGGAAAGAAGAACTGTAAACAATCCACCCACACACTTCTTAGTCCAACTCCTGGAGCTTGTCCTAAAACTCAACAACTTTGAATTTAATGAAGAAAACTACCTACAAATTAATGGAACTGCAATGGGTACTAAAATGGCCCCTTCGTATGCTAACATTTTCATGGGAAAACTTGAGGGTCAGCTCATAGCATCGGTTGAGCGTACACCATACCAGTGGGTACGCTTTATCGATGATATAGAAATGAAGTGGCAGTATGGAAGAGAAAGTCTGGATGACTTCATATCAAAGGCAAACAACTTCCATCCTTCAATAAAATTCACCGCAAAAATTTCTAACTCAAACCATGTTTTCCTGGACACAACAACCAGACTGGTGGAAAACAAATTACATACAGACATCTACTCGAAACCAACCGACAAACACCAGTATCTCCTCCCAACCAGCTGTCATCCAAAACACTGCATTAAGAACATTCCATATAGCCAGGCACTGAGGATACGCAGAATTTGCTCCGACGATGAAAGATTCCTAGAAAGGTCTGAAGAGCTGGCTAAACATTTAATTTACTGAGGCTATGACAAAGACCTGATTGCTGAGGCAATCCAAAGGGCCAAACAAACAAACCGTGACGATCTACTCAGATATGGACAGAAAGAAAAGGTTGATAGGATACCATTTATTCTGACCTATCACCCAGACAATCCCAAAGTAGGTAAAATCATCGCAAACCACTGGCCAACCGTGCAATCGTCAGACATACTAAACCTAATACTTCCAAACAAACCTGTAGTAGCTTACCGGAGACCAAAAAACCTAAAGGACATCCTAGTCAGGGCAAAGCTAACGCCAATCACTAGTCAAAACCAACCTAGTCAATCTGGACCCTGTGGCGATAAAAGATGCAAAACCTGTCAACATATGATAGAGACCAAGACATTCACTAGCACAGTGACTAAAGAAAAACTAAACACACATGGTCCAAACAAAACGTGCAAAACAGAGAATGTGATTTATCTCATCACATGTAAGATCTGTGGCCTTCAGTATGTCGGAGAAACTGAAAAGCTACAAAAAAAAATAAACCTTCATAGATCTGATTGGATGACAAAAAAGCTGTACAGAAGCCCAGTACACTTCTCCTCCCCTGGCCACACTTTCAGTTATTGCTATTGCTAACAACCACAGCTGGAGTTCCGAAACCAGGAAGGAAAAGGAATCATACTGGATACGCCGCCTCAGAACATTGAAACCAAGCGGTCTAAACCAAGAAGACTAGAAAATGAAAATTATGCACTAGTAGAATTTAACATTTTCTAAATCTTCTTATTATCCTTCAATTTTTACTATAAGAATAACCAGTATAGAATCAAATATCCGGGATATAATCTGCGTTACATATGTACAAAAAGTAAAAATAGATGTCGCTTTGGCTTGCAGACTTTTAGGGAATTATACAACGTTTTCAGTTTCCGCAACTAGTCTATACAAGCTGGTTGTATTTATAGTTTTAGCACCTGTGAAGACAGCCATGCAGAGGTTTACAAACACAACATTTTTGCGTTTATTTGTTTGTCGTATATATGTTTTGTATTTGCCTTTGAAAAAGACTCATTAAGAGTCGAAAGCACTTAGGCTAGTTAGTAACTAGTTTTGTACTGTTCGTCGTCAGTTTATTGCATCTATTTTAATTAATCCCTGACACATGTGATCCCTTGGTGGATCCAGTACGCTTGAAAGGGTTGTTATTGACCATATGATTTGTATTCTTTATATATATATATATATATATATAGAGAGAGAGAGAGAGAGAGAGAGAGAGAGAGAGAGAGAGAGAGAGAGAGAGAGAGAGAGAGAGAGAGAGAGAGAGAGAGAGAGAGAGAGAGAGAGAAATGGTGTCATTCTCTCAGGTAAGTCTTTCCCCAACTTTTTAAACTTTGTAATTATGTTTTGCTGAACGTTTTGTCCAATGTCAACCAAGCCACTCCTGTAAAAATTTACAAGCCTGATTCCCTAGGGCTTATTTAGGAAGAAATACTGTAATACATGCACATACAGTATAAATTCTTACTTGGTCTATTCACATTAAACATGTTAATGCTTATCTTTGGCTATTGAGGAAAATCGAAATGTACATTCCTCTTCAGTATAGAGTCATCTTTTATAAAAGTTATATTCAGCCATATCTGGGACTATTGTAATGTAATTTAGGCTAATACTTCTAATTCAAACATAATAATACTTTTAAGACTCCAAAAGAGGGCTTGCCGTTTAATTCTAGATCAATATATAGACAATTTCCATGATGCAATGAATAGCATAAATGAAACATGAATGAATATTTATTAGAAAAGGCCAAATTGATGTATAAAGTATCCAGTAAAGTCATTCCTGTCTATCTAAGCAATATCTTTCACCAAAGAGATGCTGATGGCACTCCACAATTTAGGTCCATAAGAAACAAAAATTACATTATACCAAGGCCAAAGAAGAAATTATTTAAAAATGTTTTCAATATACTAGTCCACTGGTATGGAACAACATTCTCAGTGACATAAGGCAGGTTCCTAGCATTTCTTCTTTTCATAATCAGTGTCTCAAATGCTTTTCAAAAATTTTGCATCATTTTCACAGTTGAATTTTTCACTGCAGGATGATATTTTATATATGTTTATGTAGTCACAGATGTCTGTGTATGTGTTCCAGGCTTGATACTTTGACTTTTAAAATCACTTAATTATTTAGTGTCAAGCCAGATCTTCACATGATGATATACTGTTTATATTATAGATTAGTTCTAATTTAGAATAGTTCTTTAGCTAATTGAGTTCCTTCTCTAAATAAAATCATTATTATTATTATTATTATTATTATTATTATTATTATTATTATTATTATTATTATTGTTGTTGTTGTTGTAATTATTATTATTATTATTATTATTATTATTGTTGTTGTTGTTGTAATTATTATTATTATTATTATTATTATTATTATTATTATTATTATTATTATTATTATTATTATTATTATTATTATTATTATTATTATTATTATTATTATTATTATTATTATTAAACATCATAGTCTCCTCCTGCCTCATTTCAAATAATATCAATCACCCATGATGCACCCATGCTTGATGGTAAGCCCATTTCCAACTTTGCAAAATTTGTAGGAAAAACGAATTATCAGACCAGTTTCAGATGGGCCCAATAAAACAATCTTACAAGAATACTGAACCTGTCAATCGTTGACTGAGTGACCTTGCATGCATTACTACAGCTAACTTGCTGACCATGTAGCCGGATAATCCTGGATATTTCACGCCATTATCACACATTGTCTTAAGATCCAGATCAAACGGCAGCATATGCATCAGGGAGCTGATATTGATTATCCTACTAGGTACAGACAGCTTTAATAGATCCAAAAGCAGGTATGTCAACAGGAAATGACCAATATAGTTCGTTGCAAAAATGTAGTCATGTCCATATTTGGTGACATTTGTTGTTGAGAAATCGATTATTGCTATAAAAAGAAAAATGTAAAATATCACACTACTGCTTCATACTATCAGTTTTAAAAAGAGCATTGTTAAGCATCCATATTTTCATCATATATATATGTTTAATTCAATTAACTCAATTTCTTATTTGACTAAAATGCCTATGATGTAATATAAAAAAGGTATTGATAAACTGCAAATGTAATATGAGCAGAAAAGAGAATGAAAGTTTAAGTAGGATGGAGTTGTAATGTTATGATTAAAGATTTATAATTCATTTACCTGAGTTGTAATGTTATGATTACAGATTTAAAATTCATTTACCAGCACAATTAATGAGAATGTCAAGGCGTATCTCAGACTGTTTTATCCTGGTTGCAAACCTGTGGATGGAATCAAAATCTGTCAAGTCCAGTTCCATACACTCAATGTTATAATTCCCAGTCCTATCTGAAAAAGAGAGTAAAACATATCAAAAGTTTTCATTCTATGGTTGCTTAACTGACAGCAGGAAATATTACAAGCTTGCAGGGTTTGTAAATTTTCTATCATTTTTTATTATTCCTTTCAGTTCTTATAATAAAAATAATCAGTCAGACAAAAATATACCATCAGCCATATTTTTATCTGTTTTTTTACTGTATTGATACAAAAATCAATGGATTCAATTGAACAAGGAAAACTATTAGCAATTTAAAACTGAAACTGAATAATATAGAATAATGTAGAATTTTCTTTGAAATAATTAAAAATGTTTTACTGATTAGTGAAATGAATTTAAGAGTTTAATACATAGTATCTATACTTTTATGTTGAGTGTATTCAAATAGATAATTCCATAGAAAAGTTGGTGAGATAAAAAGACATACACAATGATAAGTTGTTATGATAAAAAGACATACACAATGATAAGTTGTTGTGATAAAAAGACATATATACTGATAAGATGGTATGATAATAGACATACACAATGACAAGTTGGTGTGATAAAAAGACATATACAATGACAAGTTGGTGTGATAAACAGACATACAAACTAATAAGTTGGTATGATTAATAGACATACACATTGATAAGTTTATGTGATTAATAAGTTGGTGTGATAACTAGTCATACAAAATGACAAGCTGGTGTGATAAACAGACTTACACAGTGACAAGTTGGTGTGATTAATAGACAAACACATTGATAAGTTTGTGTGATAACTAGGCATACATATTGATATGTTGGTATGAAAAAAGACAAGATTCATTGATAAGTGAACAGAGAATATATGATGTATGTCCTATTTTATAAAGTTGTTCATGGAGTTATTCAAGTGAGAAGCAAGACATTCATCTCATTGTAAGGATGTATATTCTTTAGTTCCCATGGACATCATCATAATGATGGGGTACTGGATTTTCATGTACATAGTAATTCCTCCATACATAAATCTATTATTAAAGGTCATAAACACTTATATTTTAGATGTACCTATCAGCTGGAATCAAGGAGATATGGCCATACTGAATCTTTGAACTTAAATGAATCTAAATGTGTGGAAAATCATCCAGCTGTAAAGCAATATACATTGACATCACACAACAACATGCATGCAATTTTGCACAAAGATAAAAAAGTTCATTATTTATTCAGTGCCAGGAAAAAAAATCACCTAACCCACCATTTTAAATAGGGAATAGATGTACCACACAAAACCATATCATATTTGTCAAATTTCTATATTAAGCTTTCCACATTGCAGTAAGTCAGCAAGAATCTCATTGACTAACTATAGCAAAACAGTCCCAGGTGTCAGACAAATTAATTAATTTCTTTTACAAAAAGATATGTCCTTCATAATTAATTATTTCCCATAAATAGTACTCTATCATAATAATGCTTTATATTATTTATTGGAAGGGGATCAATAAACATATTCACCTCAAAGGCAGAACCAATGCTATAATGAAGTTCCTTATAGTGAGATAGTGATGTATTCTTATTTTCACTTATACCATAATTCAGATTTTACGAAATTTATTTGAAATTAATGTTTCATAGGGCTGAAATGTACTTTTGATCTCCTTTATAGCTTCTTCTCCTCGAGTACAGTTCCTTGTGGTTATAATTATTCTGGCACCTCTCTCAGCTAGGTCAACTGCAGTTTCCTTACCTACACCTGTCCTGCCACCTGTAAAAGATGCGACAGAAGCATTTAAAATTAGAATATGATGGCTTTTTGCAACTTTTAACAACTTTAAGATGACTTAACTATTTACAGCTACTAATCTGTCACAAAATATACCATTTCTAATATATTAGTTACATTCATTAACATACTATTGACCCCATCTCTGCTAATGCCTAGCAATTTCTACTTTGCTGAGAGGTGCGATAAAAATTGTGTTTTTTATAAGCTTGCTGAAATTTGATTAAAATAATCAAATGAATACAAAGGTGTATAAAAACACCAAATAAATATTCTTGCATGCAAAATATTATAAAGTGTCCCATCACATGTATTTGTGACAAAATAATCAAAACAAATTTATATAGAGTCATGACATATTTTGAAAATCTTTGTAAATTATAATTCTAGCAAATTGATAACCATTTATATCTGGAAGCATGGTGAAGATGTGCTAAAGTTAATAGGGTACATGTGGTATGTTTCACTGTAGAACAAATTACTGGAGCTATTACAACAAATGCCAGCCTGAAATTGATAGTGAGAACTTATTACTATGTATCAAAAAAGTGAAACTTCAGAAATATGACTTTTGAGAGAAATGAACAAAAATACAGTGGAGTGGTAAATACATGCAGTTAAAGTTATGACAGTGTGACTTCTGCTTTTCCTCTATAAATGTACGGCTTAAAAGCTAATTAATCCTCCAGGCGATATACATTTACACAATTCGTCTCTTCATTTACTTGAACTTGCTCCTACTGTGTTCATCATAACATAGTAGTCCTACAATGTAAGACATTGCACATGTTTTTGTTTTGGTGCTATAGAAAAACATCTGTAGGACGACTCAATATAGTAAATCTCTATGCTGTTGCACTATTGCCAGATAGCCCTACAATGTGAAAAAAAACCACAGAAACTCTTTTCCGCTGTGTGTGTGTGTGTGTGTGTGTGTGTGTGTGTGAGAGAGAGAGAGAGAGAGAGAGAGAGAGAGAGAGAGAGAGAGAGAGAGAGAGAGAGAGAGAAAGAAAGAGAGCTTTTTGATGGTTTTACTACCTGTAATAATGACAGTTTTTCCAAAAAGCCGGGTCTTGCTTTTGCAATGTCTTGTCCATCCAAACAAAAATTTCCCTCCGGCCAGAATAAGACAAACATAGAAGACGAAAATTGTCACTGTCACAAGTGTATAAAATACAATCGGATTGTCTAAAACCATAACTGAACGTAAAAGATGTGCTCTTTACGTATAATGTTTAAGTGATTCTACATGTATTTACATGTACAAACACACTACCATGCGTATCCTATGTAAACTTTGACTGGTACAAACATCCAAGACTTGATAGAGAAGAAAGAGTAGAACATATGCCAAAACCAGTCAAAATGAATGTCCACAAAATACGGTACGACTAAAACACAGCTAAAAAAATGGAACGCAATGGAAGTAAAATAAGCAATTGAAAATTAACAAATTTTATATTAACAATGTTTTATCACACTGTGAACTAAATACAATTTCTGGTGTAAATTGACACCAAAAACATAAAAATGAATACTTGTTTTAAATACGAGTGCAAATTTATTTCAAAAAGTTTTTACATAAATGTGACCGACCTGCTGCATAACGGAAAACATTTTACGCAAATAGACTGGCATACTAATCCAATTAAACACCCAAATAAATGAGCGATAATTAACGGATAGTTGTTGAGCACTACAGATATTATCATATATCAAAAGGTATATATAACCTGTGCAGATACTTGTAATTGAAATTAAAGAAAATGTAGAAGATATTTGGGAAACAATAAAATAGTGGAACAGAATTCCTTGGCTAACCATCATCAACAACACAAATAAATAAAAATAAAACACAAATAAGTTTAAAGTAGAATTTTATTTAATAAATTCAATTATGAACTTTCATTCATGTGATTTACTCGCACATTTCATACATAAATTAACGACGATCATACTAGAATAAGAATTAAAACATTGTTACGAGTCTAGGCTCTTACAAAAATTAACAGAAAAGAGTGAACAGCAAGCTTTGTAAAATTAAACAAATAATTTATTTCCTTAGAATACCAAGTGAAAAATAAAAAGGAACTTACGGTTTTACAAATCAAATACAAAAGTAATCCAAGAATTAAAATTAGAAGTAATAGTAATAAAAAAATCCTGAATGAAACTTGGTTCAAATCCTGATGAAATCGAAAATGGAAGGCGATGTCTGCTGTAGTCTGCGAAGTGCTGTTGTGTCAGCAGTTCTGAATCACATACAATATTATTTCAGTTTTGAACTCCAAATAAATTTCAATACATGTCCTTATCCATGACTTTTATACGAGCAATTATGTATTTCCAGGGCAAAGAATCACTTGAAACTCAATAATTTGAAGAAAACAAAAATTCAGCTCAAACTGGTCACAACATAATGTAACTTGACATATCAAGTGTATAAAGCCCGACTGCCTTATCTCTATCAAGAGGAAATCTTCTAATAAAAGTAGAAGTTTGTAACAATAAATACATGTTTCATATCACGTGCTATTGGTATGACCTTGACTTAATGATTCTTACTCTGAGAAAGATTTTTTAAACAAATTTAAAAGTTGTTTACCAAAACTATCACTGACTCTAAAACAAGGTCATAAATTATATACAGTGTTTCTATTATTAGGTGTTTGTAAGTGAAATAAAAAAAAACAACAGATCAAACAGAACTAAACACAATTCTGGGCAATATGACATCAAGTAAACAAAGTTACATTACAATAGCATATAATGGAATACAAAAAAAAAATTAAAAATAACAAACAAATAATTAAATTAAATATGCATAAAGGTATATTTTCAACAATATCTTCATCCTAATCGTATTTATCTCTTAGCCTCATATATCCTTTATTACGATTTTAAGTTATTTTTATGTTCTCCAAGTTGTCTATTAAAAAGTCATATTTTTGAAGTACATTTATTTTCATATGTTTGCCCAGCAACAACATATCTTATTTTCCTACTAAACTTATCCTTTCACCAACAATAGCTTCCACAATAAAATAGTAATCCATAAAATACCGATGATCAGAATCATGTTTATATGCGAATTGTTGACACCTGTTGTTAGCAGTCTTACTCTTTTCTGTCTCTGCCATTATTTTATGTCTTTCGCAACTATTGCATTTTACAGTTTCCGATTATTTGCTGCAATTAAATTTACAATAGCCGAAACAGCTGAAACATATGCGCTAATGTTTCTCGGTCGCTGGAAAGCAATAGCAGAGTTGTAAGATGGATATATGTCCCAGCTAACTGGCATATTTAATGGGGGAGAAACCTTCGTTTATAAAATTGTCTAGCACTAATAAAAGTAAACAAGTTTATATACCAATTAATTTACTCAGTTGATGTTTGACTATCACCTCCGAGTGATGACTGATAATGGCAAATAATGGCACTTTTTTTTAACACAAATTGCATTCACATCAAGCTCAATTTTCATTCATAATATGTTTTGAATTTACAACATCAACTGTAACCTCATACATCTTAATTCTCTTGTTTTATTGATCAGTAAAGAATCTGTTCTGGTCAAAGATTTCTCTAGATTTTTAATATTTTTTGTTATGTTTTTGATATAACATCAAAAGATTTAAACAACCCTGTTTCAGAAACACTATCTGTTTTTTGTTGTCTATTATATTTAAATGCAGCCTATTATGTGTATGGACTTCATTCTGCCACAGTCTATTTATTTTCGTTTCTTATCCAACCAGTTTTTCAAATTCCTCTTCCAGCTTTATTAGATACTTAAGAATAATGTTAAAAAATTTTAGGTTAGCAAACTTAGAAAGGTGAACACCAGGTTTACCAAATTCTACGTACTACAATGTTTATTGATAATTTTAAAATTCAACTGATGGAAGTTAAATTTTTCTTCACTGAGCTTAAAATTATGTTTGATATGTTTTTTTTATATTTAACCAATAACGTTGTTGAAGTGTTGCAAGATTACCATGAGTAGAATTATAAGTATAGGCTTATCTAGTTTAGAATCCATTACTTTATGTAAGTTCGTCAACCATGCACTGAAGCCATATGTTGCCCTTTTACAACATTTAAATGAATACAAATCAACATAACAATATAATTGAATGTGTTTAGAATCCAAGCATAATATAATTGGATGGAACAAAGGTATTTAATCTGAAGGGGATGTGACGCCAGGACTGATTCGCAAGGACTGGGCTGTCTATCTTCGAATATGAAAATGAGATAACAGTGGCGTAAAAGCAAACCCTAAGTACATAGAGCATGCAAAGGAAAAACTGGTAAACACTTAATTGATAAAGAGTTGGATAAAATGATAAAATGAACTAAAAACTAAAATGGGAAATCGCATGAAATATTAGTAAAATGTAGATAATCTAAAATATCTTCGTTATTGGCAAGTGCAAGAATACTAACAATATCTTCGACGAATTAATTTCTGCTAACTTCAGCTAATTGCCAAAGAGTTGAAAGAATAATTGACAATTTGGATTATTATTTGGATTATTATTTTATATATTAAATCGTAGCTTATTAACAATAATCAAGTACACTACTATAAACGAAAGCAACGAAATACAATTAAATACACAAATAGTACAACACGTCGATGTCTTTTTCTTCCTTTTCTACCACGAATGTTTCCTCGTCGTGTTTCTCCAATATCACTAACACAGATCCAGAAGGTCCACTCACTGGGTAATGCAGTGAAATTGTAGTAGATATTGTAAATGTTGTAACGCCAGGTACTGAGAACCTGTACTCACCGGTAATCTCAGCCGTATGTTTGATGGATTAATTGAGTGGTATCCATAATGTAAATTCAGACGCTACTGTATGTACAGTGTTGATTGGCGTACGATGAATTACACCATCGGTAATCATTTGATGTCAGAGAGCTTTGTTAGGTGTAGGCTCGTACAAAAATTACAAAGAAAAAAAGTGGCCAACAAGCTTAGTAAATGTTAACAAAAATAACTTATTTCTCTAAATCTGAACAAGGACTTAATGTTTGTGAATATAATCCAAAATTTAATCCTGAAATATAAAAATATAAGTCTTATCGCTAAAACGTTCTAAATAAATTCAAGTTCGAATCCCGGTGAAGATCGAATATGGAAGCCTCAGATAGTGTTGTGTCTATTTCTTACAGCGATCCCACCTCTTCGCAGCCGAGCTCATCCCCACAAGATGCAACATAGGTGTGACCCTTATTCTTAAGAATGCCGAACTTTCTTCCTTCTCGTAACCAGGCACGAGAAGAAGGTTATGTTAGAAATAACTACTAACAAGCTCAATTTTCCAACAGAGCAAGCGGACTCTTACATAACATCTAATTTAAAATTTCTAACATAATAGAGGTGGAGACTAAACAACGCCGCAGAGTTTTCTAACAGAATAGTGGTGGAGACAAATGACAGACGAATATCAAGAATAAAGGTGTCACTTTTCGTCCTTTATCACCTATGGAACAGACTAACGCCGTCACTCCTAACACCATTATACTCCAATCTGCCTGGCTGTGTTACATCAACTCCAAAAACGACAGCGCCACCATATTCCAAAGAGAAAGCCCAGATTCGAACAACCTCACTCATGTTCGAAACTACAACAACCAGAAACATCACAGCTTAAACGAATATGATTACAACTATGTGAGAGGATTGTATCATAAAATGCATACATCGCCTATGAGAATTCTTTTTGCAGTAACACCTGAGACTACGACATTCCTAATGCATACAGTGCTAAGTCTAGCTCCAAATTTGACCTAACTACAACCCAAAATGAATTACCTCTATCCGTGCTATAAACAGAGATTTTTATGGATCCAACAGCGACATCTACGCTCTCATCAGATCAGCGACAACAGCATTAACAGTCTCCTTCCCAGTGAAAGTGACTTTAACATTTTGAACTCTTTCGGTATTAGAGGCAATAGATGTATTGTTTGCTATTAGTTCATATCAAGAATATTTCTTCATTGTGGTATATCTCACAAAGGTATGATTTTTCTATCTCTTATTTTGATTTTTTTTAAAAGAAAAATTGAAAGTTAGTGCGTAAATTTCAAACGATTAACAACACTAATCTAAATTAGGCTATATTTCATTTTTCATTGAGTAAAAAACCTTGTTGTACTTACTGCCATTAACATACGTCAGAGTTGCTAAGATTTCTACTACAGAGAGTGTGAATGAACTTTTAAGCTTAATTCCATGCCCTAAGCATTTATATCAAACATCAAACCTGCTCGTCTTGACACCTCAAACTACATTATACATGTTTCGCTACTATCATACATAACAGATCATACCTTATTTACCTATCTTAAGAATTGTAATTTCCGCCATGCCGTTTCAAACATATTGATGCAGATGTTGTTTGTTTTGTTAGCTCAATGTTGCTCGATAATGTTATGGAGATTTTCTCTCACGTGTTTCATATGAAATCATATGAATGTTTATTTATCATATGGTATTGTCTTGGCAAAACGCCAAAGGTGCGGCTCTAATGTCTTCAAACCAGTCAGAAGAGAGTTTCCTTCTATAGTTTTGCAGCATCAAATGATGTTGTAGTGTTATTATGTATGTTTGTCTATAGTTAAAGTGTCTGAGCGATTGCTTAACACAGAGTTTTGTAAGCAGCTAATGCCCTGCATATTGAATTTTTGAAGCAGAGATTGCCCTGCATATTGAATTGTTGAAGCAGCTATTGCCCTGCATATGATCAACTTCTGAGTAAAGTTGTTTGAAACGATAACGGTGATACATTCCCTTTCGTACGTCATAGATAATGTCAGTAATACACACTCAGTTTTACAATTTTAATGACGCACTAAATCATGTCGATTCAGTTTACGATTTTAATGATATTTTCACTTACTGCTCATAGGTTCGATTAAATGCAATTTCATACACACAGGTCAAGGTTTGATTGCAAATGAACAGACGTTATGGTTATTAGAGTAGGATTAACATAACACTAATATTTTCACCTTCATTACTCTTGATTAATACCAAATTCTTGCAAGGATCTCTAAGCAAACATTCTTACCTCAATGTAGCTGGTATTTAATGATATTATGTATGCAATAAGAAGATAAATTCAATATTGGTTTACAAGTACTATCCATAATAATGAGAGTTCTTTTTACAACACTTCGCTGAAGCAAAATAATAAGAGTTGTCACCGCTAAATATGTTCTACTGATGTTATGCAACAAAATTAAAACAAAAAAGTAACAAACAAGGAGTAAAATAACCTATAAAAAAAAGAAATCAAGAACTGCATGCTGACATTAAATCGTCTAATCCTGAACATAATAGAACGTTGAAATGAATTCAGATTAAACTCTGTCCTTGTTTCCTCAACTTGACTTAGTAATGGAAAAAGCCTGCTTTAATCAAATTAATAAGCTGGTTCAATAGTTCAGCGACGGACAACGAACAACGTTACTGCCTCACAATTCAATCAATAAACCCTTATTAATTGCGTTGTGATACTGGGAACAAAGTAATTAATAATCAGTCTAGAACAACAAAATTAGATGGGTTAAAAGTTCAGAACGTGAATGACCACTTACAACAAAAAGGTTATAGACAATGTATGATCTGAAAGGTCGTTCACTTAGGAAAATTACTGAGCAGTCACGCTCTCTCTTTGTGGGCTTAATGGAGAGCAAAGACCGTCCTTGGCAGTCAAAAGCATGCTCTCTCCTTCTCTCCCCTCTAAACTTGATAAAAGGTTAAAGCTGTCCTTGACTATCACGCAAGAACACGCGTGACTTGTAGAACATAGGCATAGTTCATTAAACAGACCTCTCTGACCTTGAATAAAAATGTGGTATACTGATGATCACCAGCTTCCAAAATATAAAAAGGGCTGTCGGCTGGTAAGTCTCAGTGGGACTTCAAGCCTCAGAGAGTGTTGTGTCTATTTCTTACAGCGATCCCACCTCTTAGCAGCCGAGCTCATCACCACAAGATGCAACATAGGTGTGACCCTTATTCTTAAGAATGCCGAACATTTTTCCTTCTCGTAACCAGGCACGAGAAGAAGGTTATGTTAGAAATAGCTACTAACAAGCTCAATTTTCCAACAGAGCAAGCTCCCCTGAGCATTAGTTTGATTTTTATACGCTGCGAATCACAGATTAAAATTCGCATTTACAAAGTATAAATCTTCAACATCGACGTCGGCGGCTGCAGCGTAATTGTTTGGTCTCCAAAAAGTATAAGGACAGCCATCAATTAACATTATCTTTTGCAAAGATTATTAACGGACCAGCGGACTGTGCATAATCATCGCTTTTTAGGGATAGCTCTAATATTTGCGTAGCAACATGCTTCGATTTATTTACCATTAATAATATATCGTGCACTGCTGATTAATGCCACAATTCCATTATTAACAAATCCACCCTGAGCATTACCATAAGGATTACCAACAGTTTTACAAGTTTACCCTGACCTTCAATGAATGCCTCGACGGGCAAGAAATATATTGATGTATCTTGGACATGTCGCTCCATTTATCCTCCACGTTGGTTTGGTTCTCGTGCTTCATAAGAATAATATTGATAAACACGCACGGATTCATTCTTGTACATATCAAATGCTGGATCAGATACAAGTTTGAACATTATATTTATATTTTCTGATGTATAAAACAATGCGCCATCGACGTTTTACCCACTTCCCGCTTCCAGATTTGCAGTTATAGTCCAAGCTTCTTCACCGGTTAATTCCCTAAACTGGTTACTTGCAGCTTGATTTATTATTTTACTTACACATGCAGGCATAACTTCGGTTCTGGGCAATTTTGCTGGCTGAGATTTTCGTCGTATTAATCGTGCTAGTCTATCCCTGATTGTTGAGAATTCTTTACTAGCAAATATCCAACAGTTCTAATACCTTTATCTCGAACATCGTTAAAAGCTTTCATTCCCAGTTGCTTTGCAATCGGTATTGCTTTTGAGGGTATTCTTCTGAATAGACCCTGAACAACATCGCAGAGTCCATCTTCTTAGGTAACTTTATATGTTGATAATCGTGAATTTATCACATTGACCATAACAGGTCCACGTTGAGCAGTATGTATGATCATCTTTATATTTTTTGTCACGATCTAATTTCATCAATCACTGTGGTAATCATCAACAATTTCATTAATGAGAGACCGCTAAACATTAATGTCCATTATACCGTCTGTGAATATACTCTGACAAATAGCAGCTGCTTTATTAATGATTTCTGGGAAATTATTACCAGCTCGTGCTCCGCCAATCAGAATTCCTAGTTTAATAACATCGGCAAGGACGTTACTGGGACAAAGTTTATCATGGCCATTTTCTCGAGTGACCCAAACGCAAGCGCTGGACAGACCAGTTCCAGTTGTTTCGTCAGCTTTTCCTTACTTGTTTCGTCTCCTTTTTCTTTATTTGTTGTAAAGGTTGATTTCATTTCTTGTTTAGCTTTGTTAAGTTGCAACTTCATTTCTTCTTTTTTTCCTTTCCTTTCTTGTTTTACTTGTTCAATATACAGACATACTGTCTGGTTAAAAATGTTAAACTTATTAACATCTTCCTCATGTCTGATCAGCGTAAATTTATTTATAAAGTCAGTTCTAATCTTTGTAGGCGGCGATGGCTCATCTTCAGGTTGTAGTTGAGGAGGTTGCTGGGGTGGTTGTCTAGTTGCTCGATATTAATTGGCAATTTCAATTGGCAATGTCTTAAGAGGGTATTGAGCTGCCTACCTCAGTTACTGTAAACATTTTCTTTGTTGGTTCGACAATTGGTTTGAATAACCGTTCTGTACCTTCTCTAAATTTTAACACAGACTCCTGACGCGCTTATAGCTGTTGCTTGACAGAACCACGGATGGGGAGATATTTCTTAATTGCTTCTAGTTGCTGTCTAGCTAGTTTAGCTGTACTAGATTCAATGTTTAGCGTAAAATCGCTTATTATTATTAATGTAATAATGATTTAATTACGCCCCATAACCGCTACGCCATAGCAGCAGAGAGGGTGACAACCAACATTGAATGTACAGGGTCGATAAACGAGGAGGTATACAAATCTGACACGCAAGCGTTAAGAGAAGAAAATAAAAATGAGGTAAACGGGTAGAGGCCTTGGTTTAGAGCAAGCCGTTTAGAGGTCTCAGTTTAGCGTTATTAACGCTCGTGTGTCATTTTCGTAGGAGATTTTATTTTCACAAATGGACTGTTCCCAAAAAGTTATTTGTTCTCCCTCTCTGCTGTTATTTGTCCATGGGGATGCAGGTGAGGAGGGGATTCCTCCAAATATACATTTTAATCTGCTAAAGAGTACAAACGCCCTTGGAATTTGAATCTAAATGCTATATAACCTCACGTCTATAAATATCTGAGGACGGATTTGGATATAATAGGTGCAAATGATAGTGGACTCTTTTCCTATGACACATGAAAGGTCATCGAACATGTTACCAGTGATGCACCACAAGCTTATGCAATGCCGGCAAAGCGAGATACAAGATACACTACAGTTTATTTAACGTCAGTTCGGGTAACATAACAAACGCTTGTACTAGACTCAACATAAAACTAGACCTACATATTTCAATGGACAATCAGCCACATAGTTACAATAAAACAACATAGCTAAAAAAACATTTGAATGTCTACAGTAACAGCAGCTTTAAAAACCAAGACAATATCCAGCACACACACACATATACAAGAAACTTCCACATGAAAATTATCTATCGCTTTGGACTTTTACAATGGTGGTTGTGGAATAAACTTGGGTCAAAATAAGAGCGTGTTGAATGCAATAGTCACAATCGAGGGTAGTACGATTTTTTTTTTTTTTTTACAAAAATCAATACGCGTTGCTGTCTTTGTGACATCACAGTTCGCGACAGTTTTTTTTCCGAATTGTACTGGATCACATCTTTAGATTCATTTCGTCCAAAAATGGGTACTTTAACATTGATTTTGCCGTATGCACCTCTCAAGGCGTCTAAATAATGATCTTGCAAAGAAATATAGATGCATACGAATCCAAATTAAGCGAATACTTGCCACTTAAAGGTATGTAGAATCAAATTCTAAAAAAATGACACCCATTTCTAAAATAGTCGGTGTTGAATGCCTGCATGACCCGTGCGACTTGTACTATCAAAGCATACATTTTCACATTTTCATCTGACAAGTTTGCTATTTAAACTCATGCACATTTGCTTAATAATTTATTAAGAAATGGTGGTGGCAAAACTTTAAGTGAAAAAAAATCCTAAGTAAATAAATAATTGAAATAAGCAATAAAGGTACATGAGTTAAATTTAAAAAATTAAAACAAACAAACAAACAACAACATAAACCGTAAATAATCGGCAATCTTAAACGATATACAACATATGTACACTGAGGCTGTGACTGTGCCTAAACCAGCCTTCTGAATTCTTTTAAATCAGGTATAATGATGCCCTAAACATTTCCTAAGCACACCTTTTGTGGATATTGTGCTTTAAAAAGTGGGATGGAAATATTAGTTATTATTAGTACAGTGTTTTTTAAAATAGTTCTACTGACCATACACACTGATATTAAACGTTTAAGAAAACCGCTAATATGAAGGCATATACTATAAAAAAGAAAGGAATCAAGAAAAAATAAAACAAAAACAAAAAACCCAATAAAACAATGTGTTCATTGGCGGGTTCAAATTATACGTAACTATGTCATTTATTAGCGTTTCTTTTTCTTCAAAGAAACCATCAGATTGGTTTGTGTTTTTCCAATTGGTTTGACAAATATTCTTTTATCATATCATAATTTTTTGACGTGTGATTTACTTCTCGTATGCGATACTTTTTATATCAAATTGCCTCGCACGTTCTAATGACACTGACAACCTTCTGTCTTCCGCGTATATACACTCTTTATGTCCTTTTAAAAGGTAACTGTTGAAAATGTCCGCCTCCCTGCTGCATATGGGGCTATTGTCTTTACCTCTGTGCTATTTTGCTTTTCATGTATAATCATTTCATCATTTCATTTAATCAGAGCTGATAACTGACATAAGATGGTGCGAGTATCACGTCTTTTCCGTTTTGACGATCAGACAATGCGCCGAGAAAATGACTTTCCTAACCATTTACATTCGGTTTTCTTCCTCGATTACCAGAGGCCAATGAAGTAGGGAAATTCCCTTTAAATTTTGTGCAGGGGGGGGGGACCGTCATATGCATATGTAGACCAACAAGTAGGTAGATGCTGATGTGCATAGTTGACATTTTAAGAGAGTAGATCGTTATTTGCACATTGATGTTGTTCTAAATAAGTAAATAACTAACATTCAACAGATATATTTAAGAATTGCTATTTTGAGAAAAATCTGGAAAAGCTTTAATAGATTACCTACAATTGAACTGGGACTTCATTTTGAAAGATTTTGTTTTCAGCGAAGTAGCTGTATGTGATGTTTCGCAGTGCTTTCCACAACTTTCCAAGAAAAAGGAGCTATGAGGCCACCTACCTATCCACTCCCGTCGATTCCATGTTTCTGCCTATTAATTATTTCCTTTTTCATTGTTTATTAGGTCCATTATATGAAGTTCTAATTAATTAATAAATTCAGACTAAAGTTTTATCGTGGATTCTATGCTGGATGTTTATATTAACAATAAAATGATTTTTTTGGTGCAAACATTTGCATCAGAAAGATTAAATTATGTCAGATATGCATAATTTTTTAATCAACACTTCATAACCTTCAAACACTATCATCCATTTCCACTCCAAGTGAATTGGTTGCAGTGATTGAATTGGTACCAACCCAGGTGAGCTGTTTCCATGTCTTCTTACACCTGGATCCCACTAATTCAGCATGATATGACCAATAATATGTTAAAGTGACATGAAACCAATCAGTCAACTAATTGGCTAATATTAATTTATGTCATGGGGGGTTGTGACATTGAACCAATTAGCCATTTAAGTGAATGACTTGGCTAATATTAATACATTGTCATGGGGGAGATATTAAATCAATCAGTCAGCTAAGTGAATGACTAGGCCAATAGTAATTCATGTCTTGGGGGTGACATTAAACCAATCAGTCAAAAGAGTGAATGACTATGGTAATATCAGTTCATATAATGGGGGAGGCATTAAATCAATAAGTCAATTAAGTGAATGACTTGACTAATATTAATACCATGTCATGGGGCAGGCATTAAATCAATAAGTCAACTAAGTGAATGACTTGACTAATATTAATACCATGTCATGAGGAAGGCATTAAACCAATCAGTCAACTAAGTGAATGACTTGACTAATATTAATACCATGTCATGGTTCAGGCATTAAATCAATAAGCCAACTAAGTGAATGATTTGACTAATATTAATACCATGTCATGGGGGTGAGGTGACATTAAAACAATCAGTCAAATGAGCGAATGACTTGGAAAGTATTGTCCCATGTCATGGTGATGACATTAAACCAATCAGCTAGTTAAATGAATGACTTGGCTAATATTAGTACAATGCCATGAGGGTAAAATGATTAACTTTAGACAATTTTGTTTTGGATTAACTTTAGACAACCCTTTTGTTTTGGAATAACTTTAGACATCCCTTTTGTTTTGGAATAACTTTAGACATCCCTTTTGTTTTGGAATAACTTTAGACAACCCTTTTATTATGTAAAAACTTTAGACAACCCTTTTGTTTTGGATTAACTTTAGACAACCCTTTCGTTTTGAATTAACTTTAGAAAAGTCTTTTGTTTTGGATTAACTTTAGACAACTCTTGTTTTGGATTAACTTTAGACAACCCTTTTGTTTTGGAATAACTTTAGACATCCCTTTTGTTTTGGAATAACTTTAGACATCCCTTTTGTTTTGGAATAACTTTAGACAACCCTTTTATTATGTAAAAACTTTAGACAACCCTTTTGTTTTGGATTAACTTTAGACAACCCTTTCGTTTTGAATTAACTTTAGACAGCCCTTTTGTTTTGGAATAACTTTAGACAACCCTTTTGTTTTGGAATAACTTTAGACAACCCTTTTGTTTTTGGATTAACTTTGATAACCCTTTTGTTTTGGATTAACTTTAGACATCCTTTTTGATTTGGAATAACTTTAGACATTCCTTTTGTTTTGGAATAACTTTAGACAACCCTTTTGTTTTTGGATTAACTTTAGACAATCCTTTTGTTTTTGGAATAACTTTAGACAATCCTTTTGTTTTGGATTAACTTTAGACAACCCTTTTGTTTTGAATTAACTTTAAACAAGCCTTTTGTTTTGATTAACTTTAGATAACCCTTTTGTTTTCGATGCAAAAGTTTTTACATGGAGATACAAAAGGCTTGTTTAAAGATTCAGGACATCTGAAATTTAATCATTTCATACAAATTTGAAAATAGTGTACAGTTATTTAGTTTGACATAGGGGTACAAGTTGCATAGGATGAAATATAAAGCTATTGTACAGTAGTTCTCTTTCTTACTAAATTATTGTTCAATTATTATCACATGTTCACATTCAGTATAAATATTTCTGCAGTGATGGAACATTAGAATTCAAATTAATAATGTCAATACATATAGAGCTGAACAATGAACAAAATTAAATTATTACTTTTTACAGCAAATGTTTTCTAAGATGGTAACAGGTAACAAATCTCTCATGGACCTGAGCTTCCTGGATGCTTCCCCTTGTTTAGATTAATTAGTTATGACCCATATGCAGAATAGCGAAAGGCTTAAGTAAACACACATGAAGCCAGTGTACCTAATTAATATTTAATGCTACCGCAGTAATTATCTTGTGAAATAGACTGCTGTTGGAAAGGCCTTTCTGGAGTTACTAGAGAGAAACAAATATTCTGTTCAGTGTGTATGTAAGCATCTGGGATTATTCAGCAAATAAATGATTTCATAATTTGTTATAGCAGTATCCTATTAAACTGGCAGTGATGTGAATATAAATTATGAAAATAAAGGTTTCTAAGAGTTTGATTTTTACAATATTGTCAAATCATTGATGTTCTATAATAATAATAACTGGTATTTAAGTATGTGTGGTTTGTTCTAGAGCACAGCAGTATCAGCAGAGAATGTTCTTGAATCCACAAAAGTAATTTGACTAAAAAAAAAATGTTGGCAAAATCTTTTGTTTCTTCAAGAAATGGACTTGTGATGAAAATGACACTAAGTAATGCCAACAGATGGAGAACAAAATAGGTGAAAGTTTGATTTGACACATGATATTTGAGTATCATTACCAAAAACTTGTGTGAATCCATTTTTACAATAGCTCACATCTGCAGTCTCATGGTATTTAAGTACCATATATTTACCAAGATTAATTCATCTTTTCTACAATGCCAAAGTTATATCCCACATTTATTAGAAGAACTCTTAAGGCAGTTACTGTGTTTACTAATTGACATTTATTTTGAAAGTGTTTTGCATATATGCTGCTTGGTATATTTTTTCATTCCTTGTTTGTTTCATTTGATTATTGTAATTTGTAACATGTAATACAAAGTGTTATTAATGTAAGTTTCTTTGGTATAAATGAAAATGCTATTTTTCTTCAGAGAAAGCTAAGTAACATTCTAAATGTTATATATGTTACGGATTAGGTTTAAAACTAATTATTGATCGTATTGTCATGACCTGTATAATGTTTATAAGCTTAACATTCTGTTACTGACAAATGTTTCTTTTCAGTGTGATATTATAAATGGCTCAGAATTTAATCCAGATATGTAATCAAAAGCGACCATGTATGATTTTATTGTCATTTTAATCATTTCAAAAGTAGTAGATTCCTGAGTAATGCCAGGGACTCTCAGAAATAGGCTGGGGACTTCATGAGTTACATGAGTAAGGAGTCTGGAAATCCTTACCCAGAAGCTCAGTAGAGTCCTTTTCTTGTTGCTGCTTTAATAGAATAACATTTCATCAGCCAATAGCAATGCTGTGCTGTAGTTCATTCCAGTGAGAGTGAATACTGAAATCACTGCATAGCTTGTTTCTGAAAGGCATGTAGTCCTGATAAACCTTGTTATTTTTCAGCTTTGATCATTATGAAATAAAATTCAGTGTTATGAGTGTGTTTGAATGTTATTTCTTTTGACATGTTTTCATCATAAATCCTTTTAAAACATTAATCTTCACCTCATCCAGTTAACTAATGTACATGTGATATTCACACTATATTGAAATATAACATTAAAAGTTCCTTGTGTTGTTTCTTAGAATGAAAGTGAGTTTTAATTTTCTGTAAAAAAGCATGTTTAAAGCTACATTTATGAAAAGTTTTAGATTTTACTTGGGATAGGTTTGGATAAATGTCAGAAATGTTCCCGAAGCCTTGATCTGCACTTTCTTTTTCAAGATGTTTCAAATTCTTGGACAAATGTTTTGGAAGATTTTTGAACTGGAAACCATTATCAGCAATATGGGTGATATTTGGTGTCATTGGCATAGCGAGGGTACTTAGCGTCCGGGGATAAATCAAACTTGGTGTCCCCTTTGAGTGCATATGAGATAACCCTATATTAATACCATATGCCATATAGAAATTTTAAGTACTACTCAAGCATTACTCATTAAGACAATACAAGAATAGAATGGCAAAAATTATCTATAAAAGTTTAGTTGTATTTTCCTCATTTTGCCACCCCCAGCATATGGCACCTGGAGACAACTGTCCCCCCCCCACCTGCCATTTCCAAGCTACACCACTGTTTGATGTAAAATGTAATTTGGCAAACTTATTTTGATCTCTTTTATATATTAACTTCATGCACTGTTTGTCATTACTGTATGATATGATTAATAAGCGCATACAAAAATCGTGTACATCGATTGGTTTTTCTATGAAGTTGCCTTAACTGAGGTGTTCTTTACTGAAGGTGCTTGGACTGAGGGTTTTGTATTCAGGACTCCAATAACAGATTACTTAATAATGATTACTCCTCATCCACATTAACATTATCCTAGTTCTAGGGTAATGTTCCAAAGATCCTAAAATGGTCTGGTTATTGTGAACCAAGATTTTGAGCAAGTGACAGAAAATATTACTTGCCATGTCCATGTTTATTGGATAGAAAAATTATTCATCTATGTGCTGGGAATCAGTCATATTTCATATGAATTATTAAATAATTTATTAATTAAGATTATCCATTTTTATGCCTGCCATATGGCACAGTGTATCATGCTTTGATGATGTCTATATGTCTCTCTTTTTCATATTTCATTTCTGTGCAGTTACTTGAGTTGTCCATCATCTAAACTTACTTTGTAAGTAAAACTTGCATTTGGAGCAAGGAAGAAACACCTTGATTTGGGCAAAAAATCTGAAGTCATTGTCAAGGGAAAGAAAGATTGAAAACTGTTTTCATACAATAATTTGTATAATAGTTAACTTGAGCAAACTGTATAAATGCTATAACAATGAAACAAGAAAGACATTGATTTTTGTGTGAAAAGTCATTGTTAACTCTCTCCTGTCACAAATCTTTGTAAGTAACTTGCATTTAGGGTAGGAAAAAAAACATTGTCTTGGGCATAAACGGTCAAAATCAAGGATACAGGGAAAGAATGGAAACTTTTCACACAATAGCTTGACTTTTTATAACAATTACTTTGTGCAAACTGTTAATGCCATACCTTTGAAAGACTCCAGCTGATTTTTGTGTGAAAAGTCAATCATGATTAAAATTTTTTTTTTCTGCACCTGGTTTGATCAATCTTTGTGAATGGTATGCATATGAAAAAAAGAAACATTACTAATTTTGGGATCAAATTGTCAAGGAAACAGTCATAGGAACTGTAAAATGGAAAAATAAATTACTTCTACAGAGTTATAGAGTTCCTTGTGCCTTAAGTAAACTTTGTAGATGCTCTCATTAGAGACAGGCTGATAATATTCATTTAGAAGTTATTAAAACATCAAATTTCAAGGTCAAAGGGATTCTAAGGAGGAAAAATGGTTTATGCAAAATAACTCAATTCCCGTTCCACAAGTTATAACTAAACTTTCTGGATAGTTTACATTTAATTTTTGGGGTATTAAGGGTCAGTATCACCAATAATTTGAAGAAACATGATTTCCACAAAGAAATTAACATGACCTAGTGGGCATATAATATGTAGTTTTGTTGCTTGTTTTTTAACTTTAGAGGGTTTTCTCTGTGGTTCATTGCTGATGGTACAATATCAGAAAAAGAAAGTACTTGGAGAAAATACATATATTAAACCATATCAGCTTTATGGACCAGCTGAGTAACTTAAGAGTATGTTTTATTTTTTTCCAGAGAAATTTTATATCAAGAAAATGAAGAAGTCAGACAGCCCAAGGCATACTGTTCCAGACTTTGAAAATTTATTTTCAGACATTGAATCAGAGTCTGAATTGGTGGAAATTAGATCCAGAATTCCCAGGAGAATTTCATTCAGAGCTCAAAATGAATCTCCTTTACTTAATAAGCGATCACCATGTACTCCATTATCAGATGCCAGCCAAAATGTTATGGCAGATATTGAATCTGGAGATGCTTCAGGTACTTGCACAATAATCTACCAGTTTTGTATATTGTTTCTACTTTACTGCACTCAGTTTTATATTGCAATGTATGGGTATATTCACCATACTTCATAATGCAGTAAAAGGTAAAAATTAACTATACTTTTTTCCCTATAGTTTATTTTGCAGTTTCAGGCTATGTTCTCTGCACTTATATTGCAATATATACGGGTATATTCACCATACTTTAAATTGTAATGAAGTATATTCACTATACTTTATCTTGCAATATAGGAGTGTGTGTGTGTGTATGTGATTTGGATTTTTAATGTAGCTTTAACAATTTTTCAGTCATATCACTACAATGTCTGCAGTTTGGCCATTTATAGTGTTGTCTAGCACTAAGGCAACATGTCGCAGACATGTAGCATGATGTCCCACCCAGTCACATTATTCTTATACCGGAATATATATATATATATATATATATATATATATATATATATATATATATATATATATATATATATATATATATATATATATATATATATTATATTCTTATATTCTTATATTCTTATATATTCTTATTATATCTTATACTTAGTTCTAACACTAACCTCCTAATGCACCAATTGAGGCAGCTGTTAGTACCATTTTTATAAATCTTTGGTATGACTTGGCCTGGATTGAATCCATGACCTCTTGCATCGGAGATGGATGCTCTAACCACTAGGCCACTGGAGCAGTTAATTTTAGAGTATATTTACTATACTTTATCTTGAAATATAAGGGTATATTCAGTGCAGGGTCTGTGATTAAAGAAAAGACAGCCATTGATTTTTTTTACCTGGCCTATTTTTAATCTCAACCAAATCCAGTGAATGCTTCTCATATGTATTGTTTATATTGTTGTGTTTAAGATAATTTTTTAAAATCATTTTATTACAAGTGTGGGTAAATGTTTTTGTTGAAAATAATTTGGATCAAGCATTTTTGTCATGTCATTTTTATAGGAAGCAAATGTTTTTAACATAAAATTATACTTTGAACAATTTTGAAGTGCATATTTTATGTATATGCATGATCAAGAAGTATTTTTAGATGTACATGTGTGAGAAGTATTTTCTATATTGATGGTGAAATCTACCGAAGACAAATGTTACATAAAAAGATTTTCATTTTTGAAAATAAGTATTATTTGGTGGATTGCAAACTCAGAATAGATAAGAATTATATAATATTTACAAGTTCACACAGAGTTTGCAACCTGGCAATCTTTATTTATATAGTGGCCTTTGGACACCTTAGTGAATAAATCTAATTATTAAATGTAATAAATTTTAAATAAAATTAAAATCATTTCTTTTCAGACTATCTGTATAAAAAAATGTGTTATGTATGTTTAATTTCATATTGTGTAAATGACTTTTTTTATTGACTCTGGGTTGTGCCTAACTGAATTTTGCCATAATTCTAAGAAGTAAACAAAATGTTACATGTACTTGAACTTAAATTCAATTCCTGACCTCATTTGCAAGTTAGTGAGTTTTTCCATTAGAAATGAATTATTTTCCACAACATTATGTTGCATAATAGGTCAGGTGACATCTTTTAAAATCGGGTTGCCCAGCAGTTTCAGGTACACACACATGCACATTCACATGTGTGTGTGTCTGTCTGTCTCTTTCTCTGTCTCTCTGTCTCTCTCTTTATATATATATATATATATATATATATATATATATATATATATATATATATATATATATATATATATACACACACACACACAACACACACACTATGGTAGCTCATTTTGGTAAAGCATCAAACTTGTAATCCAAAGGTGACAGATTTGACATTCAGCAAGCCAACCCAAGTTGGCTGTCTTGGTGTTTCCTTAGAAAGGCACATAGTTCTCATTTTCTTGGCATTATGTAGCCAATAATGTGTTGGTAGTGTTTGTTATAAAACCAATTAGATTCAAAATATCTATAGTTAACACTGTTGATATTATGGCGATATTATCTAATTCAGTTAATTGAACCAATGTGAGACAAATAAGTTTAAAGAAGACTTGCATAGAATTACATTCACAAAACACTAATTAGAAAAATGCCATAAATGTTAGAAAGCTTAAGCAAGATTGAAATGGAGCAGATTTTGATGCCCACAGTGGCGCATGGAATTTACGTCTAATTAAATGAACCAATTGTGTTTTTGAAATTTATGGGAATCCCACATTAGGTAAGATCAGATGTTGCTGATGACATTAACACATGGCAGTCCTCAGTAATACAGTGGGAATAACAATCCAACATAATCTCTATTGTAAGTCACATTGACCCGATTTATATACATGTTATAATTTATTTCTTGAACTATTCATGTATGATATTCTCAATATGTTGGGTCCTATTAGATATATAATGCTATGAAAATTGGTCTATTACATCTCAAGGAGATTAACTGGACCAACCAATACTAGATTGTTATGACTACATTTTCATGCTAGAAAGATACTTATATTTTCAGCTCTATATTACTTATACACTTTAATTGATTGGCTCCTGTTTCACCTACAGTGGACATTCTTTATTCTGTCCTAAAAGGCTACTAAGTTGATAAAGTGTAGTCGGGTTATACAGAACTGAATAGAAAGTTGGCATACCAGAAAACAGCAAAAGTTGAAATTGAGGGGCCTCAGGTGGGTAGGTGGTCGAAAGCACTTACTTTTACAGATCATTCACATCTCACCTCTGTCTGCATGGGTTCAACATTCTGCTCAGCTGATGTGGGTATATGAGAAAGCTTGCCATTAGCTTCTCATGTTTTGGTTGTTCTTCATGGTGTCTAACAGGGTTCTTCTCAAACGAAATATATAGGTTGCCATGCATAACCTTTCATGTGATGAAAATGTTTCATATAAAAGGCTGAAAATAAAACATCACTTTAGCATAGTTGGTATAGTTTCATTTACTTTCCGTGATAAGTAAATTCCAGTATGTTGGTAGTGTAACAAATAAAAAAACGAAAATTAATTTAAAAATGACAAAGTAGCATGGAATAGTTTTGATATGGTCAAGTTCCTCTCTTCGAATGAGATTCATCCACATTGCAGATTTAAATGACTAGGTGATGATGGTAGAACAAATGTCTTGCTATACTTGATGGTATTTCAACACCTTGTCTTTCAGGAAAAAACAATGCTAGTTGTAAACTTGTTATTCTCATTATTTAAGTGTGTACTGCATTGTGTGTTATGTTCATGCATGTAGTCGTTGTCATAGGGCAAGATAGGCAACACATGATAACCAGTACAACTGGTATAGGAATAACATGGGAAAAAGTTCACATCAAGCTACTGGCAGGTTTCTCGCATGCTGACATTACATGTAAATATGTGTGTATGTTTGTATGTACAGTTTTGTATATACATGTATTTATCATTATTATCAATTTCTTTTCTTACAGAATCAAGTAAAAAGATCTCATCACAAGGAAGAAATGACAGCAGGTTTAATATTCCTTTAAAAACTAACTTTTTTTCACCACTGGAATATGCCTATTGGAGAAGCTATGCACATCTCTTTGATATGAGAGGCAAAAAAGGGGACATAATTTATCCACGCAGGATAGAAACTTCATCACAAGAAAGTGATGAAGTGACAGAAAAGGTTTCTAATCACTTTAAGGTACCAAAAGAGTATGTTGTTTGTGTTAAAAAGAAAGTCATGATACATTCTCACCTGAAATATTTTGGCATAATCATCATTATAAATAACCCATTGGACCTTGACTCTCATATACCAATTCTAATTATTAGTAGAGCTGGCGATGTAGTATCAGAGTTTGATTTTTCCCTGCCATTTTATGAGCATTCTGCAAACAGTATACACTGCACACTTTTCCTGAAAGGAGAAAAGGTTGAGAAATTAAAGCAGACTGTTGCAGAAAAACTCAACCTGCCAGTCAACTCGTTCGCATTCTCACTTGACAAAAGGAAGGTGAGGGACACTGATGATATTGTGGATGTAGTCAAACCATATGATCTACTTCATCTTGTGAAACAGAAATCAATCAACATCTGGCTTGAGTTGCTTCAGTGTCCCAAATTGAAGCAGATCATAAGTATCAATGGAGTATCCTCAGTAGATACAATAAGCTGTTTGAAAAATATGCTTATCAAGACTCTTTCAGATTTGGGAACAACCAATCTTAATGAGCAAAATATATGCATCTCCAAAGACGAGGAGATACTTAATGATGATCAAATTCTGAACTCAATTCTAGACTCTCGATTGCATTCAGATCACACTGAGCTTACACTTAGGCTTCATTTGGTTCAGCCTAGATATACTTGGTATAAAATTGATACTGTGACAGCAGTGGGCGTGAAAATTGTTGAGGTTGTATGTTTGAACCCACAGTCGACAGCAGCTCATCTGAGAAATGAAGTTGCAAACATTTGCTCTTGTCCATCAGAAGCACTTAAACTTGTTACATCTGGTAAGACCATTCCAGAAAACAAATATTTAGAAGAAATCCCTTTCCTCCAAGAAGGCTGCACCATCAAAGCAACAGTAGCTTCTAAAATTCGAGTCAATGTTACAGTTATTAGTGTGGGTGAGCAGTCTGAAAAAAGGGAACAGCAGCTTCAAGTTGAAGTTTATAGGTTGGACACTGTGTTCAAGTTGAAACAGACTGTGATCACAAGTCTTGTATCTCCAGCTAATATATACACTTGTGTGATGAAGAAGAAAGAGATTCTAGACGAATCAAAATTTCTTAAAGACTATAATATAAAGAACGACACTGAAGTCACAGCCTGTATTTTTGAACAAAGAATCCAGGTTTTGCTGGTAATTCTCAAAACGAAAAAGAGAATACAAGTTTTTATTGATAAGCCACAATCAACTTGTGTAAAAGATTTTCTACAATACATCCAGGGATCTGGCTTGGTTGCTATTCACTACACACAAATGAGGCTTGTGTACAGAGACTATTGCTTGCCAATGGATGTGAGACTGTCTGATGTGGATGTGAAACATGGCTCTGTACTTGTTGTTACCGTTGCTGGAGCCATGAACTCAGGAATAATTATGATGAGTCCTGGAGAGCATGGAGTGACTTTGCGTATGATTGGAAGAGTAATTGATGGCATGATATACTATGGTGAGATTCATTGTTATGTCTTTTTCCATTTCTCTCTGTGTGTTTGTTGCTCAAGGGCATTGTATCGATGTGTCTTTTTCATTTTCTTTCACAATTTCTTTCTCTTTCTTTTTGTTTGTCACTCATGGGATTGAGCTGTTATATTCCATAGTGATTTACTTTTATTTTGTCCATTTGTTTGAATCTATTTTGATTATTATATTCCATGTTATTGGCACATATCGAAGATATGTCATTGGGTTCAACATGATATGTATCTGTATCAATAGATTTTATAGAAACGTCTGTATGTAGCCATGAAGGATTTATATTCATGATCTGTCGTTGGCATTTTATTAACCTGCATTGTCTTGGGGTGTACAAGCTTACAGTATGGCCTTGCATCCAGCAAATATTTTGCCTGTAAATGCAATCTTGCATCTTGGTTAAACTAACAGTGGGACATTTTTATGTATGTCTGTTCCACTATAATGATAAAGGTTATGGGTATTTGGCAGTTTCAAGTAGGAGAATGTCCCCTGGGCTCACTTTGTGTGCAATACTGTGTATGTGTTTAACATTTGCTACTTTTAACATCACATAGAACACAGGGGCTCAATTTGAACTAGATTTTGTATGGAGCACATCTATATGAAGGTATTTCAGAATATATGAGCAATTTTATGCCAATCTGTTCTCACTTTAGTCTTATCTATTGGAAAAAGAAAATCAAAGAGATGCTTTCAGAAATGTATTTGATAGCATTTCATCCAATTTTTAATAAAAAAGATTTTGTAGGTGTGGGTTTATAGAACAAGTAGTTGCAAATATAATAGTGGATGTTCAAAGTTATCTTACCCTGCTTGGTCACTCACTAATCATTTTACTTGTATTAGCTGGTATTCTTTACAGCAAGCTTGCAAGAAAGGGGAGATAAGTCACATGAGTTGACAGCCTTTGATGAACCAGTGTTACTACCAACTGGAATACATCTAGTGGAATCATCCTGCATGGGGCATGATGACTCCCATCCTATTCTTTCACTTGTACTTCCCTCTCATCTCCATGTAGCTGATGGCGTACAAAAAAAGGAAACTGTGGAAAGAGAGAAAGCTACAGAATGTAGCATACATTATATGCCAGAGGAGAAGAAGGGAAATGTTCATAGGGTAACATACTTTAACATTTTCTGTTATGTTATAATTTAGTTGTATATCTTTTTTGTCATCTGAGAGAGAGAGAGAGAGAAATGTTTGAAATTATTATCATTTCTACATTTACAGAAGCAGTGTTTCATCTCAGCAGTCAGCCTTGTCTTAAATAATGTATGGTGTATGCTGGAACAAACATTTATGAAGAATTGGATGGAAGAAAAGATTTACCAACTACATTGTCAATTTTTCGAACATAAACCAATCTGGCTTCATTAACAGTGGATGTTATATATCTCATCCACCATCAGACCTTCAGTAGCTTGGCTGATAGAGCATTGGACTCATAATTCATTGTTTGCAGGTTCATTACCCACCCAAGCCAGCCTATTTTGGCTGCCTTAGTTTGTTCTTGGGAAAGGTTCTTTACTCCTATTTCTATTTCTAGACAAGCATTTCTTCAGTTGTTGATTATCTAGTTGGTATCTCCCCACTTTACCATGCCAACCTATCATATCAGGTCCTGCTTGTATAGACACCACATTGTGTAGAAGTAATTTAGGGTGGGCATTATTAGTGGAATGAAAAATGCTGATTAGGTGCATTCTTTACTGATTGTTAGATTTCTGCTCACGATCCCCATTGTGCTTTCTTCATTGCATTTTTTATATGGTTTTTGTGCAAAAATAAGTTTTCCCAGGACAATTTGCATGAAATTTCTTCCTGTTTATATTTTTATTGCTTCTTTCTATGACAGCTAGTGTCCATTATGTGCGTATTAGAAGAGTAAGGGAGCTGCTGATCACTAAAGACTTGTATGCTAAATTTCTCCATGTTGAAGGAGAAAAATGTTTCAAATTTTTTTCATATTTTGACAAGTCCAGTTCTTTTTTTAAAAGGGAGCTGCTGATCACTAAACACTTGTATGCTAAATTTCTCCATGTTGAAGGAGAAAAATGTTTCAGATTTTTTCATATTTTGACAAGTCCAGCTATTTTTTTATATGTTGATTTCCACTATAAGCAATCAGTTGCCTCATGTTATGTATACTTAATTTAATTGTTTGTGCTTTAATTTTAATTTTTTTTATTTCATTACATCTTATTGTAATGTAACATTGTTTGCTTGACTTGACCTTGTCCAAAGATAAGTTCATATCCACTTGACCTGATTGATGTTTTATTAATTTTTAACATTTCATTTATGTAAACAAGTATTAATAGCTTCATTATTGTTTGCGTTTATGAGCTAATTAACCAAATTATTCAGGTAAACATGTTGATTTGGGTCAGGGTTTTGGAGAATCATAAGTGAATTTTATAGGCTATTTTGTTGTAAGTAAATAAGGCTCATTAGATCATTCTAGAAGGTTTTTTTCCATTAGGTAATGGTTGTTTTTAGAAAATGCTAATTTTGACCTGAGATCAAGTAGAGAACTATATTATCTTGTGACTGAGGATTTTACCAGTCTTGCTTTAACATATAGTACTTAAAGTTGTATTAAGATGTGACCAATTGGGCTGAATTTCTTTTCTTCTTCAAAATATTGAATTCAAGTGATTATTTTATCTGGAAATACAAAGTGCTCTGAAAAAATTCTTGGATGAAGACATTGGAATTTATGCTGAATTCAAGCCTGGAATAATATTTCTGTGATTCAGCAAGAGACTGTTGACACATCCGTACTTTTAAGCTATAACTTACATGTTATGTTATCACCTTCAGTTTTGGATCAATTTGGGACTTGAACTGAATTTTATTTAGGACTTTTTATTACTAGGATTTGTGTCTTTGTGTCTTGAAATATTTTTGGATTTAATTTGCAATATTGTAAGTTCTTTTTTCTCATTTTCCACTTTGTGCTCTTGGGAAATAAATTATTGTTAAATTTTACAAAGCTTGTTGTTGTCTTCACTCTTTTCTGTTACTTATTTTAAAAACATAGACTGGTAAAACTCATCACTGATAGATGGCTGTTGATTGAGGATGCTGATGAAGTATTCTTCCCATGATCGGTGTATATAATGTACTGAGTTCAAGTACTGGGAATCACAGACGCAATTAGATCCACAAATCAATTTTGGGAAATTTTTTTCATCAGGGTGGGGTGAGGAGAGTGCTAAGGTCAGCAGTGAAAATGGGGATGGTCATCTGACTGGAAACACACATTGTTTTTCATTTGGCCTCATCATCTAAGAAGGTAGCCTTCAACAGTATCCGAAGAGGACTGTCTAATGCAGCCTCAGAGTTGCAAGACTTGTAGCTGAGTAATGAGGCAGATGAGATTTAATAGTGCACAAACAGAAATGACATAAAGAACATTTTTGATGCTTTGAAGATGGCTGCAGGTTACAGTCATCAGAAGAATCTCCAAAATGGAGTGCTGACAGTGCCATGCTGCTCACTGACAAAGAAAATATACTTGAAAAGTGGGAAGAACACTTTATCAGCATCCTCATTCAATGGTCAACTATTAGCAAAGGAGGCAATTGATTAACATGGCACTTGATGATCTTCCCAACATTTACTAAAACTGTGAAATTAAACTTCTGTCATATGGCAAAACACCTAGATCAGATGCTATGCCAGAAGTCCACAAAGCCAGAGGCTTGCATAAGGCACTGCAGAAGAAATGCTAAGAAGATAATTCCAGCGTACAAATGACATTAATTAGCCTGATAAAATCTCAGACAAATTTTAGTGGACTAGAGAAATTTGTTCTGGTGGTTCAGCAATTCCTTGATGGCATGCTCACTTGTTTCATGGATGATTGTGTGTCATCCAGTCACCAGTTGAATAAAGTAGATCTTTGGGAAGGCCCCAACCCTCTTCAGTATGATGTTCTCTGCCATGCTTTCTGATGCCTTCCATGAATGTGACCCTGGGGTTGACATTAGTACTGGACTGATGGCAGGCTTTTCAATCTGAGGAAACTACAAAGACATAGTTACAGGAAGTTATCATGTTTGCTGATGACTGTTCCCTCAATGCTAAATCTGAGTCAGAACAACTAGGTATGAACCATCTCTCTTTAGTTTATGACAAATTTGGTCACACAATCATTCTCAAGAAGACGGTGATGCACCATCCTTAACTTGGAAAATCTTACATAGTACATACAATCACTGTAAATGGTTAAACAATTGTGGCATTAGATATGTTCCCCTCTCTTTGCAGCTCACTGTCTTGTGCAATCCATGCCATTGCTGAAATCAACAATAGAATTGCAAAAGAAAAAAAGACCTTCAGCAGGCTATCTGCAACTATGTAAGAGCACAGAGGGATCAGTCTACAAACAAAACTAAAATCTACAAAGCCATTGTGTTGACAACCCTGATGTATGTTTGTAAAACCTGGATGGTGTACAAATGCCATGCCAGGAAACCGCGTCATTTTCATTGGGCCTCTGAATTTCACTACTCCAAACCAATGATTATATATGCAAGTATAAACAGCCAACAATGTTGCCAATAAAGAAAACCAACAGATGGTATATTTTGCCACCAATAAAAAAAATAAATAAAATTTATGACATTGTCAAAGTCTTGCACAATCCCTGAATAAACTTTTTACATGTTTTTTTGTACTTTTAAGAAGAATAAATTATTTTTTCATGTATGAGAAAAATACATTTAAAATTTCTGGAATAATGCCATGATCATCTGGTATTATTCACATGCAGTCTCTTCCCCAAAATGATATTAAACTTTTTTGGGTTTTTTTGTACTTTTAAGAAAGATTTTTTTCATGTACGAGAAAAATACATGTCTATGAAGTTTTGTGAGCCACACCATGACCATGTTACATCCGAATTTGTGTTATAATGGAGCATGTTATAGGAGGGTCACACTGCATGTGTATGTATGTATGTATGTATGTATGTATGTATGTATGTATGTATGTATGTATGTATGTATGTATGTATGTATGTATGTATGTATGTATGTATGTATGTATGTATGTATGTATGTATGTATGTATGTATGTATGTATGTATGTATGCATGCATGCATGCATGCATGCATGCATGCATGTATGCATGCATGCATGCATGTATGTATGTATGTATATTTTCAGTAGAGTAAAACATTTAATGCAGTTTGTGCTGAGCAGGGTGGAAGATTGACATGTGATTACTTTTGGCATTGGTGTGCATGTCCTTCTGAACATCCATTCATCCATCCATCGATCCATCCATCTTTTCAAACCCAAGATGAAACTTAATGATATTTTTTTTGCCTACCAAATGGCATTGCATATATTTTTATTGTGCCTTTAATCCATCTGTTACCTTTTTTGTTTCTGTACAATAATGTTAGTTTTGCACAGGCTTGCATTTTGGGTAAGAAAAGAAGATTTTAGAGTTAAAAGGTCATAGGTTAAAGTTATTGACTGAGACCTGTCAGCATCTCTGAATTGCATTTGTACTTCACATCAGGCCTGGAAAACCTTTTGGATGGCTTATACATTTGAAGCTCTATTGATGTTGGGGTCAAAAGGTCAGAGTTCAGGGTCAGTGTGACTCAATGAACAAAATTGGTTTCTGCACAATAGCATTATTTCTTCTTCATGAACCTAGACCATACATGATGTGTCACTTGCACTTTGGGTATGGAAAAGGCCTGATGATCTTAGGAATCAAAAATCAAGGTCACAATGACTAAAAGAAGGATGTTTTACACACAGTAACTTTAGTTTTAAACCAGACCTAGACAAAACATTATGGATGACTTGCATTTCAAGTAAAGACAGGATCATTTGCCAATGTTTGTGGATGGCTTACACTTTGGGGAAGAAAGAGACTTATTATTTTGTGGTCAAAAGGTTAAAGGTCAATGTCACTGGCTAGAAGAAGACAATTGTTTTTGCACAAAAATAAGGACCTCATGCTGTGAACAAAGTGACATTGATTATTTGGTCAAAAGGTCAAGGCTGTTGTGACCCAGAGACAAATTGGTTTTGTGTGAGCTAGATGACAGAGGTCAAGGTCATAGTAAGTCCAGTAAAGAATAATAGTTTCTTCAAAGTACATTTATTTCATGACCACATGCCTTGATCAGAGGTCAAAGTCATTGAGACCCATTGGTCAATAATCATCCTTGCCTTAATAGTACCTATGTAGATGACTCCTTAACTTGGATGGACATATTATGTACTGTTCTTTGTACCTCTGTTTATGCTTCAGTCATGGGTAATTTTCTCATGTACAATTGGCTACAAAGTCATTTTACTTGGTGTGTGGATACATCTCGATGAATAAAACTATGGCAGGCTCAGCATGCCAACCATCATGAGTTTGTTGTGTTTAGAAGTATTTTGAGCATTCCATTTAAAGATACTTAAGTTTATAAAGGTAAAAACAATCATATTTTACTTTTTAAAAGTCAATTTTAGTAAAAGATAAAATGAGGTAATTTCATCAAAATTATCCTGCTGATTATGTTTAACTCTGACAAAGAACTTTCATGGCATGCAGGGTTCTTGAAGCTGGGTGAGCAGTGTCCAACCTGCTTCAGTTTCCCTTCTTGTGCTTTTATTTTTATGGATGTCATATCATCATTTATTATTTTCATAATTCTTTTCAGGAACCAAGAATGGGCTCTGGTAGTAAGTCCGAAGGATATTTATCAGAACAGTCAGATTCAACACCAAACCACAAATGGAAGAAAAAATGTTTGAAGCAAGCTAGAGCTTTAACCTCTAGGTCAGAGAACAATACACCTTCTGTTGTAAGTCCATGTGGAAGCCTAGTTTCAGAATCTGACAGAACACAAATAGATCTTGACACCCAGTCTTCTATGGTTTGTAGTAGTCAACAGAGTCATATCAAAGTAACTTCAGAATCAAGTTCAACATGCATGACTGTAAGCAATTCCAGCATGCAGACTGGTACCTCAACATATTCCGCTTCATGCAATACTGTCACACAGAGTAGTATAGGAGCAGTGGCCCAGCCAATGAACTTTATGAACATGGGACTTGTCAGCATGCAAAACACCAATGGGGAAAGCTGTAAGGGTGGTTACAGTGAGACAGTGAAATATGTTCAAAAGGACAATGTGACTTGGCGTTACTGTTCAAGAGAAGAGATGATGCAGGTGACTGGTTCAGCTGCCAACATGGGAACTCCAGCTCTTATCAACAATGAGATAATAGAGTTGGGTTCTGCACCAAATGGCCGTAATGGGGGAACCACTGGGCTTCAACAAAGAGGGACTCTTGTGGAACGTTGTGGTAAGATTTTATTACATTTATCATGCCCATATTCTTCCCAGAAAAGATAGGGATTAAATGACACTGCCCATCTGGATATGCATGAATTTTATAAAGCTAGACTGTTCCTCAAACACTTTTTTAGGTAGAATATAGAAACCCAGGGATATGATTTGGACTGGTTGTGTAGATGTGCATAATGGTTTTAAAATGTTGTCCCATCTGTTTAGATTAGAGCATGGGGAGTGGGAATAACTGCTGCAGATTGGTATTCTCACTTATTATGGATATATTTCATTTGGAGCAGTAGGGGTATCAACAGGATTCAAATTAAGTGAGGGTCAAACGGGGCTGGCATGAATCATACTTGTACCGTCCTTATAAATCTCCATATATAATTATCATTTAAACATTTTGTTATGAACAATGAATGGAGAACAGTACAATTTTTAGAGTTGTCTTGCTCTGATTTGAAGAGGAAAGAGGAGACTTTGGCTCTATTCCTCATTTTACCTTGAATTTTTTGCATTATTATACATTGTAATGAACAAATAAATATCCCATCAGCAACAAAATCCCTCACCCAAAACGTCTTCCCCCGAGCCTTCCTCACCCCCCAAATAAATTGGTTGGTCATTGAAATCTAGCTTGCTCAAAGCATTGTATCATCAGCGTTGTGAACATGTGCTTGTGTTGACAGTATTTACTGCCATTACTGCTTATCAACTTGTTTAACATTTCAATGTAAATTCAGTGTTTTCTGATTTTTTTTTCTTTATTTCAAATAGCAGTGGTTGTCATTGGAAATTTAACTGTCCATATCACAAATGATTACTTTTCCTTGGTAATGACTGTTCAAAGAAAGCTGAGAGGGATGCCTTTTGTCAAGTAGGCATGAAAGTTCATTCAAATGCCAATCAGCCTCATTCCTTTACCATACTTTCTTGTAATGCTCTTAGAGCAATTAAACTCTTTTCTGTGAGGTCATGTTTAGGCCTAAGCCTTCAGATACCAAGCTGATTGCATGGATGCATGTTGACACAAAATTGTGGCATTCCAAAACTGCCTTTTTGATGTGCTTTTTTTTCTGGGCTCATCTTCAGTTTTTGGAAAAGCATCAGGGATGCTTCAGCTGTTTTTCTGTCCATCCGTTATCACATCCCCAAAACTGTTTGTTGTTGGAGATCACAGAACTTTTTACCTATGTTGCTTCATTGTGGATCATCTGCAGAATGAATGTAAGGATTTTACTTCTATACCTGGTGACCCTGGAAGGATGGTGGGTAAGTCTATGCCTGGGGTGGGTCAAGATCAACAGTATTTTCTTACCAAACTTTATATATGTAGCCATATGAAGAGGCAGTATCAATGTATGTTACACAAGTTTTATTTTCTTTTATTGTGACCCCTGGGATACTGTCATTAGAAGTTTTTAGTGTATCAGTGGTGGGTTGGGATTTGGTGGTGAAAAGGGAACAGTTGCTGTTGTTCAAAATCAGAGTATTTACATATTATCACTAAAGTTCCATTTTAGTCACCATAACTCACTTAAAGCTTGCATCCCACATACTTGAGAAATGTAAGCAGAGATGTGTTAGCACTGAAATCATGAATCAACTGGTTATCAGTTTTATTTAAATACATAAGCATTTGATATAGAGATTAATATTCAGTGTCCACTTTTGACTGGTATTCATGTGTTAAAATTTCATGTACATGCAAATAAAGTACAATGCTACTTGCTTATGTCCGCTTATGTCGACATGGTCGGGAATGAGGAAAAATTGTCAACATGTTGAGATAAGTGTTTGGTGGGTTGGAAGAAAGATACAAGTTAAACTCACATCAACATAGGTGAGATGGAAGTGATCCGTAACCTTGAGCGCTTTAGGTCACTCTGCCATTGTACATGAATAGTGTTTTATGTAATTACAGGATTTACACAGGACCTTCTTCACTCAATTGCTTCGGATGTGGGGGTTGACTGGAAGAAACTTGGGAGAAAATTATCTGTTGCAGATGAAAAGATTAGTGCAATTGATACTGATTATACTAGATTCGATGAGAAATGTTATCAGATGTTGTATCATTGGTGTTTAGCTTCGAGTTGTGCTACAAAACAGGAGTTGAAAGATAAATTAATTGCATGTAAGTTAAACCTAATAGCTGTCACATATTTAGGTGATAATGTGCCTGAATGACTGACACCATTTAGACTTTTCAACTGCATTTTTTTCCGAGCTACTTGTTCAGGACAGCTGATTGTGGAAATTAAAATTTTCCTGAATAGTTGTTCATGTGCCTCACTTTCTAGTGTTCATATTTTTCTTATTTTCCAGACTAATGTCTATAATGCTTTGTAAAGGCAGCAAATATAATTATGACTGTTAATTATCATGTATCTTGATGTAATGTAGATATTTCTTTTATTTCTGATGTGCCATCATATATATATATATATATATATATATATATATATATATATATATATATATATATATATATATATATATATATATTTCTTTATTTATATATATCTACACAATATTTGTTAATATGTCTATTTTAGTGTTTTTGGTGCCTTTATCACTGAATAACAGCTAATTTTTATTGTTTTAATTATGTACCATAAAAATTTCATATATGTAGTGTCATTCCCTTCAAAATGGCAGTAATCACCATCTGACCTATTGGGAAGCAGATGGAAAAAATATTGAAAAAAGTGACTGACAGGAAGAAAATTTAGGTTCAGCAGGATTTTATATAACAGTTTTTTTTGTAGATATAGTTTGATAATGTACTAGAAATAATATCTTACATTGGTATATCACTAGAAATTGGCAGCTGCCATTATGCTAATTATTAATTATCAAATGAATCTCTTTGTCAGTACATGTATACTGATTGTAGATATTTTGTATAGTATCATCTCTAATCATATAAAATAATTTTGAAACAAAATCATATATTTCAGTATATTAGACTCTTCCAAAACTAAAAATTTCTACCTGTTGGCCATAACTAGGAATTCCATTAATTTCAAAAGAGTACATTTATTTACTTGCCTAATTATAGAGGAGAAAAAAATATAATGTAAATAATTTTCAGTTCTAATTATGTATATTCAAGCTGATTTTAACCTACTTTTCAACACCAGCCTAAATTTGACCTACTATAACATTTTCCAGCAAAGAGATGTATGTGTCACCGATCCAGTACTTAGTACATGATTCAGGACCCGATGTTGGTCATACACTTGCTCTCTACATCACAGTAGTAAAACCCTGATTATTTCAGTTTCTTTTGTAAGCATCGAGAGAGTGAAGGTCCAAGAAGAGCTGAAACTATTAAGGTGAATCAATTAGGATTCAGGAGGTTGACTTGAATAATCCTTGTTGTTTAGAAGTTATTAGTAATTTGGTAGTTTATTAGTAAAGAACCTGACTATGATATCCTTGCTGGGGAGTTGAGGCTAGGTTAAAGATGTTGAGTGTCGGTCATGCTTTAGTAATGCACAGTTAGATCTCATGTGCCAGGTTCCCAGAGCACAGTGCTTTCTTGGCAGCTCTAAGAGTGTATATAAAAACAAGATGGTGCTAATCTGATGGCCAGTGTATCCATCACAGTGGTCAGCTTGAAAATTTTGTTATTTTTTCTTTTATTGCATGGATTGTGATACTGGAATAGGTTTTCACTTAATGCCATTGGGGAGAGACATCATTTGCGAAAAAGAAATTGCAGAGATGAGGCTGCTCACATTTAAGAGACATGCCTTACCAATACATGCCTCCGACAGGGTGAACCTCATCTGGGATAATCCTTGCTGTTTTGCACCAAGAGTGAAGTGAATTCTTGTAGAGTGTAATGACGTCAAACAACAAGACAAACATTATATGTCAGTTTGATCAGGCAGCATTTTAATAATGTATTGTCAGAAAAATTCTTACCTTTTTTGAAGAACTGTGGTATCTTTTACCAATTATTTTTTTTTTCTGGCAGGAGAAAATATTTACCTAAATTTGAAGAGGTTATCTTTCTAACATTTGTGTACATTTGTTAACTTTATATTTTGGTAAAATGTTTTAGAGCTTTGTATTATATCTTGAGGGACTACATATTTACATCTGTTCAACTGTTTCTGCTGTTTATCTGGTTATATTTATAGAACTTGAATTTTTAACTGGCACTTTATAACCATATTTTTTATGTGCAGTTAAATCCTTTACATACATAATTTTTAGACTTAAAGTTTTTATATAATTGTATTTAGTTTATCCAAAAGGAAAATCATGCTGATGGGACCTTCATAATGGTTGTTTTCTTGAAAATCTTTATATTGCTGCTTCTCCAGAATGGATTGTCATATCAAGTTGTTACCATGGTGACCATCATGAAACTCTTGCTGGAAAGATAGTTGCAGTGACATGTGGCTTTCACTAAAAGACAATTAGAATTGCAACATGGTTGCCATTTCCATCATCTGCAAAATTGTTACATCACTTCTACTTTGGAAGGTATGGTCATATAGAGATGGGTTTCTCCCTAAAACTTTTCTCGTATGTAGTTGGTCTGAAATGAAAATTATACTTATTTGACCTTCCACAATATGAACAATCACTTTGATCTCTGACTGTCTGGCTGTCACTCTATCAATTAATCTCTCTCTTTCTTTTTCTCTCTCTCTCTCTCTGTCTATATATATATATATATATATATATATATATATATATATATATATATATATATATATATATATATATATATATATTAAAATAATGCTGGTCTAAAACTTCATCCTGAAAGTACTTATATTGCTAATTGCTAATGATGCTGCAACCACCTTCATATCCACATTTCTGTAAAACAATTTGAAAACTAGATCTGATTGACCTTATGGTCAGAGTTCACAGCTTGTATTTTCGTGATTTGCTGACCTAATAGACAGATGTTAAAGATCTTGTGAAATTTTGAAGCCCTGATAGCAGTTTTTCCTTTTGTCAGTCTACATCTTTTGATTCTATGGATTTCATATTTTTTACACTTGTTTCTAGCTTGGTTTCCATATGATATTTTATTTATTAAGTTGATTATTGTGATATTGATTAATGAATTTTGTAACACCAATTTGTAATTTGTCCCATGTTGTTAGATATAATTTTCAAGCTTGGAGAGTATTAACCCTGGTAGTGCTGCATTGTTTTTGCATGACCTTAAAACCAGTGCTGATTTTTTTCTGACTGCCCTGTCTGTTTCTGCTGAATTGATTCAGAACAATAAAGACCTTTTGGGCCAAATCCATATAACAACTTCAAAAATGGTATTTATAATCAGATTACTGTGAAATTGTAAAGAGTTATGCCTGCAGATTGATAAGTTATGCTAAAATTGCCAGTGAAAATGATGCGTGTTCATGGTTACCATAGCAACCCAATTAAACAGAAGTGGAAAATTGTTTGAAACAAATTTGATATAGTTATTCTGAATGTGTACATAGGCATTTAATTCTTTTTCTACATATCACTTATCCTAAGGTCATTGCTTTTAGACTTAATTAAACCTTGACTTTCAACCATGTCTCTGCATTTCAGTTTGTTCCAATATTTAGTGATTGATAAGGAACCAATATTGAAAATGATACATAATTATGGATTTACTTTGGTTGCCATAGCAACCAAAACGTAATGTTAAGTGTTTGAAAGGTTTAAAAGACTTTTTAATATAATATTGTTAGCAGAATCCAGCTAAATGCAGCATTTATTTTTCAAAGAAATCAATGTTATCAAGCCATTTTAATTACGAATGTAAAATACTAATATTGTAATGTAGAACAATTATATTGGTCATGTTTTAGTGTGAAGAGATACTGTTTATACAATGAAGTCATTATAATGGTAGTTTTCTCATTTGCAAATTGTTGAAAGGCAGATGTATTGCAGATATATAAGCCATTTTTGTTGCTTTCAAGAATAAATTTTACAAATAGAGGTATCTTGATACCTGTGACAAATGTAATAACTGTCATACAATCCATCTGCAGGTTTGTCATCAACTTCTGTGGGCTCAGTTGTTTTCATTACATCATTTCAAATGAAATAAATATAAATTTTTTGTCAAATTAAAACAAAACTGTTGAAAATGTTAGGGTTTCATTCATGGATTTAATGATTTTTAGAGTTTTTTCTAGACTCATAATATGTAAAATTTTACTTTTGCCAGCTTCACTACTAAATCTCATGTATGCCTTAACCTTTCTTTACTATCTGTTAACATGCAAACTGAATGCATATCAGTAGCATGGGAGATATACATTATGTTTTTGATTTCTTGATGGCTTTTTAAATTTATGCCTTCTTTAATATATGACAGCACTTTTAATTTTAGAATATCTTTCGTTACAACTCATATTATTTTAAAATCTTATTTTTTTATACATCTTCTGATGTTCAACTTGTTTGAGCACAACTAACAAAGGCCTACCAAATAGAAATAATATAAGGTAGAGCAATGTTATCACAGTCGTTAGTCTTTGTCTTCTCTAAATACAATTGTTTATTATCTTTTGGTTATGTGTGGTAACTAACATCAGCAGAGAAATGCCAATTGTTACCAGGCCAAGTGAACTCTTTGATCTTTACCTCCAAGTGAGGCAGAAATAAACAACAGCATAAATACATGTACTGAGATAAGAGTTTACAACACTGGATGAAAGCTCTTTATGACCAGTACACATATAGATGATCTCAAATAGGTAATGATTTACTATTGAATTTATGAAACAAGCAGCATGGAGGGTGAACCCTACAAAATTTGCTTGAGTCATTAACGAAAAATAAAGGTTCCTACAGAGGCTGAAAAAAAATGTCAATAACACTAAACCAAAGTCTCTGAGTATATTTCCACATGTCTGACTTTGTCAGGAGGTTAGCTTATTTTTGTTACATTATTATTGACTTATTTTTTCTGACTTTGTAAGGCAATTTTGTTTACCTGTAAAGCGACCCAATTGTTGTCCTTCACCCCTCCTGCTGCTCTTGATAATCAAGGGGAGTTAACTAATATTTTATCTAGACCAATCAACGAGCGTATGTATAGATTAATATATAGAGTTTCGTTTCTTAAGTCAATAATATTTCCATCCTGATTTGTAAGTTTGAAATTCATTCTCGACAACAATGGACTATGTACAAGCAGGTAGACTTGATTTATTGGCTCAGATACAATAAGCCATCCTGGGGGTGTTTGAATACTGGATGAATATAATATGTATCCATGCTGGGCCTGATTAGACTTAGAGAGGTCGACGTGGTAGCTGCTATCAATTATATCGCTTACTAGATTCAGTGCGATGGTGGATGTTATATTAACAATATTAGGCGAGATGTGATGTGATGACCTGTTCCATATGGGTCATTATTATATTTGAGAACAGTTGGAAGCGAGATTAATTTTTTCCATGAGTTACATGTCTCTCTGAAGTACTCATCGATAAGATCATTAATTGATTTTTTTAGCTCAGATAAGTCGAATCCGGGAATAATAAATGTTGGTAGCTGTTGTGCTCTTATTTTATAATGTTTCATAAATAATCTCGGTGCTGTATAATTAATAAAATAATCCATAAAAGTTTTGTTAATAAGATCAAGGTCTGCTGCAACGGCGTTTAAATGATGTATCATTTCGATTATTTGCATTTTCATGTCCTCGGAGTAATGCTGACATATACCAGAAAATAAGTGTCTTAATTAGAAGTATTAGAAAATTCAGACTTTACACCATTTGAATATGTCTTTAAGAAATCTTCATTAACGGGGATATCTATACCTGTAAAACGTGCACAAATTTCCATATCAAGTATTGTAATATATTTTATTCTGAGACCATAACCATAATTTCTTTCGGTTTTTTGATATTCTGGTTGCTTTAAAAATATTCGTTAATCTGTTTTAAACTCCTCGATTTTGGGCTCTGGCGGACCTTGATAAGTTGGTGCAACTTCAGGCCATCCTAACACTGATCTAACGGAACTTTGATAAATACCTACAGCATAGTCAGGAGAATGTATTTCAATCACCGACGATAATGTTGGTTCATAAACAGTAATTGCTATCTTGGATTCTTTCCCAGTTGTAGACGTAATTCTGCGCTGGAATTCATGAATTTGCTCTATCTGATAACTGCCAGTTGGAATAGTAATTACTTGCCAATCGGGAGTTTCATCAGATTTATTTTTATTTGCAAATACTAATGAGTTATTTGGCTGTAGTCCACCAAATGATTTTGATCTAATATTTGGCCAGCTATAATAAACCTGAAACTGAGCTAATGCTATCTTTTTTTGCTGGAATTGCAGTTGGAAAATTAACGCTAAATTCAGGATTGATCGAACTTATCGATATCATGGTAGTTTTTGAGGGAGTTGTGTTAGTGGCGATCTGCTGTAACAACTCTCGACTCAATATCCAAACGATGCTCAGGCGCTGACATTATTGTTATTATTATTATTTAATTCTCCACTTATTTTACTCTGGTTATTGTCACCAGGATCGTTAGTGATTATGAATGATTCATCATGGGTTTTAATTATTGTTACGAACTCCTCCTCAGATATTTTACCATCACTGAGATACGAGGAAATATATCCAGAAAGTTTAGAGTAGGTTGCTGTTGCTGTATGCAACTTTATTATATACTCACGCAATTTAGTTATTTTTTAGCAATAATATTAAAAATACCTGCTATAGTCGTTGAAATTGAAACAATAATTGTTATAATTGCTGGAGCTGTCATTGTTAATGTCGATAATATTAATCCGGATCCAGCAACAATAGCAGAAACTGAGTATACAATTATATCAATAACAACCATACGTCTACGATATTTTTTTTACTTTTATTGTATAATGGTTGATGGTATTTTTTAGTTTGGCCAGACATTCACATGCTTGATTGTATATGTGACGTTGATAGATGACGTCGATAGATGACGTGGTCATTTGGTCCATTAAACTATGACGTTAAGTAATTAATTGAGTTACAAATTCCAAACACCACCATTAATTACTTTGAGACAAATTTCTACTCGATGGTTCCAGCGTAAACGTTTCTTCAGAGTCTTTATCTAACAACACAGATACAGTTTTAGAAAAATCGCCAGTTGATGGAGATGTTATGTATATTTTAAAATTTGCAACACTAAGTACGGACATCCTCTCTCTCTCTCTCTCTCTCTCTCTCTCTCTCTCTCTCTCTCTCTCTCTCTCTCTCTATATATATATATATATATATATATATATATATATATATATATATATATATATATATATATATATATGTATATATATATATATATCAGTGATCTCCGCGCGCGGTGTGTTTGATGGTTTTATTTTCTCTTGTCTACAATCCAAACCCAGATGTAACTGTATACACAGTATTTCTTATCTGATTGTGAGGAATTTTAATCAGGTTTTTTTTAAAAAATAATATCCGGAATTCCACCGATAATATCGTTGAGTTTTGTGTTAATATCAGTAAGTTTTATATCAACATTTGGTGTACTTGCAAATTCTGTTTATGTTTCTGCGAAAACTCAAAAATGTATTCACGTGACTGGTAAAATCAGTTTTGAGCGTGATTATTTCATTACTGATTGGAATCTCTTCATTATCGACGTATTTGTGTTTGTAGCAGCATCAAACTCAGATTCTGGTGTTCTTGAATTACTAATACCATTATGGTTCATATTATGAGATGCATACCACCGTTTGTTAATACGTACTTAGATTCCTGATCGTCAACATATTTTTTTTGTTGTGGCATCACTATCTGTAGTTGGATATCCAAGATCTGTGATTTTATTTTTGTTAATAATAATGTCTCCACTAAATACAGCGCCAGTCGTTCTGACATAATCGTTAACTGACTTACCGTAATCTTGTATTTTTCCCTGATCAGTAAAAGTAACGATATTATCAGTAACTGCAGTAGGAATTCGTATAAGTACATCTGGTAGCTGTATATTACTCTTTTTTAATCGTCCTTGCTTGTCCTGAATAATAATCACTTCATTTTGAACCACACTTGCAATATTAAATAAATCATAAATCTAATTTCTGAGCTGATCGAGGGTTACATATTTCGATAAATCACCTTGCTGCTGAGTTTTACCACGAGCAGATCTTCCATAAATATCTACCATTATATTTACTAATGTCTGTTTAAATGTGACAGCATGGTATATTCATGCACGACTTCGTGAGGTGGTTTTCCTGGAGGTGCTATGGATATAGCATTAAGTACATTAAGTACGTTTCGACCACATATTGGTGGATCAGTTAATGCGTGTGTTGGTAATGTAGAATACCAGATTGGAGCAGTATTATCACTGACATAATGAAGAAATTCTTTTGGTGGCGCTAATCCATATGAATAAAAATAAATAATTCCACGTGGATCAATTGCATACGCTGCCCAGTGGGTAACTGGTCCAGAGTTTTTATCGACATTAATAATACACGTTTCAGTATTGTTCGGTTGGTTTGGTAACTGATCGCGCATAAAAACACCTCTGAAGTTTTTATTTTTAATTTTTTAACTGTATCAAGTAAATCAAAATTAAACATAGGCAAGATCAGTAAATTATCCCTGGAAGTCTTAGAGCTTTTCAATACCATGAATGCGGGGTCCCTGGTAATCTGAGACCTTTTCCTTTTTATGTTTGTCCCTGTCCAGTTGCTTTCTTTAACTCCATTTCAGTACTAGTTCCCACAGCGCCTAATGCAGCTGCTTTTGCAACAGCTGGGGCTGCAGCGGCTATTAATGCTGGTATAGCTGCAAGAAAGAAATATACCAACCGTATTGAAAGTATCTTTGCAGAAAGATTAAATTTGACGCCTTTATTTGATTTTTTTGCTTCATTAAAGTTTTTGAATTGACGATCGGTCAACGATAATTTATTTGAACCGCTTATCTGTTCCTTTTTCAACGATATTGTTATTCCACAGTTATTGTTTGATGCCAATTGCAATCTTTTGACCTGACCAGGTGTCAGGGTAACAGCGTGTTTGTAATGTCATTTATATTATTCATGAATGATCTAATTACGTGTTACATATTTTTTTACTGGGGCATCAATGACTCTCATTCGTCCATCAACACCTTCAAGGAGTATTGATATATCGCTAAGTATAACAGCAACTGCTCTGTAATTATAAATAGCTCCTTTTGTTACACTAGCTCGAAAATGTATATCGACTACAGATTGTCTAGCTAAATCTAAATATTCGAGCGAAAAGTAATAAATCGGATATAAGGTAAAATCTAACGGAGATATTTTTAATCCAGTATCAACATTTTGATCACGGCCCATAAACGTCATTAATCGATGATATGCACGTGCTACATGATTTTGATCGAAATTCAGTAATATATCCTCGGATGGTTCTTGATGTCCATTTATCCATAATGAAATCTCAGAAACACCAAGACTGTGAAATATCATGTGACTACGCGTTTGATCATTTACTCGTTCAGCATTTTGCAAAACAATAAATATATGTCTGGACGCAGAAACCCCTGCTGAGAAGCTATTTGCCATGTAAATAAACCGTTAATAGTACTCTGGATGGCATCTGTGGTCATTGTCAGCCATGACAGCATTGATTTACCCCCTTGACACACGAAAGACAGTTATCATTGTTCATTTATTGATGGAGTTAATACTATCATCCACAGTGAAAGTTTTGTAAGAATTACTCTGCCAGCATCACCGGCGGTTCTCCATATTGCATCATCGTATGTAGCCTTTCGTACTAGAACAACTGTATGTCTGGCTCCAAAAATGACTTTCCTGACATTTCTACAGAATCCAAAAAATATGTGATAGTGGCATTGAACACGAAAGTACTCTTCTATTTCCTTTTAACATCGCTCGACGTGATCTAAATCCTAAATTGAAATCTGGATCTAATCATACTTTGTACATCCACATTGGAGTTTCTATTAAAATTTCTTGGTCCTATTTCATGTTGTTTATATTCTGGAAAATCAGAGGTTTCTTTTACAAACATAATTGATGGACCAGCTTATATCGAAGAATCATCACTTTATCTTGCAAGACCAATTATTGTTGTAGCAACGTCAACATCTTTCTGAATTGATTCAATATTTTTTCCGTCGATCATGTACGCAGCGCTATCAAACAATGCCATTATACCATTATTAACAACACCAACACTGACATTAGCGTCATATTCAGTATTATTTTTTAATATCTCACCTTCGACTTCAATAAATGCTTCGGAAGGTATGAAATATCTACTTGTATCATGAACCTGAAGTTCAATACTTCCACGCTGATTTGGAATTCGTGTGTCATAAGAATAATACTGATAATAACGTATAGACTCATCTTTGAGGACTGGTGCGTCCATGTCAAATGCAGGATCACTTATGCGTTTGAAGATATTTATTATAATTATTATCGTCTAAGACGAGAAGTGAGACCACTTCCTGCTATGAAACTGGCGGTTATATTTTTCTCTTTTTCTGATAAAGTTATATCAGCCAACTCTGCTAGTTTTCGATTAGCGACTTGATTTATTTATTTTTTTTTACTAATATTTGCAGGCATTAATTCAGTACTAGGTAATTTTACCGGCGAAGGTCGGACTGCTTGAGGTCTGCGTATTAATTGTGCTAGTCTATCTTTGATAGCCGAGAATGCTTTATTAACTACATTACCAACAACACCTATACTTTTTCAAGAACAACATCAATAGCTTTCATTCCTACTGCTTTGCAATTGGTATTGCTTTTGGGGCTATTCTTCTAAATGGACCCAGCACAATATCACCTAAACCATCTTTGTAGGTTGCCCTGTAAATCGGTATTCGAGAGTTAACTGCCCTGACCATGGTTGGTCCACGTTGAATATTATGTATTATCATTTTATTTTATAGTCATTATGTTTAATTACATCCTTAGTTCAGTGGCTTAGTCACTATAATAATCATCGGCGATTTCATTAATGAGAGACTGATATATATTAATATCCATCATACCGCCTGTAAATAATCTTTTACAAATATCTGCTGCTTCATTAATGATTTCTGGGGAATTAATATCAGCTCGTTTTCCTCCAATCAGAATTTCCAATCGTTCAACATCAGCAAGGACATTGTTAGGACACTGAGTAATAAGACCACTTCCATTAGAGGTGTCTGAGGGCCAATGTTCTTCACTTTCCTTTTGTAGTGGTTGTTGTGGCAATGGTGATGATGATAATGGTGGTGGTAGTTCCAATGTTTTAGGAGATGGGTTTGTTCTTTTTGCTATTCTTGGGGGATTTTTACCTTCCCATATACTTGGGGGAAGTTTTTTTGTTTCTTCTGCTTTTCCTTGGTTTTCTCTTTGCTTTGTAATAATCTTGTATAACACTTTTGAATCGTCTTTCACTTTCTTCTTTTTCTTGTCTTTTTCTTTCTTCTTCTGCTTCTCTTTGTTTTGCTTCTGCTTCTTTTTGTTCTGCTTCTGCTTCTTCTTTTTTGTGCTCAATTTTGCTCTTTTTTCTCATTTCTTGATTTTTTCTTTCTTGTTCTTCTTTGTCTTGTCTTTTTCTTTATTTTTCTTCTTTTTCTTTTTCTATTTCTTTTCTTAATATAACCATTTGATCAATTTCATTCATGTATCCCTGACAAAATTGATCATCAGCTCTAGCTTTTTCAACATTCATGCGTATACGATATAATACGTTTTGCCACTGATTACGTTTATTTTTAAATATTGAGCGTGTTCAGGTTTCATTAATTGATCTCGCTGAGAAAAACTATCCAGAGCAAATTCAGCAAGTTTTTGTTCAGTTTAAATACCAATAATTGCTTTATCAGTTTTTTTCATCAAATTTATTCATCAATTCAGCAGTGCTAATAAATTTACCACAACCTTGTTTAGGGGTTGGTTCTTCAGCACCTTCAAGTGCTACTTGTGCTGGCATCGCAGTAGCTATTTCGACTGGAAGTTCTCTAAGAATCTTTTTTGCTTCTTTAATTTCTTCTGCTATTTTATCTAATGCAGGTTGAATATCCTTAGTGGTCTCAGTAATAGGTTTAAATAATTGTTTTGTGTCCTCTTCAAACTCAATTTTTGACACCTGGCGTGATTGAAGTTGATCCCTAACTGCATCTCGGACGGGTAAATATTTTTAATCACATCTAGACGTTTGCGAGCTAATTTGGCCGAATGGGGCTCTCCAATAATCATTTTTAATAATATTTATAACAGATATTTAATTGATTCACAAGTAAACAAAGCGCGATAATTATGTTCTGAATCTACGTTGAGCAATAAATAAATTATTTCCCTTTGTACATGAAGATAATATATTTTCGATGTCTGATTCGGACAAAATACATCGTTTTTCAGACAATTATTACCTAAATTATATGTCATTCACAAACAGTTGGGTGTTAGCGAACAACAAAAGTGTAACACGGAAAGATACTAGTACATATCTGTCTCTATAACCTAAAATTAAAGCTAATTTAAATAAAAACCTTACTAACCTTCACCGCCGTTGGTATTCAAGTCTAAAGTTATTTATATTTTCGTAAACAGCTCCAACAGACAATAACTCTCACGCAGAAAATACGTGATTATGTTTATAGAATCCTGTTTGAGAAATAAATCAAATTCATAATACGATTCTATAATAATTATAATTTTTGTTCAGTATTTACTGCTCACACATTTACCTGTGCATTCTCGTGCATAAATCACACACACACACACACACACACACACACACACACACACACAGATATAAACTATCTAACCAGAATGACTTAAGACACACACTCATGATCTAATGGTTTAACCGTGTGGCTGTGGTACATGCGGGTACGGGTTCGAATCTCCGTGACAGTCATTAATGCTATTTTACTTATATATATATATATATATATATATATATATATATATATATATATATATATATATATATATATATATATATATATATATATATATATATATAATGAACAGTGAGAATATTGCTGATATTGTTTCTGCTATTAAAAATTAATACGTGAAGGAATTCAAATATCCGATAACCTCAGTCCTGAAAAAATGTATAATACTTTGAATTATTGCAGCAGAGAACATTTCAGAATAAATTCACGTTACCTTTCAACTACAGATTCATTAAGTCGATCTATAATTCTGTTATAATCTTTGGCTGTTGTAGATATCAAGCAGGTAGGGCTATTTACACCTCTTATGCGTTTAATTGAAATGATAAAAAGTTCATTTTCTCACGAATACGAAAGAAAAAAAATGATAGACAGTCGTGTAATGCGACTGAAACAGATTATGTTATTTGATTCTGTGATAAATGACAGTGAAACTGAGGTAAGCGACGGTGCAGGCGGGCCCATAAATGTAATTGTGGCTAAACAAAACCCTTGGCAAGATTGAAAGAGTCAAACTTTATGTAAAAAAATAATATTGTTCTGAATGAAGAGTACAGTTATTATACGTATTGAAATATAATTCTTTGGTCATACTTTTATGAATATACAGAATTGTATATACGATCAGCTACAGGTTTTACTGAAGGCATGCAAATACTAAAATATTTGGCAGCTTCATTCATAGATTAAATAACTATTTTTTCACCAATAACCGTGTTAGTAGATATGACCGAGTTAGGAGTCTTAGGAGAAATACCAGTATTTCCTACCTTACAGTTCTGACTCAGCGTAATAGCTTGCAAGTTAGAAATTTTGTTATGCTGCGGGCATCATCCAAGTGGTCAATAACAAGTCCATCTTTAACAATTTCATGAAAACACTCGTAGATGAACTTGTGTGATAAATAATTTATATTTCCACTTATATTAAATTGAAAATAACCAACATTATTAAGACTACCGAGTGTTTTTTTCAATCTACAGTTTTTAATAATACCATCTCTGGACGCTTCATAATTCGTACATACTAGATGTCTCACAAATTCTTTTTGCTTCATATATATAATATTTGTCTAAATCATTTTTCAAATCTAGTCAGATAACCCTTTTCTCTCTTTATAGGGGATTTACCTGTTGATGTATCTTTTTTTGTCATAATAGCGTTTAAGCTCTCTATATTTTTTACCACCACAACCTGCACATAGCTGTGTTTTTCTTTTAACTCCAATATCACAATGAATACATGGTTTTGGTCCGGTACTTCCATGACTGATACTTTGCATATGGTAACTACAGTATTTGTTTTTGTTTACGCATGGTTTATCACAATAAGAAATATGTCCCATTTTCAGCCAGATACACTTATTTTCTATTTGAATCATATATATATATATATATATATATATATATATATATATATATATATATATATATATATATATATATATATATATATATATATATATATATATATATATATATATATATATACTAAATTTCAATTTGAATATTTGTCTTAATTATAATGATGGAGGAATTATCAGCAATTGACCCATCTGCTACTAGATTTGATCTTGGCAGTCTACCAGAATATAAAATTAGTGTTTCGATGCACGATCTAGCTTTAACGAATGCAAATATAACCAAAGGAATCCGTGAGGTTAAGAAGGAATTTCGTGAGGATGGTGCAACATATGTGTGGTCAACTTTTAGAGTTGGAAATATCATTAATATGATGAACGACAGACGGGGAAAGTAATTATTAACCACCTTGATAATCAAAAATATCTTATTTTAATAAAATTTATTGCGGAACAGACAATAATATTTGGATATTTTGTGATTAACGGGACCCCGTTCATGTACAGTCTAGAAATAATAAAACGATATTATTAAATAACAAATCCAAACCTCGAATACTGACTGGTATTGATTGACCGTATTTTGAGTGAGGGTATCCTGTTACTGCTGTGGTATATGGATTGTTTTTACTGAATGATAAACCTAATATTGCGGATCTCAAACGTATGAGATTGTCAGAGTCAAAAATAAATTGCTTGACTGAGCGTATTTTAGAACATTTTACAAATGCGATGCGTGGTAACGGCTTAACAGATTTAAGACGTAAAAAGACATGTGAATGGGGAGAGACTGTTAAACATTCCGGTGCATCTATTAAGGATGTTGCTAAGCTAGATGTCATTAAGATTTCCAATAACAGTAACAACACTAACAGGAGAGATATTGTACAAACCAAAATGCACAAAAATGGAAGCCCTATAACAATTATTGATCATAAAGCACATGCACGGACTGATGCTGTAACAATATTCCCACGAGTCAAAATGATTAAATTTTATAATGGTCATGAATTTGATTTTATTAAAAATATTAGTAAAAGTGACCCTGTATCTGTTTGGATATTTCAGAGTTCGGAACACGATTATCACGATCAATGTGTACGACCCAATGGTGATATTTATCGTACAGAATCACTTTATAAAGAAATGAGAAATCTCGCACTAAAATATACCTCTGACGATGACAAAATTAGACAACTACTGAACAATTGTTTTACCGTACTATTGGTTGCAGCCCATTTCGCTCAGCAAAACATTCATGGAAACAGACAAGATCAGAATTTATTGAGGATATAGAAAAATGTTGTATAGAATATGGACACGGTGGATCATGGAGTACTAAATACGATTATAATGATGTTATATCAGTCGATATGGCTGCATATTATCCTGGAAGTTTTCTTGGATATGGAGAGTGTTCTAAATACATTAACAGATTAGGACACCCTAAACATGACATCGTCAGAGTTTCGGTAAATGGACCCTTAGCAGACTTTGACTTAACCGGATTTGCATATATAGAATTATTCGAATTCGCAAAAGATCTCCATCCAATTACTTATGTTTGGTTTGGTAAGCATTTTACAGAAAAATGTTTGACTCCAATAGTGTTTATTAAGATATATGCTTGATGTTGGAATATTAGCATCGTTAAAAGTAAATGAGGCGATTATATCCTATAGTCCACAAAAGGAAGTTTGGTTACCAGAACCGGATAGATTTAATATAGATGTCAGGAAAAAATTTCCTGATCTTGCCGAAGATGACATTATGAAGATTAATAATATACGTAAATGCAGAGACCCGCACGATGAGAAGCGTGCAAAAGATCTTGGTAGAAAGATAATCAGTAAGTTTACTCAGGGTAGTTCATACGGTCATAAACGACACAGTACAAGATTGATTATGGACGATGCTGAGTTAGATTTTATAATCGCTGATACAACCGAGAAAAAAACGTTTATAAGCCGAAGTAATGCTTATTTATCGGATGGGACCAAACTAGGTACCATTGTGAGCTATATTGAGGGCGACTCACCACAGTTTACTCATTTAAGATCTTCAATGCTAGCCTATGTTTCTATAAATATACTGTCGATGATAAATAGATTTCCCCGTCACACTGTTAGAGTCACTACGGATTCATTTTATATAAACAAACAAATAGAGGGATTTATTAAATCCGCTACTCGGTAATGGTGAGTGGGGAACACGGAGGACAAAGCAAGAAAATATACTTAGTTATTTTGAATTTGCTGACGTTGAAATTAAGGAAATATATTACAGAAATAATAATCAAATATCAGTCATCTGCACCATCTGTTTACGATCCTGTGGCTAGACTGTGTGCGATCCTGTGGCTAGACAAAAGACTGTTTATCTTAATGGGTGTCTAGGGTCAGGTAAAAAACTCGTGTGATTTAATTATTTATAAACAACAATTCAGATATCGTTTTGACACCTACACATAAACTAGCCAGAGAGATAAAAGGACGAAGGTTAAACATGTACGTATCATAGTTTCTTTAGATGGTGTGGAGACACATGGAAACCTGAGCAAATGGGTGAAAAATATATACCTAAGTATATTATATGGAACGAGATAGACACAGTGTCGTTAGAAACACTAAAAACATTTCTTGAGTGGTTATTGACATAAAACACTGCTGTGATTATGTGTGGCGATCATTGTCAACCACCACCCTTTGTTGGACAGTCTCCATATGAATGGCTAAAAAAATGTGGATTATTATGAAGAAATACATGATGATCATAGAGCTATTGATGAACCGCTGAAAGAGTTTAAAAAATTAATCAGACAACAACCAGATAAAATACAATGTGAAGTAATGCGTGAGATTATTCCAGAAACTACCATGAATGATTTTTTGACTTATGGAGACCTACTGATTTGATAGTAGCAAGTAGAAAGATAGTTCGTGATGAATTGCAGAATAAATTATTTACGTTACATAAAGAAAAATTTTCACATTTACCTGTGCCATTATGTTATCTCCCAGCAGATGCACGACGACAGAATATTAAAGTTGAAATTCCTGGTGGCGGAGTACAAAATCTGGTATTGAATGACATTATTTTTAGTGACGATTAATAGAGTTGAAGGGAAATTGATTATGGATAAATCACCGTGGACGTTAGGATACGCTATAATAATTCACTCGTCGCAGGGATTAAGTATCTCTGTTACAAATATCTGGATTGTAGGTGACCGGATAGAGTGGTCAAACTTAGTCTATCTTGCAGTATCTCGCGTCAGACGAATAACTCAACTACATAGGGTTATTATAGATTATGTTATAACTGATGAGATTACTAATGACGATGCTGCTGTAATAAAGAAAAAATTAGCGTCTTATAAACAATGTGACCAAAAAATAAGCGTGACTTTGATATTGATACTGAATTTATTATAACACTAAAAGAACTACAGAATAATCACTGTGCAAGTTGTAACACAATAATGTTATGGAAATATTCGAATAATAATCCAAGACAATTTACCGTACACAGAATTAATAGTGATCTTGGTCACACACGTGAAAATGTAATGCTGACCTGTCTTGAATGTAATCGATGCCGTGGTTCTAGTTTACATAAGTGAAGGTGGCGGTAATTGTGTATCTGTAGGTATCATCTGCAATTGTTCACGCACAAATCCACGTTGAGAGGCAATATAATCTAGTCTGTATATAGTAGGTCTTCTAGTAGATCTAACCACACTAGAAATTGTATGTGTGGTCACACTCCAAATAGGGTCAGTCTCTCGTCCTTTACCACCCTCCAGCTCCCCTGGTTCGTATAAATATCTCACAATTATATTACCTAATACTGGTTGTTGAACTCGTCCGTGTTCATCGCTACGTGGTATATATTTGTTTGTTATTGCAGTAGAAGGTTTCATGGAAGTTGCACGAGTAATTTCATTATTTAATGCAGATATCACGCTTGGCAATCTTACAATCCATTCACGAGATCTCTCACCGGACTTAAAGTCAGCAGATATTTCCTTCGCGTATTGATATCCAAATAATCGCTCAGCAAGTGTTCGATTAAATCGTTCAACGATTGCTTGATCACAGTGAATTCCAGTATGCCCTCGTTTGATTTTAACATTATGTTTTTTCATCAAAGATAATTCTGCACCAAGAAATTCTTTACCAGGATCAACTTGTAAGAGCTTGGCCATCGTAGGTCATCTACAAGTTGATAAATTCGCTCAAACGCAGAAGCAACTTCAGAGGCTGTCTTCATCGATAGTGGTTCAGCTTCTTTATATTTACTTGGAACGTCAATAACAGTCAATGCGTATTTGTACGTGTGTGACTTTCGTCCACGTGTTTTAATAGTATCGTGTGGTAAGAACAAAATATCTGCTTGGTGAACTTCGTTAGGAACACTGACATAAAAATGTGCATATTGAATTTTATTGGTGGTGGTAGATAAATTTGCCATATTGCCTGTCGTGCTAACCAATTTGCAGGAACAGAACGTGAAAATGTTGCTGCTTCAGCAAGTTTAGTGGTCGCTGCTTTACTTCTCCAATACCCTCTAGGACTATAATAAATGGATTCCATTATAATAATTATATAATTAATTACCAGCCCCTAACATTATTTTACTTTTCATAGCGGATTTTATTAGAAAACTGTCGAGGTGTTTCTCTAACAGATTTATTAGGTATAGAATTTAATGCATGAATCAATTTCACGTCTGCAAGATGCCACTGCTGCAAATCTTTACTTTTATAAGCAACGTCATGAACATGACATGCTTGATCAATTTTATTTACTGGATACTCTCCTGGTCTTGGTTGATCTTGATCATCGAGTCGGATATCAAATCTAGTTCCAGGACCACAATAATTTTATCCAGGAAAATGTTTCTCACCATCATACTTATCCCATGGTAATCCAGGTATTTTTTTCCTAATGAACCACAATATCCCCATCTATCTTTGATGTCCCCGAGATAAATATATAGCTTTGTGTACCACATTTTACACATTTACATGTTAATGCACGTCGTTTAATTTTTTTGTTATTATTGTTGTTGATCCAGTGGTGGGTGTAGATGATTTACATCGAACACAATATAGACTCATGTTATTAATAATATGGATACAATAATTGATTTTTCGGCGACACGATAACAGGAACCAGTGAAGCATCATCCAGCATTATCAAGTTCGATAAGAATGATTATAATAGGTCCATCTGGATCAGGTAAAACACAATTATTGTTAAATTTATTAATGAGATGGCTGAGATGGAGAAAACTATATTTAATAGCACCGTCGGTAGATGATAAACACTGTTACGAAGTACTTAAGGATTGTAACGAGAAAGCACAATTAGTTAATAAAGACGGTGACGATATTATTAACTTTATCACAGATATAGATGAAGCCCCATCTGTAAATGATTTAGATGGATTCATTATTAATCTCGTAGTATATGATGATATGATCTTGGACAAACAATCTAATCCATCTAGAATATTTCTCGAGGTAGACATAAAAACACGGAATTGATTTATGTTACACAACGATACATACAGATACCTTAGGTGATTAGAAATAACTGTAATATTCTAGTTGTGTTTGATGGAGTAGATAATTATACCCTGCAGAATATTCATTATATTTGGTGTTCAGGGGACATGGATATGATTAAATTTAAAAACTGCTTTTCTAAAGCACAATCTGTTCCGTTCGAATTTATAACAGTAAATTTACATGATCCAAGATCCAGATATCGTTTAGGTCTAGACAAAATAGTTGGTTAACTCCCCTTGACTATCAGGAGCAGTAGGGAGGGGTGAAGGACAGCAATAGGGTCGCTTTACAGGTAAACAAAATCGCCTTACAAAGTCAGGAAAAAACGTCAACAATAGTATAACAAACTGAGCTGACCTGATGACAAAGTCAGGCGTGTGGAAATATATTCAGTTAGAGACTTTGGTTTAGCGTTATTGACCTGTTTTCAGCCTCTGTAGGAACCTTTTTTTTCGTTATGACTCGAGCAAACTTTTGTAGGGTTTACCCTCCCTGCTGCTAAACAAGTTTAATAATGTCCAGCTTTTGCGAGCAAAGGCGCGCAAAAGCTGGACATTATTCAACAAGTTTCATAAATTTAATATTAAATCGTTACCCATTTGAGATTCTTTTTATCACATAGTTTTTATTTCAGTGGAAATTGTTAAGAAGAATGAATAATATTGTTTATTCTGACAGATGGTGTACCTTTCATTTATTGTTGATACAAAATAGTCCCAAACAAAGCTGAACTGGTAAAAGTAGATTGTACTGTTTTACAAACAAGAAAAAGCTTCCATCCGAATAAACAGAACATTTTATAACCACAAAATTATTTTTCAAAACAGCATGATAAATGCGATGTTATGCTGCCACATTGTTTGATGTGGTACACAGTAAAACAGGCTGACGGTAGAGTATACGTGAACCCTAAATAAACTAAAGTCTACTTTGTTGCCATTATCATGTGAAATAGGATTACTGGATGCAAAAATTCCCACATTTACTACAATGCATTTCTGACCTGATGTTTGCAGTATTTGATTTGAAAAATAGACTGTAAAGAAGATGTCAACAATTTTTTTGTGTCGCATTTACATCCCATATATACTAAGTAAAGATGCTGTGGTTGGATAAAGATCTGTCACTTAGGAGACCTATTTATGTGCAGATTATTCTGTTAATAGAGGTGAGCTTGTTTACGTCTTTAAGTTAACATTTAAATTTCACTTGTATATACCGTGGATTCTATATTTATGTTACTGATATACGCACCCATCCCCCTCTATCCCTTAGTTTTAATCCTTATTGTCGTTCTTGTCTTGTACTTTTATGCCATTTTTCTTATGATGATATTGTTAAACATGACATAATGAACCCCATGTGGGTGTAACATATCCATGTTGAGACAGCCGATATAATATGTTCTTAATTTTCATTTGCGAGTCAAGTGAAACATGGCTGCCACAAATATTGATTCAGATCAAAACATTCCAGAAGGCGGGGTTAAAAACAATTTTCCACGATCCCAGACAATCAGTAAAGAAAATACCTCACATAATTTCATGGGCTTCTTTGACCAATCAGAATTATATAAAGTGATATTTACATAATAAGATTGAATTTGAATTCAAGTTTGTTAAATAAAAATATCAAAGCTCTAGATATTGTCTGCATGTATAACATGTGCTTAAAAATTGAAAATATGTTTTTGTAGATAGATACACAAAACAGTTGTAAGTAAAATATTGTAAATGAAAATATGCATCAATCAAACCTTATTGTAAATAAAATTTAACTTATATTAATTGTTATGTATATGTAATGTAATTATGTTTGTTAGTTTTACATTTATTTTATTCTATGACATGTTTTTTTTTAAATGTAACCTTATTTACGGGACCTGAAATTGTCCAGGAAATTAATTCAGTTCAGTTCTGTTTGACCTAATTTGTTTTATATTACTGGTAGATAACCAGTAGTATAAACACTATATTTAGTTGCTGACATTGATTCAGAAATCAGAAAGTTCTGGTAAATTACCTTTATTTATTTTTTATTTTATTCTTTCTAAGAGTAAGATTTATTCAGTCTAATCAAGGCCATATTTTAAGTGTATGAAAATTATCATGTAACAAATTTCTGTTCCTTCTGGAAGGATGGCCATGTGACCCTCATATGGGAATTTGTTTTGCATCTTAGCTTGGTGTATAACTGCTTCTTCTTAATATTCAACCAGTCCATGCTCTAAACCCTTGACACCTAAGGTATTTGGTAATGACCTATTTGAGGTGAATTTTTATTTTATGGAATTAGTGATTCTTTTATCTGGAGAAATATATAAGTGCTCATACAGAATTCTTGGACAAAGACATTCACTAATAAATATTCAGAATTCTAAACTGGAATATTATTTTCTTTGATTCAACATAGAAACTGTTGACACATTATTACGTCACATACTACAGCAGACACAAGTGCCTTCCATGTTGATTTCATTGAGACTCGAACTCAGATTCGTTTAGGACTTTAAATAATAAGATTTTTAATTTTTAATTCTTGCATTAATTTTGAATTTGATTTGAAAAACAAAAAGTTATTTTTCTTAATTTGTACCTTCTTTTTCTAACAAAAAAAACATTTTGTTAAATTTTACAAAGCTTGTCGTCTTCACTCTTTTCTTGTTACTTTTGTAGGAGCCTTGACACATAACATAATAAACTTTTGTAATAGAAACAAATGATATTGCAAACATATATACAGATACTTTAATCAATTAAAAGAATGTATTTTGTAGATAGATTATATAAATACTTATGTAAATTAAAAAACTATCATACTGTAAACAGAAGAACTATAAATACTTGGCAACATAAAGCAAATCTTGTTGTAAATAAAAATTATATTACTTTCATATATGTAATAATCATGTGGAAAACAAATGTGTTTGTTTTGTTTTCAACGTCTAGTTTTTGTATTTTGCTCAGTTTAATCCCATTTATACATTACCTGTCACTTTTGTTTAGCTTACTCTTTCTGCAATGGATAATCCATCATCCATGTTAAATGTAATCTCATCCTGTACTAGAAATTCTTAGAACATAAACACTGATCCACTCTGATCTTCATTCTTGTCTGGATGACATGTTATGTCAGGATGTGGAAAAACATTGTCTATGGCTATGGCATGGTGGGACACGCCTCATTAGACATGTCACATTGGACACTTGAAGGTTTTTGAAAGAGCTTAGCAAACCTCTTCATAGCACTGCATATCTGGCATCTGATCTAAAACTTTCTTTATAGTTTCATCACTGTGATTGCATCTAAGAATTTAATTATCATAAAAATAGGTCCTTTGCATTGGTCAGCAATGTAGCCAACCCTCCTATAAACCCTCTCCACAGCAAACAGGGTTTGTTTTTTGTGGGATTAGCAACATTTTTCAGCATATCATAGGCCATACAATAGCAGCTTGTATATTTGGTGGAGGAAGGACCTGGTAAAACCCCAGTAAGAACCACTGACCCACAGAAGAATATTAACAAGCTATCTTGCATATTAACATTAGCAAGCTATCTTGCATATCCATATTAGCAAGCTAAAACCTTAAAACATCCAGACAGAAGTGAGATGCAAGTGATCTGTCAAAGAGGCGCACATAAAGAGCACAGTAGAGAGGGTTCAAAATATCCAGTTGTCAGAATTATGTTCCCCAATATATCTGGTCTCCAAAAAGGGTGCAAAACTGAGGTTGATTTTTCCTTATAATGATCGAAGTTTTCTGCAAGAAGAAACCTTCAAGATGGAAATTATAGCATCAGTTTGGAAAACTATTGGACCTGCAGATGGGTAGTCACATTGATGAATTGGATGCAGTTTTCCATATCTTGATCTTTCCTCAGGACAATAAATACTTATGTATTTCAATTCTGAGCCAAGCCATTTTGGTATAGCTTCAGTACCCAGGGTTTTTGCAAGAGTTATGGGACTTGAAGTGTCAACTGTTTCCCCTTATCCAGTACTTTGATAAGCGGTTGTTACATAACATCAGCAAGCAGTCGCTGTTGCATCAAGTGACGCAGTAGGACCAATTCCATCTTAGAGAAACAGATCCCATTCCTACTCAGGATTTGGCGTACATAGAAGTAATATCCTTACCTTTCTGGGTTCGGATCATGTTCCCCAAGAAGAGAGCCATGCAATCCAGGAATGGCTGATGACTTTGCAAACCAAGACTTTCTTGTCAGATTGCCCTTAAAATTTTTTCCTGGGAAAATTGAATTCTGTGTTAGACCTGATATCACTTAGTTTCTTCTGTTGGCATTCTTGAAACCACACAAGGATTCACCATCAGTTTGAATATATTGTTGTTGTTATTGTTTTAAGGTTTAATGCCAATTTTCAGTATTAGTGGTGGAGAAGAACCTGGGAAAATTAACCCATGAGAAGCTACTGGCAAGCTTTTTCACATACCCACATTGGCCTAACTTGAGACTTGAACCCACGCAGAGGTGAGATGGCAATGATCTGTAACGGTGATCACTTTATACCACTCAGCAACTAGTGGCCCCCTTTAATTTCAGTTACCACCTCATATGGCACTATAATCAAGACAACATTCTAACATTCTACATGCCTCTGAACCCCACTCTTAGCTGTTTACTAATGCATCGGGGCCGAGTGGTCTAAAGCGCTCTCCGTTACGGATCACTGCCATCTCACCTTTGTCTGCATGGGTTCGAGTCTAAGATTAGGAGAATGTTGATATGTGAGATAGCTTGCTATTAGCTTCTCGTTGGTTGGTATTTTCTTCCGCGGATTTCCCGGTTTTTTCCTCCACCATTAATACTGGCCACTATGTATAGACTACCGTGTGCTGAAAAATGGCGTTAAGCCCCAGAACAACAAAAACAACAACACTAATGCATCAGATTTAGGTTGGGGGTGGTGCTCATTTTGAGGCAGGAAGAGTGTGTCTCTAGTGCCAGTGGTCCCTGGAGGAGAGCCTACACCACATAAACAATTTGGACTGTGACCTGTATTTCCAATGATAGTAACCTGTGTCAACCTATGCATTTAGCTTACTTTCTCAGAAACTCAAAATCCTAGTGGAGTTATGAAGCTTAGCATGTATATGCTTCATGGGAAGAACTATACACTTCAGTCAAAACATCACTGGACTGTGTATCATGTTTCATTCGTATGCAGTAATCTTTGCATTTAGCTTACTTCCTCAAGACACTAGTCCCAGCAGGAACTTGGTATATACATTTCTTCATGAAAAGAAGTACACTCTTCTAACACAACTGTGGTCTGTATATCTTGTTTCATGGATATGCATTACCCTTTGCATTTAGCATTTGTATTTTGGACATGATTAATGCAGGATGATATTGCTTGATACATAATCTGTGTCACAATCAATACTACATTTTAAAAACAATTTTCCAATATGGTTGTACCACCATTGGTAAAATAATAAATGAAATTTCTGTGATTATAAATTTTCTGTTCATTCATTTAATGCTGCCAGCAGCAACAACTTTTGACAGTTTTGTCATTGTAAAAAGCATCTTTATAAATTCAAGATGGATAAATAATTTGCATAAGGATTTGTCTTATTTGCCACAATTTTATGAATTAGAAATACATCCAGTTTGTATTTATAGTAATTTATTTTATTTAGCATTTTCAGCAAAACAATATTTTCTTTTGAAAGCGATGTTTAACAAAAAAAATTAATTAAAATATTTTAAGAGAAATATAAGGGACCATGTTGTAAATGTATTACTCAGAATTTATTTACAGTATTATATTCAATATTTTAAGAATAGAACATTATCAGATGTCATGCGTTTTGCATAAATCCTTCATTCATGGTTTTTCTCTACAGAAAAGTATATGGAACATTTGTTATAATTTTGGGATCATTGTGAATTCATTTAGAGACATTTTAGATTATATCATCGTGATGCATCAAGATTTTATTGCATCGACACTGTTCTAGACTATTGATACAGCAGCACATTAAAGGTTTAAATTTATTCAGAAAACGATTGAAATTCATTTTGGAATACTCTATATTTTCTCACTTGTGATAAAATGTTTAGGACTAATTTGGATTACATGTATACATAAATAAATTGTTGAAATTTACAATACTTGGTTTTTGCTCTTTTTTGTTAGTTTAAGACCAAAGAGTTCAAACAATGTAAACCATAAAATAAAGTTTTTGTTTTTGACAAAAACATGGAGACCACAGTTGGGTTAAATTTCATTTAGAGCTACATGATTATTCCACATACTTTTAGCTGTGGCATAGTCTTTTAATTTGTAAGGGGTTGGTAACAAATTGCCAGGTCTATTTTTTTTAACTTGTAAACACCAGTATATGTACATTCCCATTACTAAGATTAATCATCAATGAAAAGTTCAAATGAGCAGTCATTCTGTTTTGAACAGTCACCATTTTTGTTCATTAAAATATATCCATTATATGGTGTTAAGACTTTAAATGTGCATTCAAATACGAGACTTAACTTGCACAAGGAAAGTTTGTCTGATTCTCATCAGGTATGATATTGTCCTTTGACAGTTAGTTATAGTTAGGAAATCTAGTTTATCTTTGTAACCACATGGACAGAATCCTTCTAATACAAGACTGAAACAAACCTTCCAAATACTAAATGCAAAGTACATTGATGTATTTGATTTACGCATATTCATGTGTGTGCTCCTCAATCAGCCTATACTTCTTTTGCAAGGTAGTTTATGAGTATATTTTCTAACATTTTAAATTAAATATGGAGATATATTGGTTTTGTTATAATCATATCTCAGTGACATGATGCTACAATTTTTAATACATTTCATAAAGTTTGTGATTAATATTAGCACTACTGGCCATAGGCCGTCTGTTTTTTTGGAAGAAAGTCATAACTACGTGGAGTATTGCCATAAAACTCTAAACCGAAGGTTTTGTTGGTTCTAAATGGAAATGGTGTTACTCAGACATATAAAATGGCTGCCACAGTGGCCATCTTGAAAATTTTGTTTCAATTGTTTTTTCTCTGTGAATTATAATATCAACATTGGATTTTCACTGAAATGTGTTTCATGATGTACAATTATACAAAATGTTGATTCTATGTTCATTATGGTCACCATGGTAGCCATCTTAAAAGACTTGTTATTGGCTATCCTCCTGGACAGAAAATCGGATTGACATGGAGTTTTCAATGGAAGGCTTATTATGAGTCTTGAAGGAAAATGGTGCTGATCTTATAGCAAAGATGGCTACATTGCAGTGTTCCTTAAAATCTCATCTCTATTCTTAAATGAAAGCTTATATTGACATAAGCTTTTCACTGGAAGACTTCTTATGATGTCTAGATGCTCCTAAATGAAAATAGTGTTGATCTGTCCTCCAAATGAAGCACCATGGCAGTGACTTTGAAAATCTTGTCATCATTACTACTTTACAACAGAAAGTGAAGTTGAGTTGGGTTCTTACCGCAAGTCTTCACATGGTGTCATGGTCCTGGATGAAAATGCTGTTTTATGACATCCAATTTGACCTCCATGATGACCATCTTGAAAATCTTGTCACTATTGCTCCAGAATTGATGGTAATCCCAACATATAGTTTTCATCAACATACTCCCTATGATATCTAGTTGGTCCAAAATGAAAATGATGCCCTGCAGACCGACATTCAGCATAACTGCCAAAATGAACATATTGAAAATTGTGTTGTCTCTAATTCTCTTGAGTAGATGGTCATATTGTGTTTTCACTAAATATGTTTTAATGGTTTCTAGTTTGCTTTTAATGAAACTGGTGTTGATCTTACTGCCAATATGGCAAGCACAGTGGCCAATTTAAAAATCTTTTAGCACAAGAATAACAAGACGTTTCATCACTCAGCTATGAAAGGAAAGAAACAGCCTGATCTCTGATTCCTGAAAATTCTTTCAGAGAGTAGAGCATCAAGTCCATGGCAGGATTCTTATTGATTTATAAGTTATATTTACCTAGAATCTCACTAATATTACCTGTAGTAAATTTTTTACCAGTTATTTTAATGTCATTATTGAGTTCCCTTGATCTCATTGACTTAGAAGCTGTTTTTTGCACAATATCATACAATAGGTTTGAATTTTACAATCCCATATGAGCCCTTTTGTGTATTGTTCGTTCGTCGAGTCGACGAAGACCACTCTAGTCATCCGTGAGTTGGAGGGGCTGGTTCTGTTTTGTGTGTACGCAGATGTCTGATAAGGCCAATACTTGCGCGGAAGGTTCGGTTGCAGAATGGACACTGGATAAGTGAGACATCTCCAGGAGGTTCGCTGGCACGTGCTCTTCTGACTTGCCTCTTTATCTCTGCAGCTGCTATCCTGCTCGATTCACACAGCTTGAAGCCTTTGTGAAGATAGGAACGCCAAGTGACTCGATCGCTAGCTGTTTGCTCCTATGAGGCAGGGTCTATGCTGAACGCTTTCAATGCAGTTTTCAAATTGTCTTTGAAGCGTTTCTTCCCACCTCCGTGTGATCTTTGTCCTTGCTCTAGCTCGCCATAGAAGAGTCTCTTAGGCAGCCGGTGGTCTGGCATGCGTACAACATGTCCCGCCCAGCATAGCTGGAACTGCATCAGAATGGTGTGAATGCTGGAGAGGCCTGCCTTGGCTAGAACCTCGGTGTCTGGGACTTTGTCCTGCCATTTGATATTGATTATTTTCCTGAGGCTTGTGGTGTGAAAGTGGTTCAGCATCCTGGCATGGCGTTGATACGCCGTCTACGTTTCGCATGCGTAGAGTACAACTGCCCTGTAGACCTTTAGTTTGGTCATGATGCTGATGCCTCGTCTATTGCATACATTCTCATAAAATCTGCCAACAGTTACGCTGGCTCTGGCAATGGTGACACTCTGTGAAACTGTGCTGCCAAGGTAGGTGAAGTGGTTCACTACGTTGAATTTTTGGCTGTTGACGGTGATGTTTGGCTCTGTATAGGGCTTTCCGGGGGCTGGCTGATGCAGTACTTCAGTCTTCTTAGCATTGATGGCGAAACCAAAGCTTGTGTAGGAACCGGAGAACTTGTCAACGCTGCATTGTAGGTCTGCTTCTGAGCCTGTATTGAGGGCTCAGTCATCAGAAAATAAGAAATCCCTGATGTTGTCTGTCATAACCTTGGATTTCGCTTGTAGCCTCCTGGGGTTGAACAGTTTTCCATCTGTACGGTACCTGATGCTGACTTCAACAACTCCGTCTGTGATTGCAATAGTCAGCATGGTGGAGAAAAAAAGAGTGATCAATGTCGGTGCCAGAACACAACCCTGTTTGACGCCATTGCTTACTGGGAATGGTTCAGATGACTCTCCATTTACCTGGACTCGCGCCTGCATGCCATCATGGAATTGCTGAACCATGGATATAAATTTTTTTGACATCCATACTTGACCATTACCTCCATACTCCTTCTCTGCTGACAGTATCAAAAGCCCTTGTCAAGCCGATGTAAATGGAGAAAAGGTCAACGTTTTGCTCTTGACATTTCTCTTGCAGCTGCCTTGCAGCAAACACCATGTCAATAGTACAACGTTTTTCCGGAATCCACATTGGCTTTCTGGCAGGAAACCATGATCAAGGTGTATAGTGAGGCGATTCAGTAGGATTCTGGCGAGTATCTTTCCTGCAATTGAGAGTAAGGATGGTTGTTGCAGGTCTTTCGGTTTCCTTAGCATTTGTATAGGTGGATTATGGAAGCATCTTTGAATTCCTGGATTCCGTGATTGTCTCTTGCTGCCACATCAGCAAGAACAGTTCGTGGAGCCTTTCAATCAGGGCTGTACTCCCTTCCTTGTAGACTTCGATGGCATCTGAGCCGGGAGCTTTGTCACTGGAGAGCAGATAAATCGCTTTCTGTGTCTCAAGCAAGGTTCGAGGGTCATCCAGTGATTCGTTGATGGGTAATTGAGGGAGACGGTTGATAATTTCCTCGTTGATGGATGAAGGGCGATTCAAGACACTGTTAAAATGTTCTGCCCAATGTTCAAGAATCTTCTCTTTGTCAGTAATTAAAGTGTTACCATCTGCGCTGAGAAGGGGTGATGATCCAGAAGATGTAGGTCCATACACTTTTTTTTAGGACATTGTGGAAGTTTTTCATGTCATGCTTGTCTGCGTAGCACTGTATCGCATCAGCTTTGTTGCTAAGCCAAGTGTCTCGCATCTTACGGAGTTCTTGCTGAACCGTTCTGCGTATGTTGATGAATGCAGGTTTACTGGAGGTGGAATTGGGTGTTGTTAAGGCAGGTTTGGTGGAGGCGGTGTTTCTCATCAAGCAACTAATTGATCTCAGCGCAATTATCATCAAACCAGTCTTTGTGCTTTCTATTTGAGGGACCTATGATTTTCGAAGCTGTGGTGTAAACCAGCTCTCTTAATGCCGCTCATTCGGTCTCAACATTCTGATTTGCCTGAGGGGTGGATGTCAGAAGTTCTTCCAGGGCATCTACGAGCCACCGTTTGGTACTAGAGTGTTTCAGCTTGGCGATGTTCAGTCTTTTAGGAGCCTTCTTTCCCTGTGGGCGTCTTTTAGGCTGATTGCGGATGTTGAGCTTGTTGATGATAAGGCGGTGGCCTGTTCAGCAGTTAGCGCCACACAAGGACTTCGTCACACGCGCATCCTGCCTGTCCCTCTTCCTGACAATAACGTAGTCGATGAGATGACAGTGCTTAGAGCGAGGATGCATCCATGACCTTCGGTTACGGGTAGTGAGGCGGAAGACTGTGTTGGTGATCAGCAGTTTATGCTCGGCACATGTCTGGAGCAGGAGGAGGCCATTGACCAACTCCGTGTTTTCCTAGCACCCCATCCCAGGAAAAGTGATCATAGCCAACTCTTGCATTGAAGTCGCTAAGAATGACAAGCTTATCTGCCAACGGAACATCAGAAATAACGGAGTGAAGATCCCGATAGAACTTGGCCTTCACTTCATTTGGGTTGGTCATGGTTGGAGCGTAGCAACTGATGATGATAAGGTGTTTTCTTCCAGACAAGAGAGGGAGTTTCATGGTCATAAGTCTATCGTTTACTCACTTGGGAAGTCCAGCTAGTTTGCCAGTTAGTGTTGTCTTTACTGCAAAGCCGACACCAGCCTCACGGCGCTCTTTACTTCCTCGGCCGTTCTAAAAGAAAGTGAATCCTGAGTCCCTTTCACATAGCTTACCTTCTCCTGTAAGCCTGGCCTCGCTCAAGGCAGCAATGTCCACGTTGTATCTGGCAAGGTTGTTTCCTATTAGTGTGGTTTGCCTCTGGAGTCTATCCGTGTCATCTCGGTCCATTATAGGGTGCGCACATTCCATGCGCAAAGTGTGAGAGGAACAATTCTCGTCTTCTTTTTATTTTTATTTCAACCGCTGAAGTAAGGTCTCCGCCATTCGCGGTAAGCTGGCTAGGGGGTGGGGGTTTCGAGCAGGCAATGTTTAGGGCACCTTTTCTAGCCCCTTCCTCATTCCAAGGAGGTGAGCAGTGCATTCCTGAAGAGGGCAGCTCAGTCGCTCAGGGGACTGCCTGACTCCACTGCTGCTCCGTGTCAGTGGTGAACGACCCTAATGACCTGAGCCGCCTGTGTGCAGGTTCGCGACTACGACTGCCAGTATACCCACACCTACCGCTTCGTCGCTAGCCTGTCGCCACAGGACTTTGGTGGTTGATAAAATGGAATGGGTAAATGACAAGAGTGACTTGCGCGGTGACTTTGTTTTAAGTGAGAAAGAGTTGCGTAGTTCGTCGACCTCTCTCTTGCCCAAAACTATCTGAGTCCAGCAGCATGACAAAGTCAAGACGGCCGGAGATGGATTTGAGTGCAGTGGATGACCAGGACGTCCTACGTGTCTCGTCGTGCTCTTAACGCTCCACGGCGCTTTGTTGGGAGTCGCCTTTCTGCCCGTTGACCAGCTGGTGATTCCTCCGCGCAGGCTGCCGAATTTAGTCTTCCATTGCTAGGTTGCTTGGGGTTGTATTGGGTTTCCATGGAGGGGTAGCACCTCTGGTCGGGGAAGCAGTCGTACTCCTTTGGGGTAGCTTGCTCATTTTTGGTCCCCACTTGGCCCTCAACTCTCACCTGTGGCTCCAAGAATCTGTGTTACGCGCATCGACCACACCCCGGAAAACGGTCTTAGTTACACATAATGTTAATGTTCAAATTACATAGACCATTCTGGTTACTATCCGCATCACATGTCAAAGAATGTTCATTCTAAAGGGCTGTAAATCTACCCACCCTCTCGACTTTGCACTTGCCAAAACTAAACCTGTTATGAAACATATAAATTGATCCTGAGCAAGGGCACTTGCATATATTTTTCCGGTGGGGGATTGGAGTGGGGCAGCATATAGTACAGATGTAGACTAGGACATGTTTAAAATTAAAATCCAGGGGTTGGTATGAGTGTAAGGTCTCCCACTTCTCTCGCCATTCTGTGCGGGCATGAATGTTCCTGAGCTATGCGAGTTATACGGATTTATTGTAGTGTAATTTGGAACTGACAAGAAAGGGAAATAACTGCATCTAAACTGGATTTGGAATGAGAACTGTGAGAGGCACATCTATATAAAGTTGGCAATTCATATACCAATTAGGATGAAAGTATGTGTAATAGTCTCATAACTTTGGTGGATGCAAGGTGCTATGTATATTTCATTTGTATTATTTGTTGACTTTTCTTAATGATTGTATGCTATGTACATCATATTTTGTCCCTGAACTTGTCCAAAATGAAAATCATGTTCTATCTGACCAGTGTTGATGTTCTATCTGACCAGTGACATTTATTTTGTGAACAACATAATACATAGCTAAAATTTTCTCTGTCATTGCATGCTAAATATTCAAATCATTAACAACAGAGGTAAACATTTTTTTTTGGGTCTGTGTTTAGGACATAAGATTTCCACTTGGAAATTCCTAAACTTGTTAATAACTCTAAATGTTGTATAAAGAAGACTGAACTACGTGCTACTTCTTTTATTGTGCCTTAGACTTTTATATGATCTTGTTTACTTGGAAAATTACTCATTCTCGCATTTAACATCTGAGGCAGAATCTCATTGTTGTGTTCAGTATGGACACCATGAACGAATCAAGATTGATTTACTGTTCCTGAGTGATATGAAAGAATCAGAACAGGCAACAGTTTACGAATGGATAAAGAATCTTGCCTATTTCCTTAACCGACACGCAAGCACGCGCATAATTTTCCATGCAGACGTTACATGTATGTATTTGACATCCAACAACTGCTTACTGACTATGACTTTTACTGTGGTAAGATAAGTAAAAACCGAAGAGGACAATAATGCCAGAACCTGGTAAAAACATTCCTAAATCCTTAACTTTCAATGTCTCAATATTTCATTAGATGTCGCAACGACCAGATAACATAAGTTGCTGAACAGGTCCGATGTGGGTTTTGCTATACAGCAGTTAGATGTGACGGGCTAACTTAGCCACCAATGTCATATTATCACCAGGATTCAATTGATGGTGTTTCTTAAATCTATTGAAGTTACATCAAAATTTATTTGACAACTACTCTATTCACCAGTAGACATGATTATGACCAGCAATAACATTTGTGTCTTTTATATAGCCACCCACTGCTGAATATGTGACGGAGCTTTTACTTACACCAATGAAACTTCCACTACTGTTGTTACATCACTGACGCGTAAAGACGAACCGCACACAGCCAATGCAATTTTGCAGTTGAGGAGAAACCCAAAGAAAACAAAAATCCCTCTCATACTTCATAACCCTCGTGGGCATGATGATGACTTTATGATGCAAGCAATGGCCACGGCATCAAAATCACCAAAATTGTTTTTTTAAAGCAACATGGAAAAATATGTGACGTTTAGACTGGGACAATTACAGTTTATTGTTCCTTAGATTCACAATTCGTCCATGGGCAAGTTAGTGAGTAATCTGAAGGTGGAGGACTTTTCAATTACTGGCAGGTATAGTCCAATCAATACGGACTTTGACGAGAAAAGGTGTGTATCTGTAGATTTCACGAGTCACTGAAACAAATTTGCTGAAAGTCACCACCAGTTGAAGCGTTTCATTCATCGCTGTCACTTGAAGTTATTTGCGCCAACGACTACGTGTGCGAAAACAAAGGTTGGTACACATTTAAATGCAAACACATTACTGACTATCGATATCTATATTTAGGCACCGATGTGATGCTGCTGATATTTTTGAGAAATTTTGCGACACTACCATGCACTTGTACAAGCTCGATCCTGCACAATAGCGTTCACTTCGTGGTGGAAAATTAAGAGTGCAAACAACCAAAACAAAGTCGGTTATTACCCCGCTGCCCCACACAGTGGCATCATGTATCTAAATCCCACTAAATTTATGTTTAGTCAATGATGTAACCGTTGCCAGTTAGTGGATTAATCCTAGATACACTGACATACAAAACCACTCACGAGATTAAACATCAAGAGTTATCATGGCTATTTCTTTCAACTTGATATATACTATCTAGAGCAGTTACACAATGTGTACAACGATTATCCGCTGACATCAGAAGCGTTGTTTGTGCCTGGTACGTGGATGTCCCCATATCGCTGCGCAATAGTTGACGAATCCGCACGCAAATTTACTGAATGCATTAAACTTATACCAAGTCTTAGGTTGAAACACAGCGGTCACAAATAAGTTTGAGCAAGATTTCTTTAAACCTAAGAAAAACGCTGGGTTCAGAAAAAACATGGGGAAATCATTGCAAACGGATTCGAGTTGACTTAGCCGGTGATAGCGAACAAGACAAACTGCTAAGGTTCATCACTGACCCGGTATGGTGAGATTGTTGCCGTGCACATGAAAAACAAATTCGAAAGTAATGCTGACAAAACCAGTCTAATTTGGTTCGTCCGCGTTGGACTTGTCTAAGCTGCTATTGTACTAGTTATAATATGACAAGATCAAGCCATTTTACCATGATTATGTCAAGATGCTGTACACTGGCTAGCTGAAAAACGTTTGATGCATATCACCAACAAAGATGTATACAACAACAATGGCTGAACCCAATTTAGTAAATAAATTTGATGCCATCGATTACCAGAAAGAACATTAAAAATACAAATTGTGTTATACTGGTTATTGTGCAGAAAGATCTCAAACACATGTAAGTAAAATGTTTTCGAGATCGACTTTAATTCGCTCATACGGTAAATATAATACGGTGGCAGAAACATCGGATGGCAGTTTACTGATGTGCTAAAATGAACGTGTCTCCGCTTTATACCAAGAGTTGGATTCTCCCCAACAGTATTAACACTTACGCGTTTGGACCTCATTTCATTGTGATGCATTAGTGCATTAAAACAAATTGGTGAGAGTTCCTTATTTCCTGGAATAACTTGCACTTCTTGTCGCATAAAATTCAGCTTGGTGACTTTGCTGCATTTTCACTAATTGGCTGTTTTGGAGTAACAATCCATTCAGAATATAATAAACACAGAAGTTGTTTCCAAGCGGTTGCAATGGTGCCGGCTGTGAAAACATTTTCTCAGTAAATGTGACAATATTTTGTCGAATCCATCAGCTGGTTTCAATCCAGTGGTGCGTGTTGTTACGACCCTGTAATTAAATAATGTGTGTTAATTAATGAATTCTGTATAAATCTATTTATTTCATTTTTTATCATCAAATGTAGTTCCTCCTCCTCCTCCTCCTCCTCTTCCTCCTCCTCCTCCTCCTTCTTCTTCTTCTTCTTCTTCTTCTTCTTCTTCTTCTTCTTCTTCTTCTTCTTCTTCTTCTTCTTCTTCTTCTTCTTCTTCTTCTTCATATTATTATTATTATTATTATTATTATTATTATTATTATTATTATTATTATTATTATTATTATTATTATTATTATTATATTCTTCTCATTATTATTATTATTATTATTGTTATTATTATTATTATTATTATTATTATTATTATTATTATTATTATTATTATTATTATTATTATTATTATTATTATTATTATTATTATTATTATTATTATTTTTATTAATGGTTATTAGAATCAAGTCATATAACAAGCCATGTACCAAACCCACAGTAATTGTACCCAGAGATGTGTTTTTCAGCAAGGGTTTTACTCCTTGGTGTTCCTGGTAAATTTATTATTGCAGAAGCTATATAACCTCCGACCTTTATTTATACACTGTGCGATTGCTGCCGACGGAACTGGAAGTTTCCTTAACTAAAACGTTTTTGCTCCACATCGAACACAAGTTCCAGTAATCGCGCTCGTCCATGACATGTTGAACTGAAGCTGAAAACTGCTGCTTTTGCGCGATATAGTACACAATATGAAGACATCATTGTATTATATAACGTATTCTGCAATTGCATTACGAAAATGGAGAGGGGCCCCGAGTGGCTGATTTGTCTAAAGCGCTGTCCGTTACGGATCACTGCCATCTCACCTCTGTCTGCGTGGTTCGAGTCTAAGATTCGGCGAATGTGGATATGCGAGACAGCTTGCCAGTAGCTTCTCGTGGATCGGTGGTTCTTTCCGGTGATTTCCCGGTTTCTTCCTCCACCATTAATACTGGCCGCCATGAATAGCCTATCGTGTGCTGAAAAATGGCTTTAAGCCCATAAACAACAACAACAAAAAAAACAACAACGAAAAAGGAAATTCAGAGATGCTTTCAGAAAAGAAAAAAAATCTGAATATCTGCACCAACATCTAAACCGTCAAAACAGGGTAATATATTTCCAAACCCAGTTCGTTCACTGATGATTGGTTCTAATGGATCAAGAAACATTCAACTGTTGTTAAATATGATTTTAAGATTGTTATGGTTGGATCGTTTGAATTTGATTCGCCATCGGCTGATGAACAAACGTCTTATGATATTCTCAAAGATTTTCAAGAAACATTGAGCGACAAGAGTGGTAACGCCACCGTTGATTTTTTTCACTGTCGATGATGTACCTACCAATGACGATTTTGGATGCAAACATAAACAGTGTAGTGTAAGAGGATGTGATGTTTGAACTCTAAGTGGTAAAGTGATCTATTCTACACTATACGAATATGTGCCTAAAGTGATTCGTGACAAATGTAATATATTGATGACATTTAGCAGCTTGAAAATATTCTTTGGATTTGATGTGCCGCCGACAGTGCGTGGGATGAATTTCGTGACATATTTGCGTGGATTACTAAGGAGCCGTATATGTTTCTCACCAAATATTTGACCGTAACTTTCAATTGCGGGCTAAATATCGTGCGGGTCTAGACAAAAATATGTCTAACACGACAGTTTAACAATCCAAATCAGTTATATAAATTCTCTACCAGTAATGTCATAAAAGAGTATGAAGTGACGCGGTTCGTGAACACTAAGAATTAATTCGTAATGTTATTTTGCATGTCGAATAAGTGTCAAAGACATGTTGCAATATCGACAAACTGCATGAGAAGATCTCAAGGCGAATTTTGAACAAACATTTGCACCGCTGATGAAATCAGCAAAAGAAAATGTGAAACGTGCCGAGTATATTAAAAAGAAACTTGAGAAACAGTGGAAAAACTGCATTTCTAGTGGGAACAGAAGAATGACCAGGTCCAGTTCATAAATTAGACAAGCGCACTAAGGATGTTATAAAAGCAAGAAGAGAAACTTAAGAGACTATTATACAATTACTAGCGATCCATGTAGGTTCAGATGTCCAAGAAGAGATGGCCTAGGCAACTGCACCATCCAAACATAAGTTATCACCTATTAGAAAATTTATCGAATTGGGCCGTCAAGAAATTAATAAGGATTTTATGGCATTTGCAGCTAATTTTCCTGTCGATTGGAAACAAGCTATGTAACGCTAAGTTATAAGGTTCATTCCAAATTTGTATTAGCTAGCAGTTGGACCAGGTGGGTTTATCTGAAAACGCTTAATAAGGGTATGCAACATGTAAAGGAGTGGTAGGAATTTGAAGGTGAAATGAAACAATATCCAGAATATCATGTTTAGAGTAAAGACAGCCAGGACGAACAGCAACCAGAACAATCTCAGAGGTGGATGGGACATCAGGAAGAAGAAAACAATATATTAAAGTGAATAGGGCAACTATCGACGACCGCAGACAAAGAAGAAGAAAAAATAAAAATTACTAAAGTTGATACAGCAACAACACGCATCTAAATTATTCACACCTGAAGAAAGATGGAGAAAGCCTTGGTGAAATTATAACCATCACGACCTTGCTGATCGATTGGAAACGCTTGTAAGATCAATTCGGGATGACAACAATGCACGAGTTGTGATTAATGAAGCTACATTGACTTGTCAGCGACTGTCGCCATTGACACCATATATACAAATACATATCGCGCATTGATGCATAAACTTGTTGAAGCTATCAATGATATATATTACGTTACCGATTAAAAATTATGAGGCGAATGAAACATTTCGTATTTTACATGAAATTTATGTTGCAATGCAACAGGATGTTGTAAATACAAGCCAGCGCATTACCCTGATGGTCACTATGTCATAAAAGAAACCAGAATTCAGTGTGACCTTTTCTGCTCATGTTATGGTCGGTGAATCACCCACAGCTGAAATTGCATTTGCGTCGCTGCGATTTATTACAGTTTACATAATATTCGATCACAACAGTTTGGATGTCTGCATAAGGGTATGCATCTCAAGTACAGTTGTATTTTAAACAGACACTGGTGCCATCTGGACTACTATTGAACTTTCTTTGGCGCATACGACATGAAATCATTGAATAAAGAAATTTGAAAAAATACATTAAGAAACCGGCTAAAAGTCTAAAATTGCTTCTCATGTCAATGAACTCGAACTCTGTTATAACATGGCAATATAATCTCAAACGTATGCGGTTGACATTATATGGTCGTCAATGAGGTTGGTCTGACGACATTGCAGCTGATAAACGACTTTTACGTACGAAATATCATATCGTCAAAATTGACTTCAAAACGCAGATCAATTTAACCTGTGACACTATCAATAATATCTACGAAAGCATGTCTGACATGACATGCGAAGTTGTTAAGGAAGATATTCTGTTTTTTGTTTTGTAAGGTGATTTCATATCAATTACGCCCTCTGCACCTGAATAGCTTCCACATCATGATAATCGACGGATACATATTCGATTTTTACTTGTGATCGAGATGGGCACATTGTACATCTTTGAGATGAAACAATGACGACACAGCTCTACATTAGAGATCGACCTGATATTTGATATAATGACAGTCGTACGTGGACATCTAAGATCCGTGCACCTTGTTAAGGCGAGGAAACTCGTTCACGCGACATATTATTGAACTTGCCTTGGTGACGTTTCTCGTGGATTATTTAAGGTTCGCCAAAGGTGCTTATTTCCATATGATCGGACGCTGCACCAATCGCTAAACAAGTGGCAGTGCTAGTCGTTGATAATATTAAAAGTGTTGCTATGAATCAGATGACAAACTGAGATTACAATTGATAGTCAATACCATCACTGAAAGATCATACAATTAATCAATAGTTTTTCCACTTTTCTTATCTTTGATGTGCATATTCGTTATTGCCACGTACGTAGTAATTACTCTCTTATCTCACGTACTCTTTAGTAAGCATACATATTCCAAAATGTCAAAAAAAAAAGAAAAGAAAGGAGAAAGTATTTCTCATAGCATTAGTGACTTTAGTTGGCACTTTTCTTAGTTAGGACTCTCAAACGAACATATATGTTTTAGGGGATGTAACTCCATTAGAGACATTATCACCAGTATTATATAGTTGTTTCCCATTTGACATCAACGGCATTAGCGATTTAAAAAAAAATCAGTTTATATAGCGACATCATGAAATAGCAGAGAGAGAGAGAGAGAGAGAGAGAGAGAGAGAGAGAGAGAGAGAGAGAGAGAGAGAGAGAGAGAGAGAGAGAGAGAGAGAGAAAAAAAATGTAGTACTGTTGGATCTTCTTGGGTCTTATGATTGTACAATTTTTCGATTGTAATAGTTTTAACTTGTTTATGGGTTGTGAGTTTTTTCAACAGCTGATATGCTATTTTTCTGTCATTTATCTTCAAACTGTCTTCAATGTTGCAACATTGGTTTTCTATTTAGGATTTCTATGCCTCTTTTCGTTCTTTTCTTGATCATATTGTATATCTCCATATTTTCTAGCTCCTTCTTTATCTCATTTTCCCTTTTCAGTTCTCTTCTTTTTTGTAATAGGTCAATGACATCTTTTTGTTTGCTAGGTTTTAATTTTTTTTATATTTTTATTTTATTCCATTACATGTTATTGTAATGATGATTTTGTCTACTAGATCTGATATTTCTTTTTAATAGAAATTCAATTCAGTTCTGTTTGACCTGATAAACATGAAGTAGTTTGAAAAATTGAATCTAATTACTGACTTCGATTCAGAAATCAGAAATAGTTTTTTATTATTTTTTTCCCAGAGTAGGAATGAATGATTTTAGCTAAGGCCATATTAGAATACATAATTTTAGGTACGTAATGTTTTTACATTGTTATGTTAAGATGCCTACGTGACCATCATATGGGAATCTGTTCTGCGTCTTAACTTACTGTATAACTCTTTTTTTGTCATAAGAAATAGCCAGCTGTGGTTTAAACCTTCGAAGCTCAAAAGTAATTTATTTTGACGAGTTTGAGTTGAATTAAACTCTTTTTGAATTAGTAATTCATTTTTCTGAAAAAAAACATGCAAATAAGTACTTCTTACAAAATTCTTGGACAAAGACATTTTAGTCGGATTCCTAACTGGAATAATATTCTTTGTGATACAACAAAGAACTGTTGATGCATTAGGACAAAGCAGACCATCGAAAACACAATCGCCTTCCAGCTTGAATTTCATAGTGATTCGAACCGTGATTCACTTAGAACTTTTTATTGGTAGGACTTTTATTTTTTAATTCTTTGATTCATTTTGCATTTGAATCGTAAACCGTATATCCTATTTCTTTTACCTTGTTTGCTTGGGGAAAATAAATTATTTTGTTAATTTTGCAAAGCTTGTTGTTTTTAATATTTTCTTGTTACTTTTGTACGAGGCTAAATATGTAACAAGAAATTTGGAATTCGTCCTTAAAGTTTCAGAAAATTGTTATTTGAAGCTTAAATTCCCCTAGTTTTCAGAATTGTTTAAATCACAAGAATTATTTCACATATTGTTTGAAATCGTTAGTTTAAGCAACAGGTTTTTTTTTTAACAGGTGTCATTAAAAGTGGTGATCTTACTTGCAAACCCTACCCAGAAGCAGTTTGATCGTTTGAATAATAGATGACTTGATTGAACTTGCCAAACGTGCCAGAGAATACGATCTTTCTGAGGCAAAAGCGTCTTTAATGAAGCATGCAAGAAAAAACCTTTTGGCTCCGTATTTGGTAGAAAAGAGTGTTTTGGATAAATGTTGTACTTTCGATCAGTAAACTGATATAAAAGTAAAGGAATTAAAATTGAAATACGAGCTGGAATTAAAATTAAGGTAGCTGAAACGTCAGAAAGTTAAAGAAGAGAAACAAATGCAATTACAATTTAAAAAAAAAACAGAAGAGAATGAGAGAGAAAAACAAATGCAGTTATAGAAAGAAGAAAAACAAATGTAAGTAGATAAAGAGAAAAAGAAAAACGCAGTTACAGAAAGAACAAATGCGGTTGCAATCGGATAAAGAGGAAAGAGACATATAGATGCAAACGTAAATGCAACGAGAGACTATATAGAGAGGGAATATCAATTTAGAATAAACGAAGTAGAGCCAGCAATTGAAAACCACATTACCACTTCACATACAAATTCAAGTTTAGATGCTACTAAGAATTTTAGGCTGGTACCCCCTTTAGTGAAAATAAGTAGACAAAAAGTTTCCTTATTTTGAAAAAGTTGCTGAAAATTTGAAATGGCCAAGGGAGCATTGAACTCAGTTATACGGTGTGGTTTTTTTTGGAAAGCCCAAAATATATGTGCTTCCCGATCAGTACTGCTAAATGTTGACTATGACCTGGTTAAGGAATGCATCCTAAAGAACTATGAGTTAGTCCCTGAGGATTATCGGCAAATATTCAGGAAGTATAAAAATGAAGTTGTCAAACTCGTGTCGAATTTGAAAGAGAAAAAGAGCAGTTATTTGGTAGGTAGTGCTTGGCCAAGAAAGTTGATCAAGATTATGAAAGTCTTAGACAATTTGTATTACTTAATGAGTTCAAGAACTGTGTCCCTAGTGACGTTAAGCCTTATCCTGATGTTCATAAGGTCCAAACCTTGGACAATGCAGCTCGTGCCGCTTACAATTATTCATTGACTCATAAGGTTCATTTTGTAGGCAAGTCTTCCACTCAGCAGGCATCTGGTAAAAATATATTTCAGCTCAATACGAGCCCTTCTAAATCGCAATCTGGCACAACTATTAGAAATCAAGCTTGTGATAAACTTGATAAAAAATCATGTCTCTTCCTACGTGTACCTATTGCAAGAAGAAATGACACGTTATTTCGGATTCCTGCAAATTGAAAAAAAAGTATCAGAATCAAGACACATCTATTCCAACTGATCTTATTTACACGCGGTCATGGTTATTGTTATGTATTGAAAGCAATACATTTGTTGGGTCTATCAAACCCCAGTCTGATTTTATCAGGGAGACTTATGAACCATGTCGAAAGGTTCTATTAATTTTTGATGATTTGGATAATCCTATCCATATTAAAATTTTAAGGAGTAGAGGAGCTTCACTTAAGGAGTACAGGAGTGTCACTTATTATTAGGTACTTTGCCTTTTTTCTGAGAAGTCTTTTTCTAAGAGAGTGTTCTTATAGAGGGAGTAGAGTGGAACTTTTTAATGTTCCTCTCAATAGTGTAAATTTGTCATCAGACTTAGTCTCAGGACACGTGACAGTCGGAGTTGTGTCGTCTTTGCCCGTTGAGGGCATTAATTTTTTTTACATGGAAATGACCTAGCTGGAGATAAAGTTGTGGTTAATCCACATGTAAATGACAATCCTAGTTTGGATCATAAAATCAATCCTATTGTAAAGAATGTTCTGATTTATACCAGCATGTGTAGTTACAAGAGATTTGGCAAAGAAAGCTCTTGAGAAATGATGTTGATCAGGAAAGTATTCAGTTAGCTGACACATGTATTGGTCAGGTTTTTGATGAGCTTTCACTCCTTGTGTGGATCGATCAAAATGTAGGTATTGATCATAGTGATCTTTTGACTACTCGTTCTTTTTTTTTATTATCGAACAGGAAAAAGATCCAGAGATCTCCCGTTTGTTTCAAATGGTAGGAAAACCCAAACAATACCTAAGGCTCATCAGCAACCTATTCCTGCATTTGACGAACCATTTAGCAGAATAATGGTAGATTATGTCGATCCCTTACCTAAGACCAAGTCATTTTACCAATACCTGTTGACCATAATGTGTGCGTCAACAAGGTTCCCTGAGACAATTCCTTTGAGGAATATTAAAACTAAAACAATAGTAAAAGCATTAACAAAGTTCTTTACTCAATTTGACCTTCCCAAGTCTGTCCAATTTGATAATGGGTCAAATTTTGTGGCTTTTATTGCAAGTTGTTTATCAATGGGAGTTCCGTGTGATGAAAAGCCTGTGATGGCTTTTGGTGCTCTTGCAAAAAACTCACCAAAATCAGTTCCATAATAATATGTTATGCACACAGGTTTCCTCGCATTAACTACATGAACGGGTTTCACAGGTCCACGCACGATCGTAATTTTCGTAATTATTAAATATCAGGTCAATCTCCAATATACAGTTATATAGTCAATGTTTCATCGCGCAGATTAACCACGTGCCCGTCTTGATCCACAAGAGTAAAACAAATATGTATCAATTGATTATTACGACATACACAGGTGCTACGGGCATAAAATCACCTGGTTTCAGCGTTGGTGATAACCCAAGCAGATTATAATTATAATTTTGAGAGACTACGACTTCAGCAACTACACCTGTTTTTTCAAACCTGCTTTCATAACTACCAGAGCTTGCGGCACAAATTAAATGAATGAGGTAATTCTAAATATCGGCTACGATATGATCTCCGGTCAGTTTGAGTAAGTCCTGCACTCCAAATGTTCATACTTTCAGGAAGATTTTTGAGCCAAAGTATACTGTTCTGAACGATGAATGTCCAATGTTAACTATATCTTGTGGATATTCAATGGCAATTATAGAGCTGATTGTGGGACAGTGTTCCCATATAGAAATTTTAGAGTCCTTGCCAGTTGGTACTGAAAGTTTCCTAGGAGCCTGATTCTCCAGCGGTTACTGTTGCAGAAAACGTCAATCGACTTCTGGTTTTGTGGATGAGATGGTAATCATCGAGGTACGCTTTTCGGCTATTTTTACAAGCATATGTTGCATAGCATCATAAATTTCACGTAAAACACGCATCATCTCAAATGTTCAGAACTCATCATCGGTTATGTATCTATATTGAATATGTTCAACAAGTTCTTCCATCAGAGCACGATATATGTCTATATCCATAAGATCATTAGTGAGCAATTCGCTGCCGAATCGATGTAGCTTCATTCAATAGTTTGGGTGCGTTACTACTCGCACGATCTGACTAAGAGTTCCGCAAGATCGTCAGTCTTACAGCCAACCAATACCCTTTCCTTTCTTTGCCTGAAATTCTTTTACCTTTTAATTCGATCGTCACTTTTTCCGCCGACTGGAATCAGATCTCAATATACATAGTTTGTAGATCAAATCACTCATGAAAACTTCAACTTCTGCGGGGCTGTTTTGCGGATCTTTCTAACTTCTTCGTATGTGAATGGACCATTTATCTACATCCGGCTCCTCAATTCTTCTTCTTTGTCTTTTTTTTAATTATTTTAAGTAGCTATTTGGGTAATGATGGCTCAACAAACCAACCTCGACGTTTGGTTTGCTGCTTTTATACCTGTCTAGTTAGACTATTTCCCTTTTTTGATTTAATGATGTAGGCACAGGTCAGCATGATTTTTTGATACCACTTGCTCTGCTTACTTGTTCTTTTATCCACTTCTTAGTTTATTCCCTTGTGCGAAAATGGGGTTGTGTTTGTTGTGTTATTGTTTATTGTTTTATTTGATCTTTTCTCAAATTCACACTTTTCCTGTTCCTCTGTTATTAGTTCATTGTAGTGATAGCGGTCTGCAGGATGCTGCTGTGATTTAACTGGCCCCTACATTCCCATAAAATCTCTCAATAACGTTTAACCTTTTTCGTCTCCACCTCAAAATGAATCATTTCTGAAAATGAGCCCACAGATCTCATGTAGATCACGAACAGTGCCGATTCTGTTCATTTATCCGCTGCCACTTGTTACATGATTACTCTCGTGGTCTTTTAACGCCCGCAACACGTTTGCAAATTTTTGTGGTTAAATCAGCAGTGCAAATGTTTGTTCAATCTCATTGTCGTGCAGTGTATCGTGACTGTAACATATCTTGGACGTTTTCAGCCTTCTATATCATTTGGAATCACGCAATTCATCACACGAGTGATCGGCGGAACACAATATCAAATGAATGTTTCAAATACTATGCGAATTAATGCCACAAAATATCATCAACTGGTTACGAATCAATTTGGGCACATGTTTGTATCGTTTAGTCAAATAAATCTCGTATGTATTTTTGTGTGTTGGCATCGTGAAAATGTTTTTGCTGGATTGATTTAGTTTTCAAGACTTACATTGTGGTATACAACAAGGTTGTTTTATTTGTATCTAATCGATAATAGCAGAGGCTTCGTCAATGGTGGAATAGAAAACGATAGAAACTTCGCTTTCTGTGCACGACAAATTCATATTAGTTTAATACCAGTTATCAGCGATCTTTTATTACTTAGCTGGGCCCGACCACAATATGGGCTGCAGTACCACAATCTCATCGATTAGTTTACAAGAGCATCCGTTTTTTTTTAAATTTTTTTTTCAATAACATTTTTATTGGGATTACAACACAGCGGATGTTCTTTCGGATCCTCGCAGGTATCAAATTCTTTGACCAGACGTGGCTGTGTAAATTTCCTTAATAATTTCTGCTTCGTTGCTTTGGGCAATAACATCTAAAATTGTAGTCCGTGCTTACGCTATCGTCCTTTTGCATCCTCATTATGTGAGAAGTAGCGAGTTCTGATGCTATTCTTATTTTTATAGTTCAAACACATTTGATTAATTAGCTTGCTCTGGAAAAGCCTCATCATTTACCTCATCTAAAACGTTTTATGCACAACATTCTGTAGATCGTTTTTGGTTTTATTTGTCTCAAAAATCTGTCCAAGTTTATTTCATTCTATTTCTAAGGTCAGTAACACATTTACCAATGTATTCCGAATCTATTTTAGAGACTTAGGGATTCCTTAATAAAATTGTATGAAGCATTCAACCGATACAACAGCCTCACACTATTAGTTATAGTTTCTATATTCCAATCAAATTCAGGTTTATACTACTATTGCAGTTCTCTATTAATGCCTTCAATATACTTTGGTAAAGAATGGCCTGACTACTGCTTGTCATTTGTATATAATCCACCACAATCGTTTCTTTAATACAGACATAAACACCAATCAGAAAAATATATTTCTATTTTGCCAGAAGAAGTGTGGAGAAAAATATATAGAGAGCTTTTTGTTAATATAATATAGTTACAACTGGTAATGTAAGCCTGACTATATGCATTATTGATATAAATATAGTAGATTCATTCATTGTGCTGAGGCTTTCACTGTGTATATTGATTGATACCATATACTTGCGTGAGTAAATACACTCTGCGAGCTTTGTTTATACAGTCACAGACTAGTAGGGAAGGCTTGGTTGTATCTTATTTAAATCCTTATGGGGACGCTGATATCTGTGTATGCAAAAAATGGTGAAAAAGATGGGTCACGTGTGTACAAAAATAAGAATGATAAATATGCAACGGTCACGTATCAGCTAACTATGTAATAATGGTTGGTGGCGAAGATCGATGGCAGTGACCCAAAGGAATCGAAAATGCCAAAAGCCCAAATTCATACTACTATTGTTGGTTGTCTAGATTTGTGCTAGGATTTTTTTTATTTGTTATCTAGTTCTTCTGTCAAAAATAGGCAGAACAGAGCGTTAGTGGATTAATGTTTTGCGAATATTTTGTTGGCTTCGAGAGTAGGTTATCCTTGTGTTTTGGGATATTTTTATTATAGCGTTGTGGGTAGAGAATTGTTGTTTCCAGATAATGATTTCAAACTGTCGCTTGGCAGCTTAGGATTTTAAAAAAAGGATGATAGAATTATGGGTGGCTTTGAGTTATAAAAAGAGCGATACTAATCACACATTGATTTAATCTGCTCTTCCCTAACTTACAATACAGTTACAAATGAATCTGATGATACATTAGCAAAATAACCAGGAAGGTTTCACGTGATACGTAAAGAGAGATGGAGGTTAATTACAAAAGATTACGAAAAGTAGTTACATGTCTTCGATGTGTAGTCATTATTTATGCCGGAAAGGTATTTCATCAAGTGTCAATAGGTATAGTAATATTAAGAAATAATGTAATAAGCAGATTTGTGAGTAGGAATAATATAAAATATATACACTCAAGTAAAAAGTTTTATCGTAATTGTTGAAAATGGCTAGTGAAAATTGTGCGGGAAATATTTGTGAACGATTTACCAATTTTTAAATACACTTAGGGGCCTCTAGCTGTCAAGTGGTCTGATGCACTCTCCATAATAAATCAATCACATCTTATCTTTCTCTGAGTGGATTCTAGTCTTGACGTGACCAACGTGGTTATGTGAAAAAGCTTGCCAGTAGCTTCCTTGTGGTTCCTTTTGGGAGTCTTCTTTTATTCATCCTCTACCAAACATAATTGTCCATTTATAAAGCCTATCATGTGCTGAAAATGTCGTGTAAGGACATCAGACCAAACCAGCAACACTTCTCTAGTCAGTCATAATAATCGTTAATTCTTGCAATCATTGCATACTTTAATTATTCAAAGAATGCATGATAAGATGCCAATTAAATTAAAGTATCACCTTTTTATTTTAGCATTTATTAATTAATGCGTATTACTGAACATATTGACAATCTGACATGTTAAATTGTCTTCTTGAATTACAAGTACTATGAAAAGGAGACAACACGAATATAGCTTTACAATGGAAGGGATAGAATTACATCTGAAAATGGGTCGACGTCAATTTAAGCATTCAATGCACTACTATACTTCACTCTTGACCGCGAATAGTGCATCGTATAACACGCTTTGATTCAGACGATAATTTATTATATCGACAGAGAGGGAGTGCAAGTAGGTAAGTCAGTATTTTTCTTTCTTGAAAGTCTGAAATGTTAATGTTAGTGTTTTTTTCAACTATTCTATGCACGAAATTTATAACCATATTAAGATTAAAACAAAACCCTGAAAATTATATAAAGCATGTCATAAATTTAGAGATTAGGGTTGAACCTGTTATCAGCTTCTTTAAAAATAATCTCTGCCATAAAGTACAAACCCGTTTAGATATCAATGAATAGGATACCTTTTAGGTTAAGTTTATGTTAGATCAATGACGTCATCTCTAAAATCAAAGTACTAAATACATTCACATTGAAAGAGAACTCTGTCAGCAAAATACCGTGTACAGATAGACTCATTAGCTAAGATTTCTGAAGGATCATGCAAAGAAAATTACCCTGGACAACTTACTCTAAAACATAAATCTCCGGAAAAGCAGCATGCCTGCATGTCCTTCTTTGTCATAACTACTTAAACCCACACAACTATTGCTTGTCTCAGAGAACGTTGACGAAAATATCAGGAAAAAGAGCAGTCAAGGGGTATAAATTCAAAAGCCCCATATATCTTGCAATATCACATGGGTTGAAATCCTTATGCGTATGTGTCAGTAAGTAAATTCCTGCTGAACAACCCCTCAGAGTTTAAAACATTTATATTGAAGGTGGCAACTAAATAGTGAGATGTAATAAGAGTATCGCACCACATATATTCCCATTTAATGACCGTGACATCTTTTAGTTACAATCTTGTCAGCTACTTGATGAGATGTAGGGCTGTTTGAAATTTTATCCAGATATCTGAATGGGTTAGAGAATGGGAGCCTAGACAAAGAAACAAACCACTTACTTACAGTCCTTAGGTTGAACTTAACCTTGAGAGCAGAGGTTGTGATCAAATTCACGAGAAGGTTTAATTTCCAAAGTTAGAACATGCCATGGTTTCACGAAAATATATTCATTAGTTCATGTGTTATACCTATAATTATATGCAATCACTGATATGTGTTTTCCATGGCTTCGACCTTAACCGCGAGACTGAGGTCATATCCTTGGTAGGTGATGTATTCTGTAGTGATGATATATACTTTGTTAAAGTTTCACTAAAACAACTCCAGTAATAATAGCGTTTATTTCAGACAATATGCTTGTCACATGCAGTTTCATTTGCTTTGAATTTAATATTTGGACAGATGATATGGTATGTGAAACATTGTCTAGTCATAATGTATATATATATATATATATATATATATATATATATATATATATATATATATATATATATATATATATATATATATATATATGTTTTCAGAGATTCATGAAAATCTCTCCAGCAGTAACAAAGATGTGTGCTGGACAAACAAGTGCTAACAGAAGAACAGACAGAACGAGGCCATAACGCTATATGCTTGAATTAGGGCCAATTCAAGTAAATATTGATTAATATTATACTTTAACATGTTACCAGAGTAATGCAACCAGCAGTAAGTGTTCATATCTCGATCTCAATACCGACTCTGAGAAATGATATACATGATGATGTGCAAGACAATCTTTGTAATTATATATCACTAAATAGCGTATAAAACATAATAAAAGCCATATTTAAAAACTGAGAACTTTGACCCTGATAGCAACATAGAAGATGTACATGAAACACTGTCAGATCATAGTGGGTATTAGCTGTTTCTCCTTTCTAAATATAGATCTTTTATTAGTTTAAGACTTAGGAAAAACAATACACATTGTCATAAGATACTACTCATCAGACTATTATTAATATGAAGGTATCAAATGTCACTAGTTTTATTTCACAATAAGTTATTGCAAGTTAGCTTGATATGACTTTCGTCTTATCTTTGATAGTATTAGAGAAAAGCCAAGGGATGAAAATGACATTGATCTTGAAAACTGTATTCTAAAAGTGTGTATGTGGCATGATCTTAGGCCACGATTAGGGCTGTCAACGGCTACTGGGGTAACCGGGTACCCGACCATAGTGAAAAACCCGGATTTAAAAATTAACGACTAGTACCCGTTCACAAAATACTTTGTCGAAAACACTATCAAAATATCATAAATCATCAGCAGTTCGCTGGTCTGAGTTGCAGCTCCAGTTTAGATTTATGACCACCCTTTATGCATCAGCGGCCCAATACTAAATGTCTGCTGCACGCTGGGCTAGTTGGGTGACTAGAGCTGTACATGTCTTTCATGTTCTAACGAGTACCCGCTTACCCGTTAAACGGCGCAACGGGTATCTGGGTGAAGTTTTCTGTGGTTTTTGGCAGCCTTAGCCATGATGCGTGACGTTTATATTAATTATACTATCCTTAATAGTTTCCTATCGAAAGCACTGACTCAATATTAAATTATGTTGATTTATAATATTAATCTTGCTGGAAATACCATCAAAAATAAGCGACACAAAAGCAGTGATGAAAATAAATTCATTACATTACCTTCAATGATTGTAGAGTTATAATTCTATTATGAATAGTTAGCTTCACGTGTGACTTAGTCTTTCTGATAGGACCATGTCTGCGAGTTAGAGCTCCAAACAAAAATAGCAATGTCCTTCTCTGGCCTTGAAGTGTTAAATATGCCAAACATGTCTTACATGTATATAAAATATTATAAATGTTCACGCCACTAGTTTAATAAGAATTAGAGTTGCAACTAACACAAACTAAAATTAAATGTAAACTTGATCTGTGATCTTCACATTCAAGAAAATTTCTACTTTTTGAACCAACAACAAATTCCCTACTCATTTGGCATACGTAAGGACAAGTTCCTAATCTCAGGGTCACAAGTCACCTTACCTTGGATCTTTAATGGATATAAGTCTGATTTTGTCTATGTCCTTCAACCAGTCCTTCAACTAGAAGCTGGGAACCTTAACTATTTACAAGCAAGTCCAGAAACTAAGGGGCATGACACATTAATGTATTGGATATAGGTCTGATTTCATCTCATGTCCTTGCAAACCTACCTATGTCATAAGGGAGGGTTTCTCAACCGTGTCTAAAATTTAACTCTGAGGAGCCCCATTTTCATCCAAGTGGGTTATACCGATATACTAAAACCATCTTGACAGCTATCCCATTCCACCCCATATTACTAAGTTTCAAGTCAGCATCTTCAACGGCAAAATTATTCATGATATGAGGAACATGGATTTACACATTTACATATACACTGTATTTGAAATATTGGTAACCACAATTGTAGGTGACTAAATGAGAGACATGGGTTATATCGTCTTACAATTGACGATTGATGCCTTCCATTCGGGTGTGGCTTCTGGAAAATTTTCGTTTAATGGTTTGAGTAAAGGTGTGCGTGGCTTGTTCTTGCAACCAGCGTTGCACATGCGGTAAACGGATACTTTTCAGTCGAGTTTTTCTGAACTCTTCCAAAACCTGCTGGATGGGATAGATAGTAATAACTGATGGCTAATTCCTTCTCCATTTTTTCAATAAGTGATCCACTCTTCGCTGATGGTACTCTGAAGTGGTTTAGAAATAGCATTTCATATCCGATGTGCCACTGGAATAGAAGTGGAAGGTAGTTTTGATGGTGGTTATGTCGGTAATGGGATGGATTTGATCTTCTTTTTTCACTTCTGCTTTCCCTTCTTTCTTTTTCACTTCTGTTAAAGGTGGATTGGACATCATCTTTTACCCATGTTTTTAGTTCTTCTCGTTGGGATGTAGGGGAAGGGGTCAACAATGATGCCGAAATCTTACTAGGGATGGGAGCTGCTGACAGTGTTTGAGAGACTTATCTTGCCTCTTCCTTCTCAGGCAGCCGTGAGGCTGCATTTGTCTATAGCAGTTGTGGTAGTGACAGTGAACCTTTCATCAGGGTCTTAAAATCTTTCAGAGTGGGTAGAGCTGTTTCGTCTAAAGCTTTCTCTTGAAAGAGTTGCAGTCGTTGCAACAATTGACCGTACCGTCACAATTTTTCCGTTTCTGACAAATCGCTGCGATCCATCAAAGAGTGCAATTCGTTTTGTAACTGGGACATTTCTGTCAAATGAGGATTGTGAGGTAAATGCGGGGTTTGTTGTTCTTGCCAACAATGGTATTCCATCCATCGTTTGTAAGGAACTAAAGCTAGTTATCGTCCTTAAATCAGATTTCAAATGTCACGTCTGAGATCTTTTGACTCCAGTTTCCTCCTTTAATCTTCTTGGAGTTTGGGCGGGTTTATTATGTCCCGTCGCACTTAATATTGGTTTCGCTACTTTGATAATACGTCTATCATGGGTAAAAATGCTCCGTGTTGCACCAACATCTTTTTATTTTGACGAATGTTTTTTTTTCTTTTAGACCATTTAGCGAAGAATGTGCCGATGTTTGGCTAAGCATTTATGTTGATGTTTGGTCAAAGGTATTGTGCCTTTCAAGACATTCAGACAACATCGCTCACCGTATCGATTACATCTTTGGAGGCGGTTTGAATGAGTTGTCTTAGCATGGGTGGAGCAGCTTTGGACAGGACAGACAACACGACCCAATGTTTGACTAAACTAGGTAGCAGTCCTTTCCTTTCCTTTGGGGAATGTCTTTTGCGGGTTGACATCTTTGTTTGTTGATTATAGGGGCACACAGCAAAACATACACTAACGATGATGACTTGTCACACGGTCTTTTATTCTTTTTGGGGGACTATCGCTTCGTCATATAGGTGACGATGTGTTTTTCAAAATTGCCAAAGAATCATCATCTTTGGTGGTTCCTCTTCTTCTTTGGACGTGTGTGTTTTCTGGGGATGACGTCGATGTTTGAGTAAGCGTGTTTAGGATGACGAAACTGTCATTTTCTTTTTCGTTTCTGGATAGGAGAACGACGATGAGTTTCTTTTGGTGTACAGCATATATTAACATCCAGAGATCGATACGAGTCGTTTTAGCTTTTTTTGGGAGCCTGTCCTTTAACCTTGCGGCGACATATTTGGATATCTTATCAAATTCTAGGAAAGGGCCAAAGAGACCTCCATTTTGGTGGCTTCTCCTTTTCTTAGGACGAGTGTATCTTTGCTTAGAGTGACGTCGATGTTTGGCTAAGCGTTTCTTTGAATGACGTGACTGTCTTTTTCGTTTTCGTTTTCCATTTGTTTTTTGTACCAAAGAAGAACGACGATAGTAATGGTGTGCACTTCTTGTAGGGGACATCTTTGGGCGTGCAGCAGCACAAAAACACTGGTCATTATTGTTTGCCTTCGGTCGTTTTATATTGGAATGTGTCGCCACTGATTGTCTTTACGTTGTAGTAAATTGATGACAGAAAACACACGTCGTGGAGGAGTTCGCAACGGACTGAAGCGGGACAGTTCTTGCTTGGACAAATCCAGTAAATTTTTTAACACACCCGTTCTATCTTATACTTTGACTTTGGGGGCAAGTACTTTGTGAGCAGCGGACATTACCAATAAAGAGGAAGAGGTTTTCACCGCTGGAGAGGTTTCTGGAGACACTCTTGCGGGTAGAAGCTGTTTTCTGTGGACTTTTCGTTTTCATTTTCTGAGGCAGTGACATGGTTTTAACACCGTTGCTCTGTTTTGTTTTATTCTGGGTACATTTTGGCGTGTTTTGTTTTCTTTAAGACGATTTTGCAAGCATTGTAATCCCATTTTAAGAAGGAACGAATGACTACACATCCTAGAGAACAGTTTCCTCCATGTTTCAAAATATTTTGCTTTTTTGTTTGAGTGTCAATGCGAAGATCGACTAGTTGCGTTAAGGCGCCTCTCGTTCATTTAAAAAACGTTCGGTTTGATGTGAAAACAGAATGATGCCTTACATTAATTGACTTGTCACTGTAAACCATCATACTACTTATTTGAGACTAGCTTCTAAGACACTAAGACACGAGAACGTATTTGGGGATTTTATTCATGACTGATGGCATATAAGGAACGAATAAGTTTAATGGGAAGATGAGACGGAAGGGACGTCATGTTGACGATGTTGAGATAGAGCCAAAGTAACCGAGGTTTTTATAGACTTTTTGGTGATTGTGATTAAGTCGACACAGAGGACGTGTACACGACAGGGCCTCCGTCCTGGCACAGTTGTGAAAAGATGGGCACAAAATTGCAAGTAATCGAGAGTGGTATGTTTAAAATAAAAGAGTAAATAAGCGTGTTTAGCTTGAGTGGCACTGTCATACGCATGAGTCAGCCAAGACGTTCCTAACTGTTTGGCTAAGACTTGTTCTTGCGATTTATCTCTAGGGCTTTTAAACAAGACCACGTAATGAACATTGAGACTGATGGTACGATGGGAGTTACTTAGTTGAAATAAATTTCGGGTGATGCAAATGACACTGGCATTATGATGATGCCCTTTGCGCGTAAACCGGAGTTTAATGCCTTATTCCTCTTGTCCTAAGATGTCAAATATAACCAAATAAGTTTGACTAGGGTCAGACATGATGCCATAGTCTTCGCTAGGAATGCCTTCCACAAAGACAATATAGTCTCCTTGACTTTCGCGAAGGTTGTCAATTGCCACTCTATGTAACACCACACGATGCTTTGAGGAGTACGATCGATCAAATGATGTTCATATTCGATCAAACTTGTGATAAAATCGATTTTGCCTGAACCGCTAGGTCCAGCAATGAACATTTTCAAAGAATGGCGAAGATACAAGGCCTACCAATTAGTACGATCTACATTTTCGTCAATGACTTTGATAGTGAAGGAAATGGGAGCAGAGGCAGCAGAGGTAGCCATTGTAGTTTAAGGAATGTCACTTTTGATACGAAGACAGACACGACAAGAATTTTTATACTTTTTCCGGACAGGTTCATTGTCATCTTTAGTGAACAACACTTATGGCATAAATACATAAAAGAGAAAAGGGTTAAGTACATGAATAAGAGACACATCAAAATGATCATCGTGGAATATAAATAAGTCTTTGTACAACATTTGTGATGATTTAAAGGTGAAATTTTAGAAGTAGTGTGTAATGTTATGAGAGTCTCTACACCTCTTGGCACAGTCACACAAGAGTCATCTCGGAATGGCTTTTTCGTTAATGTCGATCATGGTCCTGTCCTGGTATATTTGAATGTAGTATTAATATTCCAAGTCCATAATTTGGTGACAAATGTGAAATCGCTTCTTTCATAAACAGACGTGCGACTTGGCATTATTGGTACGTATGACTTGTCCATAAGTAGGGCACAAACTCTGGAGCAGACAGGCATTTTCCGCCGTGAACCTTGTGTCCTTAGATGTTGGTAAGAGGCAGGACTTACAATCGTGTACTGAAAGGCTGGGCAATGGACTCGAACTTGTCCTTCGTCCAGACAGGGCTTAGAAGCTAAACATCTCTCTCATTTCGATCGGCAATGCTTGTTTTGCTCTCGATTGTTTTAGTCATAGTCACATTTCTCACAGTAGTAACTATATCCCAGGAATGCTCATCGTGATGTTAGACGTGAATGCATTTTCTGCCTTTGATATGTTTGCCACTAAACAACAGAGGTCCGTGCACTTCTTGAGAGTGAACTTTCAAGGAGCCAAGACGTCTTGCAACTTTTGCATTTCAGGAATGCCACAGGATGTTGTAACAGGAGTTATGCTTCTCTTCATTGTTTGGTTAGGTCCAATTGTCAAATAGATTTCCAGGATCTTTTCCATTCTGACGTGTCATTCATGTCAGCATTAGTTGGTCCCACCACGATGGCACGGGATAAACAGATCTGGTATTGAGGGTTGTTAATTTGAACGAGGCTGCACTTGATGCTCGAGGATTTGCTACCAAGAACACCTTTGTGCCATGTTTCATGTATCTTGGGGAAAGAGACATGTGGGTCATGAACGTTGTCGCTTTTCCGTCGGTGATATGAAACTTGTCATTATGGAAGGTGTCATTTTTGCTGGGTTGCTAAACTCTATCCAAACTGGAGATTTCAAATTGTCGCGATGAATGGAAAGTCTCAAGCGATTGTCTTCTTTGGCTTGACATTGCCGTTTCAGTATGGTTAACAAAGAATCCCACACATCAGTGATGAACCCTTCTGCATTCTCCAACGGTGCGTTGGACTTGAAATCTTTCAACTTCACTGTGTACGTGTAGTTCTAAATTTTCTGGATGAACGTTTTTCCGTCTCTAGAATGTGGTAGTACATTTCAGGATTGACTAGTTGTGATAGACTTTGAGTGTAGACTCTGGGTTTTGATTCTGTTTCACTCATATCATCTTCAAAATCGCTGACATGAACTTGAGCCAAGACTTCAGGTATGTGCGAGGCGATACACCACGTTTCTGCCTCTTACTTTCTTCTCCTTTCCTCACGAAATGATGCGATCGTTTCATCTTGACTGCAAACAGTCCAATGACTACACTTGAAACGCCATGGGACCCTATATATCCATGCTAGGCTTAGGGTATATATCAAGGGCTGGTAATTTCATTCTCAGTATTCATTTCACTCTCAAGCCACTCTACTGTCTCAAAAAGAGATATGTTTTCACTTTGCCTATCTATGTGTTTTCTGTGTCTCTCTCTATTATCTTTTCCCCACCCTAGAGCAACTGCGCGTATTTGGGTCAGCCCCTTTCTATATTGTTGCCATTGACCAGTACCGTGACCTCATGCCACCTGTGCCATTCCGCTTGTCTCGATAAAAATTCCCATTGAGACCTTAGGTCTCACTGGATAGTTTCGTATTTTGACCCCCCCCTAATTTTTAAGGTAGAAGGCATGAACCTGATTATTACAACCCTAGCATTTATAAACTCACACAAAAGCTAAATCTGTAATGTGGTTTACATTTACTTTGAGTTAGGTTTGTAAATGGGTTGCCTTGTTGGTGATTGCCTGTCACAGTTAGACTAGCACTGGAGATCAAATGCGTAACTTAGTCTGCAAATGTGCATCCGACTTGGCTTACGTATTTATATGTGTCTGCTTCAAAGGTAAATATCTAAAAATCTACATGGTTGAGGGGTGAAGAAAATTATGTAAATTTGTTACAGTACTAGTGAACTTTCAAGACCAATAAGGTACATACTGACTCTGTGAGCATGCCTCTCACAGGAACAGGTTGAAGATAGCTCTTTTCTGTCAAAAATGAATGTAAAAAGAGGGGTTGGTGGTAGTATAGGTTCAGTATCAAAACCACCAGTTGCATAAGGAACCAACCTTTACACCTTAGTCAGAATCTTACAAGCATCCTTTCAACAAAAATCATTAGTTTTTATTTGTATCTTTATTGTAAAATTATGACCATTTTTCTGCAATAGGTCATTGTCGGATGAAAATTTGGCAAAACAACTCTCCAGTGAGACCTTAATGGCCCATGTCATTTTTTCAGTCTTGTCAAATTTGATTAACTATGCCATAAATCATTTCCTTATTACCTCCATGTCTTGAATCTGACAGAGTAAGATATTTCAAAACAAACACTTCCTATAGGTTTGCCTATAAGTACATGCTAGTAGAGAAGGGAGCTAACTTAGCACTGTCAGAGTTAACAGCTGATCCAATTTTCTAATGAACAACAAGGACCTAATAAGTTTGATACAATGTGGTTTAATGAAGTATTTCACTTACTTATTCATTTTTCAATATTCATAATACATGTTTTCTACATTTCTTATAATTTAAATGCTAATTGCCTTAAAATTATAAATTTACATTCCTATATGTTCATGATGTAACGTTTCAACACATACATTTTATTTATTTACAGACATATTCAATTATAATGGCCTAAAAATACACTACACATTTAACACCTGCTGAAAAGCAGCAATTTCATGACATTTTAAATAAGAAAACTGCAAAAGTGGACACATGTACAATTTGGCTGGGAGCTAAAACATCAGCTGGATATGCAATGATCTGTACACATTTCAGAGGGAAGAGAATAAAACTTCTAGTACATTGTTTACTGTTTTTCTTACACCATCCTAATGTGACCATGTCAAAAAAATACACATTTTGCATATATGTCACAATAAATCATGCAGATAAATTTTGCATTTATCTTTGGAAACTGCATCAATTAGTAATAAGCGACAAATTTGTCGCAACATGGGTGAGTGTACAGAACATTATGCCTGTTTAAAGTGCTTATTGTAAGGTAGTAATTACAAATTATTTGCAGTTTTTCCATTTTACAGTTTGTTTTCATTTCTTCTAGGCCTCAAGGTGTTTGGTAGCACACTTGGTGAAGAGACATTGAAAGCCAGGCTGACATCAAAGGTTTCATCAGGAGTCAGCCACATCAGATGTTGTGGGGCTTTCACAGGAACAGGTGAATCAGAATCAACTTCATTGGAATTTTGGTAACTTTCAAGAACTGCATGTCCCTTTTGAAACTGTGTTTATCTCCTCTCCTGATTTCTTTTGCATGATTTTCTGTTTACTTTATAGTTGAGTGTAGGCATGTTAGAATCACTTGGAAAATAAACTTGTCCGCAGCATCTTCAGCAACAATATAAGATGGCCAGTATGAAAATGACCAAAAGGTGACCGTAGAGGTGTGAAACTACATTTTCCATACATAATGTCTACTCAGCAGATGTGCTGAGTCTGGGTATAGAATTTCGCTGTTGAAGTTTCCTAAATGAATTGGTTCTGTTTACAAACTTTGGTCAGTCACTTTTGGGTTAGCTGAGGAGTTTCCTCCCTTATGCATTCACTTCTGATTTCTCTTTTTTAACACAGATATGACCTTCTGTATTAAATCAGGGAGGGAATACTGGTCAGTTCATATATGCTGTGCATCATTATTATTCTTTCAAGTACTTAGCATGTACATTCTGCAGGTATTTTACAAGAGATTCAGATTGGCTTTCTTTGCAGCTTTTATTCACTACAATTTCAGATTTCATGATGAGTTGTATTATTTGTGCTGTCAGATGTCTTTTATATCACTTGGCAGTAATAATATAGGTTGTACTGGTTATGAAAAATGATGAAACTGACATGTTATAAGGAAATGGTATGTTTCAGTGGGGAAAGTAATAGATGAAGTTTGAAGCTGTTGTCATAGCGGTTGCTCTGTGTGATGGCTTTTGCTCATCGATTAAAGCAATAAGCAAAAGGAAACAAGCAAGCTTGAATTTTACACATGTAAAGGTTACATTTTATTTAAAATTGCCTAATGTTTTGAAAATAAGAAGATTTTCCCTTAATCAGACTGCTATTTAAATTATTAAGGATAGTTTCGTATTTTGACCTTCCCCCTAATTTTTAAGGTAGAAGGCATGAACCTGATTATCACAACCCTAGCATTTATAAACTCACACATAAGCTAAATTTGTAATGTGGTTTACATTTACTTTGAGTTAGGCTTGTAAATGGGTTGCCTTGTTGGTGACTGCCTGTCACAGTTAGACTAGCACAGGAGATCAAATGCGTAACTTAGTCTGCAAATGTGCATCCGACTTGGCTTACATATTTACATGTGTCTGCTTCAAAGGTAAATATCTAAAAATCTACATGGTTGAGGGGTGAAGAAAATTATGTAAATTTGTTACAGTACTAGTGAACTTTCAAGATCAATAAGGTACATACTGAATCTGTGAGCCTGATTCTCACAGGAACAGGTTGAAAATAGCTATTTTCTGTGAAAAATGAATGTAAAAAAGAGGGGTTGGTGGTAGTATAGGTTCAGTATTAAAACCACCAGTTGCATAAGGAATTAACCTTAATACCTTAGTCAGAATCTTACAAGCATCCTTTCAAAAAAATCTTTAGTTAGTTTTTATTTGTATCTTTATTGTAAAATTATGATCATTTTTCTGCAATAGGTCATTATCGGATGAAAATTTGGCAAAACAACTCTCCGGTGAGACCTTTACAGTCCCAGTGTGTTATTATTTGTCTTTAAATATTGAGGCTAATTGGTGTTCCGGATGTGTTGTGTTGTGTTGTTTGTGTGTGCGTGTGTGTGTGCGTATGTGTGTGTGATAGTGTGTTTAATTTAATTTTGCTTTGGTCCTATAGTATCCCACTGCACTAATTGCCATATGCCCCCGAAATGGCCATAGAATGCAGTGGCGTTACTAGGGGTAGGGGCTGGGCGGCGGGGTGGACCGAAATGAGTGATACCATCAAATGGGGTGGCACCAAAATGACTCTATACAATTTTTGAATATTGTGTAGCAAGGAGGGGGCATGGGGGATACCATGAGTTACCGTACTACATCCCTAGTGACACCACTTATAGAATGCTCAGATCATTTGATAAGATTAAAAAGCAATATTGACACCACCCCCACCACCCAAAAATAGAACAACAAAAAGCCATGGATTATATGATATATTTTAACTGCACAGAAATAAATTAGTGATTACTCCCAGGTAATTTTTTTTCCACATCGACATCTTATCCTTTAGTTATATATGTGTCCCTATTGCATCGATATAGCGTTTCTATCTATATTCCTTTGATCTATTTGTATTTCTCCTTATTTCCATTTTGCCTATCTTACTCTCATTTAGTTTTATGTACCTACAGAAATATTACTGAAACGTATGAAGTGATGTATCACAATTCATTTGACTATCTTTATATATAAATCAAGAACCGACTGTTTTGCTGCTCATCCCGGAAGTAGAAGTCATTCACTAAAGAGACAGTAGTAGTTTAAAACTTGCTGCCATTTAAAAGCATATTTCTTTTATCATTTGACAAACATTTTAGACTATGATCTTGTTGAAAACGTATAATTTGATTGCATACTGGAGGCAAATCCCTCCCACTCCCACGCCAGACCAGAGCGCTAAACAACCGGAACACGACCTATTCTTTTTAAAGATAGATGATTAAAATTATGCAGTGGAAACGCTTAGAATGCCCGCAGATAAGGGGCAACATGGGTGGCGGAGTTGTCTAAGGTGTTTACTTTAATATATCACTCTCATATCCAACGTCTGTCAGTGTTAGTTCGAGTATACGCATTGCATATTATGTGCTGACAAATGGCGTTTCCGTCCATCCTCCCGTCCATTTTGCACTTGGTTTGCTCAGCATTTGTGTCTTCTGTACATGAAGCATTGATACACAGAGGTATGTACAGACATTTCAAATGTAGTGTGTCGCTTTCTGTCGGAATTGTCTAGTAATTATAGGAATAGTAATTCATTCAATCATTCTCGATTCTTGAACCAATATGGCATTAAGAAAGAACACAATGTTAATTAATACTAAATTAATACTCAATTAATCAATTTAATTAAGGTTATAATTTCATTTTGCAGTTGCTTTATTTTTTTTAGTTTCAGTGACACACCAATTGGTATTTTGTTGTTTTGTCTTGCGCTAATTAATTAATTAAATAACTAATTAATTAATAATTTGGCCACGTCCACTTTATCTGATTTGATACTTTAACCTCTTTTGTGTGTCTGTTTTCACGTAGTACTACGCTTTACCCGAAGATATGAGTAAGTTTTAGAAGACGTGAAAACATTATTACATTTGCTTGGGCCTTTAGATAATAAATCAGTGTTTTCACCTGATATTATCTATTGTGTGCAATATCTAATCTCTATAGTGCATACGGTGCCTCCCGTAGGTAATAGCATTACCATAACAAAAGCGCACATATTTTCAAGCAATTCGTTTAAAAATTACCTTGCTTAGTCAGATCATGCTGATCAATATATCAGGTTACCGTAGCTTACTGGTAATCGAAAACATGAAACCAATGAAAAGGATGCACACTCTAGCTGAGAGAGAGAGAGAGAGAGAGAGAGAGAGAGAGAGAGAGAGAGAGAGAGAGAGAGAGAGAGAGAGAGAGAGAGAGAGAGAGAGAGAGAGAGAGAGAGAGAGAGAGAGAGAGAGAGAGAGAGAGAGAGTAAATAATGTAGGCATGTATGCGTGCGTGTATGTGCGAGAGAAAAGGAATAACTTAAACTCCTTAACTCAAAACCCTCTTTGATTGGCGGGACGAGATATGAAGTTTTATTGTATTCCCGTGGTTTTCCTGGCAATGTTTTTTATTACGGCTTAGTTAGAAAGGGTACACACATGTTGTTTAAACATACTTGTCTAAATGTAATCTTGAAATATCACCTTAACCTATTTCCTGCCAACGTATTGTTTACTCATATCCAGGATATTGTAAAAGCTGCATTTAAGACACTCCGACGTCTCCAAGTTAATAAGAAACCGTTAAAAGCAAGGGCGGATATAAGAGTTGACCCAATCCCCTACGTATGTTTGCATAAGATCAAGAATGTTTGCTGCAGTAAACTTTCTCTACAGTTAGGTGGTTAAAAATATGCCCTGGATACGTTTAAAATGCAGGAACTTCCTGAGCCCTCACTAGGCATTCCATACAATACATGACTTTCACGTCTCGTTATGTTTTACACTCCCTCTCCACCCCGAACAATTATGTTTCTAATTCAACTAATATTAAAAATTGTATTAATAATTTTATTTCTAAAATGTTAGAGCTGGAGTTTTAAAAGTTTTGTGTGGCGAAATTAAAAAAAAAAATAAAAGAAAAAAACAAACACCCCCCAAAACAAAACAAACAACCACCTCTCTCCACCAAATATTAAACGTTTGGCCAATAGGACCTATCAATATGTGATTCTCTCTAGTTGTAAACACAACATTCATAAGTACAAATATAACCTTGTCATGGCAGTAGACGAAAGTTCCATTTACACACACATATACACACACACGTACATGCACAAACGCATATATATATATATATATATATATATATATATATATATATATATATATATATATATATATATATATATATATATATATATAAATATATATATATATATATATATATATATATATATATATATATATATATATATATATATATATATATATATATATAATTTACCACACACACACACACACACACACACACATATATATATATATATATATATATATATATATATATATATATATATATATATATATATATATATATATATATTTACAACACACACACACACACACACACACATATATATATATATATATATATATATATATATATATATATATATATATATATATATATATATATATATACCACACACACACACACACACACACATATATATATATATATATATATATATATATATATATATATATATATATATATATATATATATATATATATATATATATATATATATATATATATGTGTGTGTGTGTGTGTGTGTGTGTGTGTCAGGACAAATATTTCTTGATAACTGATAACTATGCTGATCATTGTACAGTATAACTTTAGTGGATATCTACGTTTTTTCGTTTTTGCAGTTAATATAAGAAAATCGTTCACGAATGAAGTGGAAACTTTGCCGTGTCACGTGTGGCGAAGCCACTCGTGACATGTAAAATGGTTTAATGAAAATATTGCCTTATCACGAGTGGCGAAATTTCGTGGAAATACTCAAACACTCGTGAAAATACAAAATATTTCCACTTCACGAGTGAAATATTTTATTATATAAGTAAATAAACACATCTACCCCCCGTAAATTTTCTTTCATTATATGTTTCTGATATAAAATCCTTGAATTGAAAGAAAAATTTCTTTCTTCATTCTGTGCTAATGCTATGAAAGGCTGCATTACTACATCAATAAAAAGACACGGGTGAGTGTGTGAAAATTCTTCATCTTAGATACAAGCAAATATAAATTCCATGAACCATAAATACTGAAAACTAAGAAGGAAAATGAGTAATTTTATAAAGTGTGAGATGTGAACGCTACTGTGATCAGATCTGCTACTTGATTTAGACATGAGCAAATATGGGCACACGACTTATGCAAATACGAATTACTTGACATTTGTAATCATTTAGGCATTAATCTAGCATCGATTTAGTTTTGTATTATCTTACTTAATTTTCCGTTAGGTTATGTGAGTATGAGGATTTTACCGACTAGGGGTAAATTTCTGTCAGTTTATAGGAAACTACTTGCAATTTTCTGATTGGCTGTTTGCAAATTAAATATAATGATCTCTATTTTTTAATATGTTCATGCACATGAAAAAAAAACGATCAAAATGAACATATTTAGAATTTTTAGTCAAAATTTCAAATATTTTTTTTTATATGTATCAAATTTAATTACAAGATTTTGTTTATCAATTCCAGCGCAACATGAACCAAATTAAACACTATGTAAACATCATTCACAATCATACAGTTTGCTCAGCGTTTCTTTGGTTCACAATGCACTGAACATAATAAATACATAAATAAATAAATAAATAAATAAATAAATAAATAAATAAATAAATAAATAAATAAATAAATAAATAAATAAATAAAAGACATAAATTTAAATATTTGATTAATATTGGAAATTGGTCAAATAGCGTTTCTTGTGAATAACATTATTACGTTTCCCATGACCAACTAAAGACTTTTAGTCTCTGAAAATCTCTGTTTTCACATCGCGACCAGTTCTATTGTGGTAGAAACGTGTTGTTTGTCTGAAGTAATAATAATGACTTTATATAGAATTTTATAAAGAGTTCTAATTATTTTGTCACTTATATGTGTCAGATTTAATTACAAACAATTTCGTTTATCAACTCCAGTGAAAAATGAACTGATAAAAGCTACGCAACATAAATAAATAAATAAATAAATAAATAAATAAATAAATAAATAAATAAATAAATAAATAAATAAATAAATAAATACAGCATAAGTCCTAAAATATTTGATTAATATTTCAAATTAGTAAAGTAATGTTTCTTGTTATCACATATTATTACGTTTTCCATTGGTCAACTAGAGACTCTTTGTATTTACATATCTCGACAAAGCCTATTGTAGCAGAAACGTGATGTTTGTCTGAAGTAATAAGATTCTGCACTCATACTCAGTATAACGTTTTGTTAGGGCTACTGCAGTTTCCGATACCCCTCAGGGTTTCTGTTGCCAACTCCTCGAGGTGTATAGCAAAGCTACCTGCTGACCACCAAAAATACTTTGCTGTTTGTCTTGCTCACATATTTTTGCTCTGCAAGTTGTGCATCGGTCAACTCGGCTTTAAGATGTTCCTTTTCATATACAGCAAAACATTGGATGTATGCCAGCGAGGACCAGTTGACACCATCTTTTATAAAATGCAAAGTTTCCAAGATTTGTATGGGCGACCTCTAGGCCTTTATGCCACAACCCCTCTTCAACATCATGGGTATTTATCCAATTGCCAAAAAAGCGAGACTTATCTGGTCTTCTCGACCGGCAAGCTTTGGGGCAGTACCGATGAAATATGAGAGAAAGGAGACAAAACCAATGTCGTAAGCTTCTACAGGGCAACAATTTGCGACAACACTGACATTCTGGGCAACTATGTGTACTCTTTTATCCGTTCCAAAGGTCGAACAAAGTTGTGCAACAAAGTGGTTTCATATGAGGTACGGGAGCGATTGGGGGCACCTAGATGACTTCAATCACTTACCAAACAAGCACCTTTTTAAGACATTCCTACCTCCAGAAATCCGGACTAGAGGATATACAAAATTTCAAGGCTTCTTTGTATGCATGTCAAGGTGGTGTGTAACCATCGCCAGGCAGAGCCACTGAAGTCTTCCGAGACACCAAAGTTCTAGTCTGTCCAAATGTTTTAGCTGGGAGTAGTTCTTTGTGCTGCAAAAGCCAACCAAGCAGCGGATGAACCTCGACAAAGAGCTCGTTGTTGCACAAATAAGGCACGACGGGGATCTTTAGTATGGGCAAACTTCTACAGGAAGAATATCAGTGGTCTGTGTTCAGTCAACAATGTCCAAAGTCCTGAAGAATGGAAGAGGTCCATACATCGGTCAACCGGCAAATCTGAAGTGGTCGAGGAGTGAATAAAGAAATTAACATGTACAAGCATGCGTTTTTGCAAGCTCTTAAAGAATGTGAAACCATAGGTGGACCGTCAACAAAGAAAATTTACATTTCGTTGCAAAGGATGCAAATGAATTATCTGCGATTGGATCTGTTGACTCTTTTTTTCTTTCTTTATCAGGTGCATGTGCAAAAGAAAGAAAACAAACTACATATCGGCTTTGCTTAATTTAAGCATTCCTGAAAATAGTGTTGCTATAAAAGCAGTGGAATTCTGCATTTAATATAATTTTGCGTGTATTTTGCTTTCTGCGTATATAAACTATATCATAAGAAAGGTATCCTACCATTTGTGAAATTTTCTAAAGGTTACAGCTTGTTAAGCATATATTGGGTATAAGCTAGTTTTCTGTCTTTATTTTAACAATTCGAATAAAGAGCATATCCAAATTAAAGGAACTGTAGGGGTCATGCACTTGATTAGTACTGCATAGATAACATCGTCTGAACAAAATCTCCCGAATACAAGTTGGGATGCCAAAGTAAATCACCAACAATATCGATTAAATTAAGTTAAACACAGAAAACTGCACTTCATTATTGGATCCAGCCGCATAATGCTACGTCCCTCCCCTCACAAAAAAAAAATCAAAAAAAAAAAAAAAAAAAAAAATCAGAGTGCATTGTAATCCAACATTTACTGCTGAAGTTAATACTTCCTGTATAACAGCAAGTATATATGCACAAAACTATTCTAATCAGTGAAGAATATTTCTATGAATGAGAGAAGTTTCTAAACACTTGTCAGACAAATATCAGCAAATATTCGTTTTAAGCTGTCATCTGAAATGTACGTACAATTCGGAGACAAAATATATATTTCAAATTAGCATACTATTATCTAGTAAGCAAAAGAGCAACCTTTCACTTGTATGGTCTAAATTTCCCTTCCTATGCACAAGATGAAGTAACTGTATTATTAACGAGTTAAATTCCATCTTTGATACTCTCCCCCCAATAATAAAATGAATATAATTTAATACGTGTGAAAGAGTGCCACATGTTTCCGTTTTTGGCTTGGATACAAAGGCTGTGCCGCTGATTATCATGCGGAACATTCCTTGTGGTTTTGGATGTAACGCCATTTTCAACACAAGACAAGCTATACATTGTATATTTTGTGGAGGAAGAATTTGGGAAAACCGCGGCATTAACCACAGACCCATGGGAAGCTATTACAAGCTTTCCCGCATCATAAGCGACATGGAAACAGGTGAGATGATAGTGAGCTGTAAATGCGCGTGGTTTAGGTCACTTCGCCTCCTGGAGCCCGGAATGTTTGTTGCATAAATAATGGCACCAAGATATAGGTACAGTGATAAAATGATTTTGAGTCTTTAGTATGGTTGAAACGCAAGTAAGAATGGTTTCCTTGGATTTAGATGAAAATATGTGCCTCAAAGTATTTCAGCCACTTCCATCCACACCGGTTTCCTTTACTAGTCATCATCTATATAAATATTAAATGCCAATATACGGAATATAATTCTTCCCCATATTATTAAAAATACAATTTGCAATCTTCTAATATTTGTTTGTCTCTTCCTGCGAATCAGATCATTACTACTACAAAAGGAAATTATACGTATCACTCATCTCGATGAAAGTAAGATCGCAACCGAATTGAGAGAATATATCAATCAATCTTCCCTCGATCGTTTATATCAAGTCGAAGTCGAGAAATAACTTCAGAAGTAGTTGTAGAAACACACGTTATTTTGATGGGTTAGGGGATGCGCCTCTGGCTGAGTGCGCGATTTATGATACAATTGAAATCAGTACACAATTAATACAATCCGGTTCAGTATCCACGAATGTAGCCCCAGTCTATTTTTAGATCATTTTTTTCCTGTCAAAGTTTGGTGGTGATACAAGAGTTAGATTTTGGTATTCTTGGTAAGGATTTAAAGGCAATTGTTTATTCTTTAGAATGTGAGCGTTGGGTGTGGTTGTCTGTGTGTATTTCGGCGACAGTGCACAGTTAGTAATAAGGCCATGGTGATGAACCGGAAGTGAAATATGTGTTCTGTTGCATAATATTTTGTTTACAATTCAGCATCTCAATAAAATGCAGGTCAACCCTTGACAAGAACTTCACCGTAAAGTCATCTTTGAAGGTATTATAGATTAACATATGATTTGTATTGATTGTCACACAGTGGAATGTTCAGTACTGAGAAACCAATGTAGGGACTATATAGTAACATTAACTGTGTTTTATGGCCAATTGCCTCTATATTGTGCCATGTGAACAAAAGTTTTTCCAAATGTGGCTGGCAATGGCGTCTAATTACATCCGAGGTTTATTTTGATTTTATTTAATGGAAAAGACCAGAGATGTTTCGATTGGGAATATAGGCTTTAATCAAAGATCTAATCAGGGAGTCTGTGGATACGTGTAATTCAAACAAAATAATTGGGAATATTGCAGTAGTGCATATATCACATGGAACGCAAAGAAGAGAACACAAATTAAAATTATTATAAAATTAAAAAAGATAATACAATATAAGTTAAAGCACAGTAGTCAACCTATATATTGAGAAAACATCTAGAGTTGTATTAATACATAATATGTGTACATGAGTTGTCTTCTAATACACCACAACTTAAATTTGCCAGCAATTGCCTTTAAATAAACAATATCATTTCATAGCACTTAGCATATAACCCTACTAGTTGCACTAAACCTCACCAAAAGTGCGATAATGTATTTGTGATCTTTCGATCATCGAGATAAGAAATATATTGAAAGTCTGATAACTTTTCAGCGTTATTAGCTTTAGTGCTGTTTTTGATAAGTTGATACAACAAGTTTTACTACTGAAGTGTACCTATTAAGGCAACGATTCATGACATCCGAAGGGTTAGAATTTCAGGTCAGAGTAGACATGTCAGGGTGAGATACACACAATAAACACAGCTTTAGATTCCAAAAGCTTACAACAATATCGATCGTTATAACATGTAAATCCCCAAACTATATTTCTAAAACAATATGTTTACTGTATGCAAAGAGAAAATATTGATGTGTATGTACTATGTGAATTAAGTTAGATTTACTTTTACACACCATTTGTTACTGGTCAATTGACAATTATCTAATTTTGTTTGATGAATACAGGTAAGACCACATTCGAATCATACAGATCTTTCGTACAAGTTTTTGCAGCGTCATCTCTTGGTTTCAAAATGCACGTTAAGTCTATGTAATATTTCAATGACAGGATATACATTCTACCACATTACTAAAACGCCTTTTCTAAAACTAATAAAAACGAATATTGGTTAAATTACATTTTAAGTAAAATTTGCTGTTGAACTAAAGCTTATACACTAGAATATTTATCCATTTCTTTACCAAATATTTGTGGCAAACATTTTGGTTGGTTAAAATATCAAATATTGACACAGAAAGCTAGAACTTTATAATCATAATACTAGAGGAAGTACGTATGTATTCATACTACTTTATGGTGTGTTTTGATAATACTAGCACATAACATATAGTTCTCTAATTTATGATTTGAAAGTTGCTATTATTTTAGTAACAAAATGTAATTGTAAGAATTAAATTTAATATTCTGCATAATTCATGAAGTAGCGAAGCTTGAAAAACGAGCGCACACTATTCATGAATGCACCTTCCTACTGCCGTTAATGTAAAGTTTATCGGACATTTCAAGTTTCAAAATCCTGAAAAGATATGACAATAAATTAGGAAATGAACTCCTATAATTTTAGAAGTTGTAGAAGCTTTATTTGGAAAAGTGTACTACTTTTCATACTAATGATATGATGGGGTAATTTTCAAGAATGCTCTTATTTAGTAAACATTATTAAGATGAGGAGCGTTATTGTCCTAGCAATATATTTCGACATAAAGTATTACTTTGACTTTTTATTCCAATGCTATACTATTGAACTATAATAGAGACTAAGGTTATTATTCGACATAGCTCTTTGTCTACGAAAGAACCAAATGCGATTCCCGCACTCACATTGCTTTGAAGTGGCAGCGACATGTACCATTCATTTCATTATTTTCATGTGTATTAGATAACGGTTACAAAAATTCAAAACTAGGTTATCTATGCTGTGTATAGGTTGTATAATTGACCAGGAAGAGGAGATTAGAGCTTGAAATAGTTGCTCTAGTAAATAAAAAGTATATGTCCTATTTAACTCAACTCACTACGATTACTGTTAAAAATGTATTTGTTGGGCACAAGCTTCCAAGGTAAACATGTATTCTCTAGAAAAAGAAAATTTGAGTTATAACTTTTGCCATTAATACTAAATGCCTTTCCATGTACACTTGGTCCAATGCCGGACTTGGCAAATTAATCTGCTTATTCACTCGACCTAAACTGGTGCACCATTTTATGTTCTCTTCTTTGTAAATGCAGTGGGTTTTTAAATATTCAATAGAGTTTGTTTTTACAAAATAAGTGTATTATATATTGGGATATCGGCTTGCAAAATTTAATAAAATTGTTTTTTTTATTAAGTGTATTAAAATTTATAATATAAAAATAATATATTTTATTAGATAAAATTATAGTCGCAATATTATAATAATTTACATAATTTTGATTATATTACTTCAAATGGAAATAATAACTTTTGCAAAATGGAAATTTGTTATCCGAAAACGACGGCATTAGTGAATGTATATGCGGAAAGGAATCTTCATAAACTATACTTATTTCCTAATTTTCTAACTATTTAATACTATGGTTAGGTAAAACCTAACATGCATTCTAAAATATAAATTTATTTAAATAAAATATAAAATCAAACAAAGTGAAATAATTAAAATTAACTTACTGTGTATTAATTTCTAGCATATAATTCTAATAATCCTAATTATCAATTTATATCTAATCCAGATACTGTTCTATGCTGTGTTACATTGAAAACATGATTGAAGTTAACATAATTACTTATCCAAATGTTCTACTTCAATGTAAAAGTAGACTATCAATGAAGTCCTGAAAACTTTCACATGATCCGATGCAATTAGATATTAAAATCCTTCAATATATTGACATACTCCTCAAAGCACTGTTTAAATCAAAGTTTACCTGATCTGCTATGCCCAGCAACATGTAAATCACAAAGTCCTCCTTGAATCTTACGAACGCTGTTTATAACTGAAAGAATAATCATGGTGCGTGTATCTTCATTACAAAGCTTCATTTTGCATTTCAAATAAACAAGTCTGATTCATTAGAATTTCGCGAACAATTAAATCTTATTATTTCACATAACTCAAACAGTGGTAAACACAGCAGAAGTGTCATGACCTTGAAATATCATTGAGCCAATCAAATGCTAGCGAGTACGAAACAGATTTCGATAGGAAAATATACTATGAATTTCACACTTGTTTACGTAACCCACCTTCAAACTCACACGCCATTCTTGACCTACTAACTTGTTGATTTCACTTCAAACGACTCAAATAAAAATTGTATTACAAATTCGAAAAGATGTTGCATAGTTCCTTAGCTGATTTTTAGAGGTTAAAAGCAGTCATCAGTTTTAATATTTTTACTTATTGATTTGTGTAACAAACTGGAAAGGTGTCATGCGAACTAAAGCATTGACAATTAATAGTTGCTGATTCTCATTATGCAAAATGGAATTTGGTACACGAAGTGACATCATGCATATGAAAGTGAGATCGCTTTGGGAATTGAAATCCTGAAACAAATAATGCTTTAAATTATTATTTTAAAAAATTATGTTATTAAAAGTTTACATACTGTAAGCATAATAATAAATTTAACTACAGACTTAATTTTATTTCGAGTGCCAAAATTCGATTTCGAATCACAAAATATGGTCTTGTTTCGTTAATGTAAATTGTATAACGCTTAGTATTTTAGCTTATAAAGAAAGTAAATTACTTTGTTACCCATCATTCATACTCGATTTTTGCGCTCGCGTGCGTGCGCGCACGCGCGCGCGCGCGTGTGTGTGTTTGTTCTTGAGGCTACTTGTCGACCGCTTAAAACTATTCCACAATCCCTAATTTATGTTAGCGTTTGACAACACAATAACATTAAAGAAAATTGTTAATTTGATATATGTATATTCAAGGGAAATATTATAATTACATCTCGCATCAAAACGTTCAATTTCGTAAAAGAATTCCGTTGCGCATTTTAAACCATCCCTGGTCTATTGATGTTAGAAATATATTGCTTGGTGATACTTGTGAAGAAACTGAGTTAATCCTACATTTCTCATCATCTCTTTGCCCAGTCCTGTATAACACATATAGTCTATGTAATGCTAAGATATGCCTATAAATGTAATTTCACAATGTATAAACTAATGCCTATATCATTTCTTAATTGTGTTTCCAAATACATTTTTGCAGCCTTTATGAATCAATTAACATCGAAATAATGGGCGTGAAATATAGGCATTGAAATATACTAATCAAGTCATTTTCAATTTTAGTTTTTATATTATGAACGTATTAGTGTTTAAAAAAAGGCTTTACTCTGTGTAAGGATAAAAACGTTACTTTTCAAACAAGTACAGTATTCCACATCCGTTCAATTTGGTATAGAAGAAATATCTAGAGCGTTACTTTAGCTAATTATGGCGTGAAACGATACTGATATATATATATATATATATATATATATATATATATATATATATATATATATATATATATATATATATATATATATATATATATATATATATATATATATATATATATATATATATATAGACACACACTAAAGTTGATAGTATACTTTTTCTTTTCATATCATATTTATAGCTTTACTGATACCATCGAAGAACTGAAGCAAATTAATGATACCCAGTCTAAATTGTCTAAGATCGACAAATTAGTTATCAACATAATGATATTACTATGGTTGTTGTACGATTGCCACGAGAAGGAGGGGATATATGCGTAATTTAATTCATGGGCATATGATCGCTACGGCACAACGTAGAGGAAGGAGGGAATATATGTGTAATTCATTTTCATGGGCATAGTATCGCTACGGCACTACGGAAAGGAAGAAAATGTGTTTGTGTAATTCATTTTCATGGGCATAGTATCGCTACGGCACTACGGAAAGGAAGAAAATGTGTTTGTGTAATTCATTTTCATGGGCAAGGCAAAAAGGAGTATATGTATTATTCATGTTGAAGGATGTGAAAAGTAGTAACTTACTAGAAGGATAGATTCTGAGCATCAATGGATGGATATTTGTAGATGACAAAGGTAAGTTCTTATATAAACTGTATAATGCGCAATTTTAATGATGTCGAAATTTTGCAACCATTCCGCACGTTCAATGGACTTGAATTATGTATCTAATCACAGAGAGTGTGGTTGTGAGTCATTCAAAGGTGAAGAGTGGAAACATTACAGCAGTAAATGAAAAACAAAACTAAAATAAAATTTCTTCAAACATAAATTTGTTTGGAACATATGAATGCGAGAAAATTTAAACGAAATCAATAAAGAAATAAACGTATGGAACTCCAACATTATGGCAAGCGAATGAACTATATTTGTACCTGAATGACCTTCTAATACACTCTCAACTAACTTTGCAATCAAAATCCTTTACATAAACAATAACATCAACACATTATTTCAGTATTCTTAAGATTTCCATTTACTGGCGGCCAAATCGTTCACAAAGTAAAATAATGTGTATGTGATGTTTCGATCGTAGAGGAAAGAAAAATGATATTTGAGCATTTAATTTAGTGGTGTTTTTATAAATTTAAATTTAAATGTGATATAATGATAGAGTAAATTTTGCAGTGTACCTAATACAAACCGATGATTGACATAACCAGAGTTAGAAATTGATGTTAGTCTTGCCATATCATGTTGGGTTACAGAACACAAACATGGTTAAAACTCCATAAGCTTAAAAATGGCAAACGTTATTAAAAATAAATCTTCAATTTTGAGATATGAAAAAAGTATTGAAAGGTGCATAGATCTATTTTGGAAATTATGCTATTGGTATGGAAGTATGGTCGAGAATCTTACAATACTTCATAACTCAATGCACACGAGACAATAAGAAAGGAATATAAAATTCACTAAAAGTTTACTGTAAAATTAACGATTATTTTCAAGAATAATTGAACAATTTGCAAACAGGTATTTGTAAAAAGCAATTGTTTGGTGAACATTTCAGTGGTGTGCATCAATAGAGAAACTATTGTTTGTATTTACGCCCTTCTTATTTACTTTGACAATATTTTGACAATATTTGAGAACAATATTTAGTATGTGGTTTTGTTATTTATTACCTGAAGTTCATTACTATTTTTTTCGTCTTTTGTTTATGAACTGAAATTTACGTTGCACTAAATCCATTAAGTCATGAAATTTGCAAATTATTACACAATATGCGTGAATGCCGTTTACGTCCCTACGGTCGTTCATGTTCAAGTAATGTTTAATGGATTTTTAAATTCTCAAATTAAGAAAGTCTGCAACATGTGAAGTTTAATGCCTACATGAAGGCCGATAATTTAAAAAAGTTGTACTTGGAAATGCATTTATTACTTTGTTATGGTAATGTTTTGATGAAATTATTTTTTTTTCGAAAATGTTGATATTCAGTAGACATTATTGTGGGCAGATATATTTTCATTTTAAAACTTAGGTCAATGTACAACAGCCTTCGAAAAGTATGTGTATCATTTGTGATGTAACTCAATTCGAGTACTGATATTGCATCCATGATATCCTCCGCATTTTATGGAAATGATGTGAATATTTTTTTTTTGCCGATGTTTTCATTGTTGTTCAAATCAGTGTTATCCATCCGAAAGCATGCAGGCTTCATTTAAAGTACTTAGTGATAAATAATGCTGATTAAAATGTATACAACTCAGTATGCTGTGTTTGCTTGTGCGTTAATTGCCTTGAATTTGTTATAGCTCAACTGGCCTTAAACCCATGTGTGGTCAGGGAATGGTCCAGCGTGGGTCGTGTGCTGTCTTTATTGTGTAGTCAATATTGCCTCCTTCGTTGCAATAATTGCTGGTCATAACTTTGGTACCAGTATGTCTGATCCGATCTCAATCAAATTTTATTATGGGTTATATCAATAAAATCTCGAATACGTTAATCTCGCAAGTCGCATGCTAATCAGCAGTCGTGCAGCTATATGGCTTATCACTGGATAAATTGTATTTCTTAGCCGATTTTAAGCAGATCTTGTACTTATTTATAATGATAATAAATTATACTTATCATTAGAGAGACTTTTGGATATTGTCTTTGTGGCTATGCCATCTTGTATATGAGATGGATATTTTGATGAAACTTGGGGAAAAAGACATCTGTCATCGTGGATGAATATTATTATGAGTAAAAATCATGTATATTAGTGATATGATATTGCATCTGATTGACCGAGTGTGCTAGAAATCTAGCAACAATATCTCTGATCGGACTTTGAATAAACTTTTTGAAAGATTTTATATTATCAAGATGTTCGCTGAATTTGATTATGAGGAAGATCAACACATATTAATGAAACATACTTGTAACTCAGTAGCTGTGCTTGTTTACACTCGAGAAATCCAATTTTAATTGGATTGTGCTTTATATTAAGCTTATTGTTGAGAGAGAGAGAGAGAGAGAGAGAGAGAGAGAGAGAGAGAGAGAGAGAGAGAGAGAGAGAGAGAGAGAGAGAGAGAGAGAGAGAGATTATTTTTGAATTACCATAATTGTCCATAAAAGCGGTCATTTCAGCACACGATAACAGATTCCTTCATAATGTACAAATGGCGGTTCTAGCACAGCATTGTTACCTTCCATAGACAGGTTCATTTTCATAATGTAAAAATGCCGGTCCTAGTTCAGCCCATAATAGCAGGTTCATGTTGATACCATTGCCGAAGAGGGACTCCCTAAAGTATATAAAATGCTGTCTTTGCAGGTTTTATGTGGGTGAAGCGATCATAGAAGTTTGATACCCACCCCGGCGTTCCTGTGCCCTGACTACCGCCGCCTAAGCTCCATTCCCGACAACTGGTTTGGGTTACAAAATTTCGATTCGATAAAATCCATATCGCCATATGCTAGATCCTATAAGCTATAACCCATCTTCCATAAAGTAGCGTTTATCATCGTAACAGAACAGACCCACTTTATTAAGCGAGTATGCAAATAGGTTATGATAATTTGATTTAATCGTGTCTATTTACGAGATCATTTGAATTCCTCCTAACGCAGCTAGATAATGAGCATGCGTCAGCCAGATTAGATGATATTTCTTGGACTCCTTTGATGTGTTTTTCGACATCACCACCTGTCAATTTGACTGAATGCACCCTACTTACTCATCAAACGGACTGAATGCACGCTACTTACTCATCATTCCGCTATTCCTTTATTGATCTCTTTTTAGAAAGTGGAATATTGGTGAAATTTACTCGTTATAGGAATGATCGTCAACATTGAATAAGTGCTTGTTCGAGTATATATCCTCGTACACTGCCTCGGTTTTGATTTTGGAAAAAAAGCTGTCGGTGTCGGTAAACAAAACGTTTGATGTATACTTAATGAAAATAGCACATGTGCATCTGGATAACTCTAATATCGTGAAACCGCAATAGATCCCTTTTCCTGTGAATGTCTACTAAGTTTTCATCAAAGACTTTTATGCTGAAAAATGTGGGTTCAGCTATTAATTTGTTTGTCCGCAGGTAACCAGCTCAACATCCACTACCTTTCTGATGTTATCAAACAATGAGTTGTTCATAAGCTTAAATAAATCTTTTTAGAAATCGTTCGTGGCCAACGTTGTTTTTGAAGCGTTAAAACTAGCTACTTTCGAGATGAATTCTATTGAACCGACTCTTAATGCTAAAGATTGCTTGAGATTTTTGCAACGATCCACGTACCCCAATTTTTAGCATGAGGTTAGTTACTAATTTTGCTTTGTTTCGTTCGTCTCATCCTAATGCTCGATTTAACTGCAGCATGTGAGTGTTTAGCATGTCCTTTGTCACTAACAAAACATTATGATGCCATTAGGCAATCGTTTTGCTGATCATGGACATCCTGCGGATAAAACATCGAGTTTGAGAAAGTAGAAATGCCATCATCACTGCTGGGCAACTCCTCTGTGAAATTTTCTTGGTTCTTCCACGAGAAATGTACAACCGGCATTGATGTGATGTTGTCTTTACATACATATTAGTAGAGTCAAGTCAATGATGTACTGAGACTCTTCGTTAGGATCGTAATCGGGTAAATATTTATTGTTGGCTTTGGAATGCCTGTAGGTGATGATACTAATGTCTCCTTGATTTCCTTTAGGGACAAAATTAAACATATTAACAAATTTAAAGTGACCCGTTGATTATCAATGAAGCGTCTCACGATAAAACTTTAAGGGAATAAGACCGGCAAGGATATAATTCATAATAATATAGACACGTTCCTGAAATTTTCGAAGATGTTGGTAAGCAGCAACTCGTCCGTGGTTAAGTTTATATTGTATTAATCTCCCATGGTGGTCATCTTAAGCAGATTACACATTTTCAACGCATAAGCAAAATCCGCCTAGGTAATATTAAAATCTGTCAATAAGCTGTAAAACGCATTAGGTAGTAAAGACGACACATCAAATTTTCTAGAATCGTTCGTAAACTACTAAGGATAAACTTCTGTGCTTGTCACGTGCTCGACGAGATCTGAATATTTTTCTTTGGTGTGCCGCGCACAAATTGATATCAACGTTATTTTGATTTTTTAAATATGAAAAACTGGCCGATAAACGCGAGTAAAATTGAGTGTGCTTTCTTAGGATATGTAACTCTCCCTTACTTTAATTCAATTCACGTGCATGTCATTTATTTCATCACCCCGTAACAAATCCTGCAAAGATGGGCGAGCTGCGACGCGGTAGGTGTGGATGCACTTTCAGTCTTAGTAGCGGACTTGTACGGATGCTTATTAAGCCATAGTATTGCTTTCCATTAACCTAAAGCAGTACAATATTTCGGCAGCCGTCTGAGCGACTAAGCAATCCTCTTCAGAATAGCGCTGCTTGCCTCCATAGCCCGAGGAAGTAGCTTGAAAAGGTGCCCTATTAAAAGCCTATTTAATTTACCCCGACCAGCTTATAGCGGTCGAAATACAAAGAAATCACGAAACGTTCCCCTTACTTTTAGTGCCTGGAAAATACGCACTCTACTAGATCGTGCAGAGGCTCGCATACCAGAGAGAAGAACTTCCCTAATTGCAAGAGAACTTGCTCTCTACAACGTAGAGATAGCTGCCCTGAGTGATACTCGCTTGTCCGATCAGGGACAGTTGACTAAAGTTGGAATTGGTTACACCTTTTTCTGGAATGGACATAGCACCGATAAACGTGGTGAATCTGGAGTTATTTTGCAGTCCAGTGGAGTCTAGTGAATAAGTTCTTCAGCGTACCAAAATGAATTAATGATCGTCTAATAATGCTAAAGCTACTCTTACCTGAAAAAGCAAGCCATACTCATTAGTGTTCATGCTCCAACCATGACCAAATTGGAGCAAGTCAAAGAAACGTTCTCCCAGGATCTGAAAGTTCTGATTTGCTTCAGTACCAAAGTCAGACATGCTGATAAGTTTTTGGTGATTTTAATACCAGAGTTGACACAGACCAATCCTCGTGGGAGGGAGTTATCGGTAGATACTGCATTGGCAGCAGCAACATAAATGCGCATCCGCTCTTGAGGATATACGCAACATGTGATCTCCTGATCACTAACGCTATATTTCGTCTGTTTAACCGTAATAAAACAACTTTGATGCACATACGGTCTAACCACTTGCATCTGATCGACTGCTTCTTAGTCCGTAGGAGTAATAGACTGAATATCCGTGTAACCAAAGCCCTGTGTAGTGCTGCCTGCTTGACAGACCACTGGATACTGATATCCAAGATGAATCTTAGAATTTAACCACCCAGACGTCTACAGGGAATTAAAGCCCCAAAGCGCCTCAACTTATCTAGCCTGAAAGTCTGCAACATGGTAAGGTCTGTCTGAAGCTCTAACAAGCCAACTGGAAACCACAGTATATGATACCAACGAGGTAGAGCAATGCTGGTTGGCCTTCAAACAGCTGGTGTACTCTATTGCATCTGAAACCATTGGTGTCACTGCGCGAAAGCACTAGGCCTAGTTCGACGAAAACATGAATAAATACGGTCACTGTTAGATGAGAAGCATCGTCTCATACAGCATCGACCCAAGAACGCTGTAAAGAAAGACGCTTTAAGCAGAGTCCGCAATGTTGTGCAGAAGAAATTTCGAGAGATGCAGGACACATAGCTGAGTCGACCATCTGACGAAATATAATCCATTGCCGACATACACGACATAAAATATTTATATGGTGCTCTTTGTTTCGTTTATGTTCCAGTAACAACAGGCACGCTCCCATTCTTGAGTTCCGATGGCAGCACTCTCGTAAAAGAGAAGAAGATACTGGATTGCTGGGAGGAACACTCTGACGATGTCATCAGACGACCTTCTTCTATTAACGATGAAGCGATGAACCGGCTGATCCAGGTGGAGCTCAAAGAGACATTGGCTGACCCTCCAATAGTGCTGAACACTCTCAAAGCCATTGATCCCCTGTCTAGTGGGAAAGTTTCAGGATTAGACCCATCCCAGCTGAGATCTACATGTCTGGTGGGCCTAATCTAGTGGAAAGATTAACAGAGATGTTTTGTGTGATGTGGAAGCAGAAACGCGTACCCCAGGAATTCAAAGATGCATCCATCAACTACATTTACAAACGCAAATGAAATAGCCAATCCTGCGACAACCGTAGAAGAATCGATCTACTCTGCATTGGAGGCAAGGTTCTCGCCAGGCTACTGCCAGGCAGATGCAAGAAAAGTGCCAGGAACAAAATGTCTAACTCTACTTTACCTTCTTGGACTTGACTAAGGCATTCGACACCGTCGGCTGGGAAGGCATTTGACAAATCATGGCCAATTTTGTTGTACAAAAGTCTTCATTATATGGTGATGTAGTTTCGGCTTGCCAGCGTCCAGGAACAGTGAAATCATTCCGAACCCTTTGCCTATATAAATGGTGGAAAACAAGGATGTGTCTTAGCCTCTACTCTCTTTAGCCTCATGTTCTCCGCCATGCTGATGGATTCTTTCAAGGACGATGATGTGAGAGTCGGTCTCCCATACTATCCTGATGGGAAGTTGTTCAACCTGAGGAGCTTCAAGCCAAGACCAAAGTCCAAGTTGAGAACATGCTCGACTTACTGTTTGCAGATGACTGTGCCTTAACACCAGCACGGAGGCAGACATGCAACTGAGCATGGACCAATTTCCCACAGAGTGCACCAACTTCGAACTGGCCATCTCCACCAGCAAGACCAAGGTTCTGCATCAGCCAGCTCCCGAAAAATATTACATGGAACCATTCATAACTGTCAACGGCCAAAAGTTCAAAATTGTGGACAGATTCACATACCTCGGCAGCATCCTCTCACAAGCAGTCCAAATGGACGATGAAGTCAGTACCAGGATTGCCAAAGCCAGCGTTTGCAGACTCTTCTCAAATGTCTGGGATAGGAGAAGCATCAAGCTCGCCACCAAGCTTAAAGTCTACGCAGCAATTGTTTTCCCCACCCTTCTCTATGACTGCAGGACCTGGAATGTGTATAGCCGCCATGCTAAAAACTGAACCACTTCCACCTGAACTCCCTAAACAACTGCTGAAGATAAGATGGCAGGACAGAGTACCGAACACAGATGTGCTCACCCGGGTCGGCATGACAAACATCCACACCATGCTGTGCAAGGAACAACTCTGATATGCTGTCCATGTTGTTCGCATGCCAGAAGTACGCCTACCCATGAAGTTTTTATATGGATAGTTACAGCAAAGAAAGATATTTCACGGTGGGCGAAAGAAGAGGTACAAGTACAAATAAAAGGCCTTGCTGAAAACTTTGGCATATACCCTGACAGCTGAGATATTGTCGCTGTTGATCGATCTGCTTTACGCAGTTAAGTCAATGCCGATGCGGCCGCCTTTGAGCAGAAAGAACGGTGGATGAAACTGAACAACGTAACGTACTCTGCGCAAATCCAAGAACAGCAGTACTGCATCTCCAAGTCAGCAACCTGTACATCCATGTATCCACTGTAACAGACTCTTCCAGGCCCGGATTGGACTTATCAGCCATCTCTGGACCACTCTCAGTGAAATGAATGACAAAAATGGTCCTTATCGACACCGATGGACGAACATCATCTTCAATGATTTATCCGGTCATGATTTTTTTCCGTAGGGTATGGTGCGGATAATACCGCCCACATGAAACATTTTTGGCGATGTGTTTAAAGTTAACACAGTTTTTTATGCAAGGCTTTCGGTAGCGGTAACCACGAGCTTACCATAAGACGATAGTATTTAACCTTATTGACAATGAGCATATTTATTCTGACCACCAACTCAGGCGATCCGCGTTACTAAACCTGTTTTTGTCCTTTACTACTTTTTATGTAAATCGATAACATGTCTAGATCTTCCGCAGTAAAATGAGCTGGTTCCAGTGTAGCAAAATTGGATTCGATCTTTTACTCGTGCTCTAATTCGGGCAACAATCTGAAAAGCACTTGCACAAGAATGTTTAATTTAATGTTCCTCGGTTAAAGCAGCTAAACCCTTGCATATTCCCGTATCTGACATTTTGGCAAATCTATCGAGTGGAACGGGTTTTCAAAAACAACGTATAAGCTCTTATCGAAGGCTCCAAAACCCTGGAGGCGCTGACTGAACTCCACTGCTTATACTAATACTTGTTTTATTTAATTGTTTGTTAATTAAATATGTCGGTAATGATATAATTGACGGAGCAAAGTTTGATCCTTGTAATCTCCCTGATGTAAATACGGTGGCTAAGCCCGCCTATGAACATCTGCTTAAATACGTGGAAGAGATCATCATAGATTTGGAGAAAAGCGGTTTGAATTACGTTCCCGAAGTAATTTTATCCGATGAACCTGATTTTGACTGACCGGGGCGTGCTGTCATCCGCTGCCGGTTCAGCAATATAAACATCATAATCACATCTGGTGTTTCAAGCTGACAGCATCAAATCGAGAGCAATTTTACAGTTCACTCAACTGCATCACACTCTCAGACTGAATTAAATTTATTAAATTTGAGTACTTATTTGAACGTATATGTGACATGATGCGATTACCCAAACGATCTGAGAAAGGTTGGGCGGTGTCAGGCGGGTTAATTTGATATTATTTCTGCTGCGTTGACAGGCGTGTAAACTTGTCACAACACAGCCGGATGTGTTAGTACCTAATATGTCAACGGATTTGACGAGCGATCTATTTTTCCTCAGATTGAAATTACGTTTTCTCTCTTGGAAATTTGTCATGGTTGTTTTTTTTTTTGTCATTCAGTTCCTGTTCGTTATAAGAATCGTCGATAAGTTCTGTCTCGTCTTTAAGCGTGTAGATGAATTTTGTCTGCCACAACGACTTCCTTGGTTCATTTGGGTGTACCCTTTCTCATACTCATTTTCTTGCGTAATGATTATCACTCAGTCCCCCATGTTACATTTGAGGGATTTAAAAATTAACGCAACTGTTACTAACTGTTTCTGACAACGTTGTCGGGTCATTCTGATACTACCGTTCCTCTTATGATTGTACTATTCTACGATTTCTGGTTACCATCTAAATATCGGTTAGTGCTATTTATGGGGAAACCTTTTCCACATGTCTTAAGGTCCTGTTAGAACACTCGATAACAACAACTTACCCTAGGTTTTGTGTGCTGTACAGCGCGATGCTATTTTTAAGCAATGCAAACAGCATAATCACGTCTGGTGTTTCAAGTTGACAACACACGAACGGCAGTAGGTCCAAACTTTTGTGTTTAAAATTATGGGCAATGCTTTGCGCAGACGCAGCATCTCAACTACTGAGAGATGCGCAGTACGCATTCTAGGCATACCATGAACTTCACACGAAAGCTACGCGCACTCTCACCCCCTCCCAACTGAAGTCGTAGTAAATTTATCGGATTTAAATGGGCTTCTTACCTCCGGTAGTGTAATCAATAGCAATGCAATAATTTCTAGAAATTCGCACATTTCTGGTAGTGCAGGCATCGCTAGAGCCGCTGTTACTGAACTGATGTACGAATACGCTTTAAACAGATTGTGGTGACATTATCCCAAATCCCTACGAAATATTGATGACGGTTTCTAGGCAATAAAGTACCATGACACGTATAAATATATCATGTTCTTAAGGTCCACTCCCGATTGGTTAGAATTGTACGAAGACATACCCATAAACAACTCTCCTTCGAATATCAAGTTTCAAATATTACCAATATAAATGCCAGCACAAACCTAAAGCCGAAAACCGAGACGAGGATGTGTATTTGTTACCTCATAAATTCTTTTTGGAGATCTGAGTTAAAATTCAGACATCAGACCTACCTCTAAAGAATTTTGCTGACTGAGCTCAGATCACTTTGCAATACAAAAGGTGGTCGTTATTTAAATATGCTTTATATGAAATCAATTTAATTACATCGTAAAGGAAATTATCACTTCGTAAAGGAAATTATCATATATCTATCTCAAGCAAGCATGATCCTCAGTTCGAGCTCGTGTAGCAACGCTTGCATGAGGTCGTTCGCCACGATTATTTGGTGGTACAAAGGATATACGGTCAGTAATGAATTTCCTGTTGAGGCAGATCTGTTCACGGTGTTACCAAGGTGGCTTACCTGACCTGACTTAATTTCAGAGTTAGTTTTGTGTTCTAGCGACCTACTGATTACGATCTAGGAAATGTGAGTGATGCATCCGTTGAATTCGATTATTATTAGTGCATGGATATCACTACCGTCTTTAAAGGCTTCAAACACACTTTAATTCTCGTGCTGGATGCTTTTGAGCAATATAAGCGGCTTTCCCGGCGATGCTTGATGATTTAGCACTGGTTTTGGAAAATAACGTGGATAACAATCCACCTGAGATTTTAGGTTGCGCTGCACGTTTCAGTTTGATTTCATAACCATTGTTCATTACATTATTTATACAATTTAGCTTCGCATCGGAGATGCATGAATTGTTTACAATATGTCGAAGGCATTTATGTCAGATGTTTACATCGGAAATATCCTTGCGTCTAAAGATGTTTATGTCAGGCGCATTTACGTTGTTGTCATTCTGTGATTTCAGAAATTCGTTCGTGTTCGTGACCGGATAATAAATAAACCGATTAGTCTGGGACTGCATCAACAACTCGGGAGGCTGGTTAATCATCAATAATAAATCATGTTAGACGAGGAACCCACCGAACACAGCGATCTCCTTAGTACAAGCCGTTGTCTATAATATCCTCAGACACAAAACAACACCGATACGATCGTGCGCGATATATTAAAATTGATCATTTAATTTCCGGTTATAATGATACTGGTACGGAACATGGAATAATTAGGTTCAATATTAATATTGTACGCATTATAGCCCTTAACGATCATCAACCTAGAAAGTGCCGCGGTAATATCGAGGCTGTTATAACTTCTAGGAGATGCCGCTATGGTGTGGTATCCAATAAAACAAATTATTTTTCTCTGTGATATTAGGAAACGAATTCCAAATATGTGCAAAAATCATAGCAAAACATTTTGTAAGACGATTCCTGATCTAGCCGTGACAGCGGATTGTACGCCAAAGAGAGATTGAAATATTAACGTGATATCGTCGAGCGACACGAATTATGATAATAGCGTCGATGAGAAACCAATGAGATCCTGGTGTAATAATCGGTACTGCTACCGCGTGACTAATTTTGGTGTTAATAAATGATTCATAAATCTTACCACCTCGTTATCGTTTTCCACCCTTGTATTGCTAGCTTGTTTAAGATTGATGACGAGTTTTAACCGTTGTACGATTGTGGCCTGACGTTGATAAGAGCGAATCAAGGATTCGTCGCGGATTTCAGCACCTGCAACCGTATCTCCACTATCTATTCTTGTCGTTTTCGATCTGCCAGTACCCATGGGTGAAAACCAAGAGAAAGAAAAATTTAATTTTCCCTTTCGATTGGACGTGCACAAAATTTGCTGTTCATATTTTGCATCTTACATTACTCTGGTACGAATAAATCTTTCATTTCGTTTTCAGCACTACTCGTTTGGCTATTATTTCTAGCGCCTGTTGAAAGGGGTGTTGAATCGTAGATATCATGTCAAGGATTTTTTTCTTTGTTTCGTCCAGTGCGGCTTATACAGGTTTGAAGAGTTTCTGTGCGACATCTCGCTGTATTCTTGTTTACTCACTTATCTTCTAGCACTTCCTGACGTAGTGGAGGACGCAGCTCCACACATTTTGTCAACACGTCCTCACTTGGATCTTATTTTCTCGAAATAAATGATTTTATACTAAAATGCTATATATAAAGATTTTACGGAGGAGGAAGAACACTATATTCGTTAAAACCCTTTTGATATTTTTCTGGTATAGTTTCAGATGAAACATCATGAAATCATGTTTAGAGCCGGATGTCGCACGCTTGAATGAATATTCCGATTATGCAGACCGGAAAAAAACACGAAATACTCATGTTTCTTCTAAAATATCTAAGTACATTGTAATAAGACTGCGTTAAGTCAATGCTGTTGAAATGTCTATGGCGCCAAAACGAGAAGTACTCGCATATTTTGGCCATGTTCTCCAGGTCGATTTTAATGTCGACAGAGACGGCATTTTTATGTTCGTTGTCCCCTGCAAGTTCTTAAAAGTAGTCGTAAATATGTGGCTCTGACCCCCTGGTCACTGTGGCCACTATGATCCCTGTGGTCAGTATTTAGCGATAATGACTCGTTAAATTCGGATAACATTTGGTATTTATCCAGCTAGGGACTGAGAGTGTAAATTATCACCAGACTGTAATTCAGTATGATATTAATTAACACATATATCAACAAATTCGTTTTGACGCAGCCTGTAGAATCCACAATCAGGTAATGGCCATCCGGCGGCAGAAAATGGTGTTGGTGTTTTTTATGTTCTCGAGAGGCATAATTAAACGTTCATTTCTTGCAAATATTGTCGCACGAAACATTCGGAATTTTAATCGGTCTCGGAGTAGCGTTCTCGACGTCGGATGAGTCGACGATGCAGCAAAAAGTTAATCGCGTCAGAGTTATTAAGACGGGTGGTTTAAATATAGGAGGTAATGTGATCAGCTAATTATCCGGTAATTATCTTCACCAACGTCAACCAGCAACTGAATCCGCGACCAGATAGTTTCACGTGGGAACGCTGGTTAATAATAAACTATTGCTGATCAGGGGAACGATGATCGATAAAATTGACATGAGTGAAAGGTTTTTGTACGAACTGCCAACGACCTACTCTGCTAAGACTGACTTAATTTTGACGGAAGCATTGTCGTGGCGTCATCTCGAGGCGGGATTGGCTGTTAAACTCAGCAAAATCGAAGGCATCATAACGTTTTCAATCACCGTGAGTGAAGATTCTACGGTTTTATGGCTACCCGCAACCACACATATCTTGGAATCATCTGTAGCGAATATTACATCACCGACATCATATTAGAAAATCTGGAGACGCTCGTCGAAGCCATCACCACCGTCTTCAGAAATAACTTTCATATCTCCTTAGAACTCATAGTGTATTAAGCCATAGGCGTCGTATTAAGACACATATTACACACTGAAGAGTAGAGGGAAATATCTTATCACTTCATCCTAAAAATCAGGTTAAACTCCAACCTCATTCAGATGCATTTGTGCTTAGTATGAGCAGCACCTACTTTAATAATTTGTTAAAATAATCATAATCCAAAGAACAGAGAGAAAATGTAGACGACCCATATCATTATCGAAAGCCGCAAAGATCTCGAGGTGGCCTTTGTTAACGCTTACCTTGGCAACATCGATATCGCTGTTAATTTGACTCTCACAAAAGTCATAGAACGTGGGCGTGATAGTGTTGCTCACGGCACAATAGCAAAATGAACTTTGCAACCAGTGAATGTTGCACATTACCTACATTAAAGATCTCATCATGGAACACAACACTTGTTGTATCGGTAAGGATCAGCTTTGGGAGCTTATTCTCACTAACATCGTGTAACCCAAATCAATAATAGGGGTTTGAGCTTGGGCATGAACAGGGTCGCCAAACAGCTATTTTCATTTCACCCACATATAACCTGCTAAAACGTCATTTTTACTCTGTATATATATATATATATATATATATATATATATATATATATATATATATATATATATATATATATATATATATATATATATATATATATATATATATATATATATATATATATATATATATATATATATATATGTGTGTGTGTATGTGTGTGTGTGTGTGTGTGTACGTATAGATTTTGTTTAATAATTTGGCCGTCTTTCATTGACTTTCCCGCGTAGAACTAACCCACGTAATTGTCGCTAAATAATTCTAATGTAAATAAATAAATTCTTTAAAGTTTTGATTCACCTAAGTTCTGCTCTACTTGGGTTTCCAAGTGAGAGACTATTTAATTAGTTTCCAAGAAAGTACATGAGCTTTAGCTATATAGACTATATGGCATGTCTTCTTTTTTCCCCTTTATTTCTGGCTATATGAATAGTGTCTTGACCTTTCAAGGTTTAAGTATATTCGTTCTGCTGTTCTGGTACATACACCTGTAGCATAATAAGTAATCTTTATTTTCTCATTTATGTACTGTATTAAAACGATAATGCTCATATGAAAGTAAACTTATAATTAGGGTAGATAAAGATGATTTTGTAACAATATTTTAGGTGTATCTCTTAGTAATACAAGCATGATCCCTAGTAGATGGGGATAGTTTTAACTTGATGTGAAGATATAGAATTAATATTATATTTTTAATATAAAGATTGTTTATTGAACAATACTTATGTAGATGCATTTACGCGCGCATGTGTGTGCACATTTTACATGTTTATCCATTTTCGGAATATGTTTATCAGTTTATACACATTTCTAATCTTCAGTCAAATTTCCTACCCACCCAAAAATTTGACTTAAAAGTAATTTGAAAGGAAACAAAGGAGCGTATATCTGAGATCAATATGACTTTATTGGAATGTTGTAAATTCTGAATTTGATTCATTATGTTTTAATTAAATCCAATTCAAAGTTTGTCTACTCTATGTCTTTCCATATAGCAGAAAGCGACCAATGTAATTGCGTCGCAGGGTCTACGTTGACTTTCACACATGCTTGAGTAGAGAAATTAAAACCATAAACATTAAAAATTGCTGTTGAAATTACATCCTAATTTTCAAAAATAATATGCTAATTTGAAACAATAAGAAGGGTGTAATTATATAATTTTTCAATTTTATTGCTTTATCCATCTGCTGTAATTTCTGTCCATAAAAGATAAACTGTTGAAAGGATTATTTGCTGAAATTTGTTACAAATGTAATGAATCCATTCATACACGCCAAAGAAAAAAAACCAACTCATTAACAGTTAAATAAAGATTTTGTACATACATACGATAGTTGTGGTTCCAGAAAGAGTCTTAAAAAATTATTAATAGTTAGATAAAGATTTTGTACATACACACGATACTTATGGTTGTAGGGAGAGTCAGTACAGTAACCACATATTTTAGAATGAACTTTGTTTTCGCTTCATTCTGTAATCTTCATCTAGAGCACACAATAAAGAAACAAAATATCTCTTAGCGACGAAGTTTGTTTTATGCGGTTGATGGCCTACCATTGACCTTTCTACTTTGATTGGATTGTTCTGCAAGATATTCATCAGTCGATGCTATTTATATTGTTCAGGTCAAGGTACGACCCAGACATGCTGCAGCGCGTATTGATTATCATTATGACTGATTGAAACGTAAAATAGTTAGCTCGTGTAATGAATGTGAGTAATCTCCCTGGACAGTTTTGGTATGTATAGGATATGAGTTTCAAGTTTTATTAATTTTGGACTTTGATTTGTATTATTTAATAAATTAGATAACTGTATGACATTTGTTCTCTACACTTTTATATAATCGCTTGTTTTGGAATCACTTTCTTCTGTTCAGCTTTAATCAAAGTTTCTCATATACGATATATATGACTTTGTTTGGTATGGTAAAGTAATATCTCCAGCTATAATGTACCGCACCGGTAGCCTTGTGGTTAGAGCTTCCGTCTCGAATGCGGGAGGTATTGGGTTCGATCCCCCGCCGATTCATACCAAATAATTTAACAAATGATACTAAAAGCTGCCTAGCTTGGTGATCAGCATTAGGAGGTTAGTGTCAGGACTGGTCGGCCCGGTGGCAGGATAATGTGACTGAGTGGGGCAACATGCTACATGTCTGCGGCATGGTGTCCCAGTACTAGACATCACTATAAAATGTCACACTGCAGACATAGTAGCAATATGACAGAAAATTTTTTGTAAAGCTAGGTTACGAATCTAAATCACACACACACACACACACACACACACACACACACACACATACACAGCTATAATGTAGAGATATTCGCAGTGTTCCAAAACTGTTATAATCAGTGTTTGCCGTTCGGGGTTTTCTTTAGGTCTTTTTTGTATTACAAAAAGTATATTAAAATAAGGCGCAACAGAAACAACCTAGAATATAAAGCTTTTCCTTTAACCAAAGTAAGACAATTCCTTTCTTTGATGTCCAGCTTCAAAGCTTCTATTTGTAATATCTTATGTATGTATGTATGTATGTATGTATGTATGTATGTATGTATGTATGTATGTATGTATGTATGTATGTATGTATGTATGTATGTATGTATGTATGTATGTATGTATGTATGTATGTATGTATGTATGTATGTATGTATGTATGTATGTATGTATGTATGTATGTATGTACCACATATAGGACGAGGACAACGGCCTAAAAGTTCCGATCTTGACTTTGTCTCCATACGCCGAAATATTATTCAATGTCAACGAAGGTATTACAGAAAATAGGTGTTAATGGGGACGAATTACTAATGAGACATCTTTCTGAACTAGACGGAACAAGCGATAGATATTCCAAATAACCGTTGAAAAATCCCGTTTCTAAGAATTTTTCTGACATATTCTCGATGTTATCAGTGTTTTTGACAAAGCAAACACGTGTATGTATGTATGTATGTATGTATGTATGTATGTATGTATGTATGTATGTATGTATGTATGTATGTATGTATGTATGTATGTATGTATGTATGTATGTATGTATGTATGTTTGTATGTATGTATGTATGTATGTATGTATGTATGTATGTATGCTTGCATGCATGTATATGTATGTAATTAGATACGTGTTTAGGTAGGTAAGTAGAAAGGTAGGTTGGTAGGTAGTGTGTAGGATGATTTTTTGATGGCGTTTAGAGGTAAATGTCCTTTAGTTCAATGCACGTTTGTTGAGTGTAGCCCTAGTCTAAAACACGGGATAAGAATGCTATAATTCCCTTGTTAAGTTTATTGTGAAAATATGTGTATTAGTTAATAAATTCAAAATAAGAATCGAAAGAGCAATTATTGACGGTAAAGTTTTATTTTGTATTTGAATAGTTTATCTACGTGTTAGCATTAACATAATATATGAAAAGACCTGAAAATGCACATAATGTTACTTTTAGCACAGTCTGCTTCTAAACTACGAACAAATTGATGCTAATTTTTTTATCTTTTCACAACGAGATTAAGTTCTGTGGCTTTTTATGAAGGAATCAGGCCTGGTGGCTTGTCCCAGATCCATCCTTTTCTCACGATTTGTGATGACTTGTTTTACCCTTTTGCCGAATATAAATTCAAGTCTCCGACAGGCTGCTTGATAGCAATGACTCTCAGGTGACGATGTGCGTAGATTCACGATAGGCAACTCAATATAACTGAGAATATTCAACCGTTGTAATTATTTGAGTTACCTCCCTTGCAATGTAGTATACTATATTGTATGTATGTATGTATGTATGTATGTATGTATGTATGTATGTATGTATGTATGTATGTATGTATGTATGTATGTATGTATGTATGTATGTATGTATCAATGTAGTTAGGTAGATAGGTAGGTAGGTAGGTAGGTATTTTCGTACATAAATATGTATGTATGTATGCCCTACATATAGGGCGAGGACAACGGTCGAGAAAGTTCCAATCTTAACTTTGTCTCCATACGCCGAAATATTTTCCATGTCAACGAAAGTAGTTCGGAAAAAAGGTGTTAATGGACGAATTACATGGGAGACTTCTTTCTGAAATTGCCGGAACAAGCGATAAATACTCCGATTGACCATTGAAAAACCCGTTTCCAAGAATTGTTCTGACCTGAACCCGATATTATCAGTGTTGTAGGAAAGGCACAAGCATGTATGTTTGCATGTATGTATGTATGTATGTATGTATGTATGTATGTATGTATGTATGTATGTATGTATGTATGTATGTATGTATGTATGTATGTATGTATGTATGTATGTATGTATGTATGTATGTATGTATGTATGTATGTATGTATGCATGTATGTATGTATGTATGTATGTATGTATGTATGTATGTATGTATGCATGCATGCATGTATGTATGTACGTATAATTCTTCTACGTGTATTCCTTATGTCACTGTGACTCTACCTGTACAGTATTCAAAGTTACTGTCATTACTTTGTCTACCTTATAATACAGTACATAAAGGAACATGTTGATTAGTATAATTCTATTTTTTGACACTTTTTATTCCATTTGATTTTGTAATAAATTTCTGCTTTATACAATCCAAGTATTTATAAACTGCATCATTAGTCTGAAATAGAAGTGGTGAGTGGGAATGACAGCCTATTGTGCTTCACAGTAATCAAACGTATTATAAACCATAGTCAGCAACATCTGATTTCACAGCCAAACATTTCATTGTATGTATGTATGTATGTATGCAAGTATGTATGTATGTATGTATGTATGTATGTATGTATGTATGTATGTATGTATGTATGTATGTATGTATGTATGTATGTATGTATGTATGTATGTATGTATGTATGTATGTGTGTGTGTGTGTGTGTGTGTGTGTATGTATGTATGTATGTATGTATGTATGTATGTATGTATGTATGTATGTATGTATGTATGTATGTATGTATGTATGTATGTATGTATGTATGTATGTATGTATGTATGTATGTAGGTAGGTAGGTACGTAGGTAGGTAGGTAGGTAGGTAGGTATGCTTGCATGCATATATATATATATATATATATATATATATATATATATATATATATATATATATATATATATGTACGTAGATACGTGTTTTGGTAGGTAAGTAGAAAGATAGGTTGGTAGGTAGTGTTTGGGATGATTTTTTGATGGCGTTTATAGGTAAATGTCCTTTAGTTCAATGCACGTTTGTTGAGTGTAACCCTAGTTAAAACACGGGATAAGAATGCTATAATTCCCTTGTTAAGTTTATTGTGATAATATGTGTATTAGTTAATAAATTCAAAATAAGAATCGAAAGAGCAATTATTGGCGGTAAAGTTTTATTTTGTATTTGAATAGTTTACGTGTTTGCATTAACATAATATATGATAAGATATGAAATGGTGTTCACTGCAGACAATTGCTAAAATGTATTTAAAATGATTTTCACGCATGGAAACGATACTTGTCATTGATGCAAAGTGTAGCTAGTTCAGATCAAAACTTTCTATTTTTTCTTTAAAAATGCACACAATGTTACGTTTAGCACAGTCTGCTTCTAAACTACGAAAAAATTGATGCTAATTATTTCATCTTTTCACAACGAGATTAAGTTCTGTGGCTTTTTATGAGGGAATCAGGCTTGGTGGCTTGTCCCGGATCCATCCTTTTATAACGATTTGTGATGAATTGTTTTACCCTTGTTGCCGAATATAAATTCAAGTCTCTAACAGGCTGCTTGATAGCAATGAAACTCAGGTGACGATGTGCGTCGATTCACGATAGGCAACTCAATATAACCGAGAATATTCAACCGTTATAATTATTTGAGTAACCTCCCTTCCAATGTAGTGCACTATGTATGTATGTATGTATGTATGTATGTATGTATGTATGTATGTATGTATGTATGTATGTATGTATGTATGTATGTATGTATCTATGTATATATGTATGTAAGTAGCTAGGTAGGTAGATAGGTAGGTAGGTAGGTGGGTGGGTGGGTAGGTAGGTGGGTATGTTTTGTATATATGTATGCATGCATGCATGCATGTATGTATGTATGTATGTATGTATGTATGTATGTATGTATGTATGTATGTATGTATGTATGTATGTATGCATGCATGCATGCATGCATGCATGCATGCATGCATGCATGCATGTATGTATGTATGTATGTATGTATGTATGTATGTATGTATGTATGTATGTATGTATGTATGTATGTATGTAGAAGATAGTTGATGATCCTCTCTCAGAGACAGCCAGGCACCCCCAAAACGTTGTATGTTAATATTTTCGTCACTAGCTCAAAATGATTAACAGATTTTCTGACAAAAAATACGTTTTGGTGCCGAGGTGTCTCTGAGATAGGATACATCAACTATCTCTACTACTATATACTTTTTAGTCAAAATTTTGTATTAAACAAATAAAATATTATAATAATGTCCTTCTGTTATTCAATCAGACATGTTGGATTCGATCTATCAAATAGATTTTTTAAAAGATTTAATTCGATCAAAGCAGCGTCAGCATATACCGAAAAAAACCTAAAATAATAAGCGATTGCATTAAAAAAAGGTGGGTTATCATACATTACCGAAATATGGATCATTATGGCTATTCGCGATTGAAAATGATACGAGAATAGCGGGATGGGCAGATGATGTGATGACATTTATAGATAACATGGTCGATATGTTATTTGATAAAGCCACACAAAATTGTTTAAAACAATAAAAATACTTGTCCTCGTAGAGGACTTTTTAAGATGAAGATATTATAAACAATGATTATATACAATGGTTATGATATATACAATGATTATATACAATGGTTATAATATATATATATATATATATATATATATATATATATATATAATGATATGCAATGGTTATGATATATACAATGGTTATGTTATATACAATGATTATATCTTAATTAAGGACAGCACAAAACACAGAATCTTAATTAAGGATGATTTATGATTATGTACAAAGAAGATGGTTATATACAATGATTATATCTTAAAAAAGGATGATTTATGGTTATATACAATGAAGTGATATATGATAAATACAATGAAGGTGTTATATGCAATGAGAAGGTTATATATAATGAAGGTGATGTATGATATATACAATGAAGATGGTTATATTTACAAGGATTAATGATGATTTATGGTTACATATAATGAAGTTGATATATGATATATACAATGATGGTCTTTTCTACTTGTGAACAGAAACTGGCACCCCACCCCCAACGTATTGACGTTGTAGGTAGGGATATTAATTTCTATTCACAAATAGACGGGGCTTGGCCAAAGGCCACAACTAATTAGATACTATTTGTTGGCCCCCGTAGAAATTTTTGCCTTTTACAGGATTTGAACCGTGAGCGTCAGCATCACAGTTTCAACACGCTACCGATTGAGCTACGGACGTATTACATAGATATATTGAATTAGTTAATATATGCTTAACAAAAACCGCATTATGAAAAAACTTAAGTCTGCATTATATTTTCTGCTTTAAAAACGATATATTATAACTAAATTGAGAGTACATTAACTTTTGATTAAAATGACAAAAAGATAAAAGTATATATTGAAAAAATATGATTTTTTTTGTGTATAAAAAGGATTTTCCAATGCCAGCTATATAAACATGACTGAATTGCTTGGCTAGTGTAATTATAGTTGTGTTACAACAGACCAAATAGGCTGTGTTTCCATAGCGACTCTCTACTGCAAAGACGAAAATCAATAATTCGTATGAAACTGTATGTGCGTTCTTACAAGTGTATATATACTCAGACAAAAAGATACAAATGTGAAAAATAGCAGATCATATATTTTCTTGTTAGTTTTACTAATTAATTATATGTAACCATTGTTGGGTAATATAACAAGTTACATATGGTTTTTTATTATGTTCGGTATATATTTATGTAAAGGGCATTTCTAATTATTTTAACAAATACGGAACTGCACCAGACTTTGTAAGTTTTAAAAATGCTGTCATATATCTACATTTCACTAAGAAACATAAACCAAATCCATCTGATTAAAAATTAGGAACAGATAAACAACATAACATATATTTTATGTTCGACAATTCGTGAATGATTTTAAACTAAACACTAGCGTTATTATCTCCATTTTTAAAACAATTAGTAGATACAGGAAAAGCTATATTTCTATTCCTATCGTTAATGTTTTTACATTTGCTACTAAGAATAAAAAGTTTTCTTAATTATACAGAAAAAAATTCAATAATACCAGATACTTTACCGCGACTTTCGAATAGCTCTTTCATTGCTAATTTGCTAAGAAGATACTTGTTACCTTTTACAAAAGCCTTTGAACTGTCCAAGTCTATGATGACTTTTGTACACTGAGTTTGGCTGATTGGACTGTGTAGATTTTCATATTTTGAAAAAGCGCATCTATTAAATTTTCGAGATATAGATAATACTTGCTATCGTCTGTAGTAATAAGATTTTTTTTCTATTAAATTTACTAAAACAAATTTCTGAAATTTCATCATTAAATTCAAATGACAATTGTTGGTTATGTACCATTATTTTTTTATTTTGCTATCAACTCCATTGCCTAATGTTAAACGACAATTGTTGGTCATGTACCATTATTTTTTTTATTTTGCTATCAATTCCATTGGCTAATGTTAAACTTTCAAACATTATTTCTGATGCTTAGACAATATTACTTAAACAATGTCCAGGCGCGAGAGTATTAATTCCGTCTTTGGAATACCTTTTATCATCAAAATTGCTTAGTCCACGTTTTATAATTGTTTTCATTTGAAGATTATGATAGTCACAATTATATTGGTTTTAATAAAGCTGACGCTATTGTTAAGAGCCGCTTTGAAATCCAGAAAATCCATCATCTTTTTTACATATCCTTTGGGGATACCTTTAGCTTTCTTGGTGAGTTTATTGTCGTCTAATATGACAGCATACATTTTGCTTCTTAGTCCAGCAAACTCTCTCACAGGTACAAAAACTCGTTTTTCATTTTCCCGATAACTTTCTTGTTGGAATTATCATGAAATCTACTACAAGTTGTATAATCTGATAAATTTGACAAATCTTTATTATCGTAAATATCTTGATAGACATTATTACATTTTATATTGTATACTAGAGAATCCGTATCAGTAAATAGCAACTCTGCATCTGGCCACATTTTGTTGGTAAAATTATAATGAAAATCGTACATCAGCCACTTTGATATATCAAGTACAAATGCACCAACATATATTGGCTTATTTAACTTTAAATTTGTCTTTCGTCGTTGTATTGCGGCAAGATTTTCATTAAATATTTTCATGCTAACAAAACCATCATCGCTATCTAATTTATTTCTTCGATTGACGTCATTAACGATCTCGATCGAAACTCTACGGCGTAAATTTTTCATAGTCTTACCAAACATTGAGTTGTTCATTAGCTAGAAAAAGTTTTTCTCAAATTCGGTTTTAGCTAAGACGTTTCGTATTTACGTTAATATAATCCGCCATCCACCGCGACTGATTAAACTTTAGCACGCGATTGACTTTTCTCAGAATTAGTCCAGCATCTACTGCTTGCTGTAAGTTTTTATAATGCATGACGTAATTTCTTTTATCTAGCAAATTTGGAACTAATTTGTCAACGATAGAGCATTTTGCTGACGTCATTGCTCGTTGTTCAGGCGATAATAAACTGTAATTAATCGTCATTGATTCTGCGCAAATAGGATAGTCGTTATGTAGATCTTGTAATGAACTGTGGTAGTCCAGATCAATTTAAAAAAATATGAAATATCTTTCGGAAGATTTTTTTCTTCAGTTTTTTAAGATATTGGTTTGGAGTTATCCAATGAAATCCACCGCAAGGCATTGGCTGTGCCATTCTGCACACGTACAATTTGACCCATCTAGATAAATAATGTAACTCGACGGATGATTTTTATCATTGGTTTTTAAATATTTATTATTAACCGCTGCATATTGTTTGTTATGAAACTAATTCCGTCTCTGATCCCCTTTTCAATAAAGTTAAACATATCAACATTTGTTAAGAGATCTAATTCTATTTTGCTAGCTTTAAGTAAAACGTCCCAAGACAGCCCGGAGCAGAATAATACAAACAGGGGTCTAATCCGTAATTTACATAAATAACCTGAAGAAAATTTTCGAAAACATCTGCTAGCAATAATACATCCATTTTCAGATATAAATCGTGATAATCGCCAAATGTTTCACAGGCAAATTTATTCCACATATCTTGTGCATATTTATACTCGTCGTCGCTGATGTTCTCATTCTTGAGCTGTGCGTAAAGTTTATCTTTGCCAGGTAGAGAAGTTTCATTAAATCTGCTTCAATCGACAAGGTAATCATAAATAAAGATACTTTCTTTTGTCAGATCGATATAGTTTTCTCCGAAGCAGCCGCGCAGATTATTGAAAATACTGCAACCTGTAAAGAGCTCGTCTAATAATGTTGCCATAAATTGCATACTGTCAACAAAGCGTAATTTGCCGAGGGTCACCGACATATACTTTTCAAAATTATTTGGAATACATTTTATCACGTTTTTCAATTTTAGTTAAGCTTTAATGTTTTATCACCAAAAGCTTCTACAATGATGTGACTGTCGTAGCCATGAAAGTTATGTAAAACTACGGGAACAAAATCTTGAGCATGAAGTTTCAAATTACAACTGTTATGAGCTGCTCCACGATAATGACATGTCAAATGACAGTGATCTCGCACCTTGGAGTCCGTCAGAGGATGTTTACAAATGTGACCATTAACTCCCTCATCAAAGTCGAGTTGTTGTTTAGACGTTATTTCTGATAGGAGTTGTTCTATGTAATCTGTTAAAAATTGTATTAACTTCGTGTATTTTTTTAATAACCACTCAGCAGGATGTTCACCTCTATGTAACATTATCGGAGATGAAAATCTATCGCTGGCGCAACAAACTACTTTATAAGCTACTAAGCAAGGAACATGCTGTTGTATTTTTATGGTACTTGATTTGTTCGGATTATTTTCTATTCCTGCTACAGGAACGAGTAGACACTCAAAATCGGCGTAAATAAGAAAAGGAATACTTAGTTTATGATTATAATTTTTAAATATTAATATTTTTTCTTTTAAATATTAATATAAATTATTAATATATTATATTAATATAATATATTAATATATTATATTAATATATTAATATTAATATAATATATTAATATATTATATTAATATTTAAAAGAAAATATTAAGATATGTGCAAACCATAATATCGTCATGTTCGAAACAAGAAATGTTGAAATTAGAGAATATATTCTTAGTTTCATTAAAATAACGTCATAGCTTTCCTGTTGTTTAGAAGCCGACGTCGGTGAGTTAAAAACGTAACATGTTCGTAACCGTGAACTAAAATATTTTAATAATTTCCCCATCACATCCATTCATTACCTTCTGTTACCATAGCATACAGAACTTAATGCGATCAAATTTTATGAAACGTCTTTTCAATTGAGAACTTTTCTACTGGTATCAGATTGCTATATTCAATATCAACCATGGCGATTTAAAACAAATAGGTTTATAAATGACTTGATATTCTACTTGTCCTTTTTTCCTACCATATGCGATCGGATTCTCTAAAAGTATCAAGAACTTGGGTCATAGCACTTTTTTAATCTTTGAATTTGGCTGGGTCACTATTTTGCCCTCAAATGTTCTATTGTGCTCTTTTTCTTCAAAATATACACACGTATAAATCTTTTAATTGCTGTTGTATGCAAGATACTTTGCTCATATACTTAGCATGATGGATAATCATTACAGGGACACACAAACATAATTTGCAACGACTCGATATGGTTCTTATCTCGGAAGATGGAGTAGTGTTAAACCTGATTAAATTCTTTTAATTTAGAACAGGCCTAGTCCGCCTTAGACTAAGAAAAATATATTAATGTAGATTCCTACTGTACTAATTAACACCATATTTCGCCAACTATCAAAATGTGAAAGTCAAGCACTTTAGCTCTTCTATCTCAATAACTTCATATCTTTACTACAAACCTAGAAGCGCCTAGTGACATTTTATATTTTTGCAATTGTTTTCATGTACTTGAGCTGCAAGAGTATTCAATGATTTTGGCCAACGATGACAAATGTCACAAGTCTAATTATGTATAGCTTATTTTATATTATCAATGGAATTAGATTTTGGTGTTAGAAAGGTCTTCAAACACTATATCGCAGTATTCAATCGCCCTTTAATTTAATTGACTTATACACAATCGAAACAACGTATTATTTTTCCACAATTTTGTAATAGCCAGGAAGAGAGGCAAAGACAAATACAACAACAACGAAGACCCAGAAGTAATCTTTGTACCCATAATGACCCTGCTGTTATTAGATTCTAATGAATGAATTGGTTTTTTGAATGTTGCAGAATACTACACTATTTAAGCCTTAGATCGCCGTCATCCTTAAAACGTTTTTAAAAATCTATATAAATCTAGCATAACGCAATTAAATGGTCAGTATTTTTATTTTTATCAAAACCTAATAATGTCTTCTCATCAATGTAAATTTAATATTTCGTGTTCGTTTATAACCGTTAAATTCGTAATATACGTGTAAACGATACAAACTAAAGTGCACACACAAAACTAATATTTATGTAGTTGTCTCGATTTAGTCTAAATATCTGGCTATAGTCACATTATCTTCATCTCCACTAAACCTGATTCGTTTAAAACAAGCCACAGAACTGAATCTCGTTGTGAAAAGATCAACAAAAATATCATCAGTTTTTCGTTGTTTAGAAGCAGACTGTGCTAAATGTAACGTTCTGTGCATTTTTGAAGAAGAATAAAACATTTTCACCTGAACTACCTACACTTTGCATCAATGACAAGTATCGTTTCCATGCGTAAAAATCATCTTAAATAATTTTTTGCAATTGTCAGCAGTGAACACCATTTGAGGTCTTATAATATATGTATGCTAATGCAAACACGTAGATAAACTATTCAATTACAAAAAAAACTTTACATTCAATAGATGCTATTTCAATTCTTATTTTGAATTTATGAAATAATACACATATTCTCACAAAAAAACGTAACAAGGGAATTATAGCATTCTTAACCCGTATTTTAGACTAGGGATACACTCAACAAACGTGCATTGAACTGAAAGACATCTACTTATAAATGCCATTAAAAAATTATCCTACACACCTAGTTACCAACCTTCCTGTCTACTTACCTACCAAAACACGTATCTACGTACATACATATACATGCATGCAAGCATACATACATACATACATACATACATACATACATACATACATACATACATACATACATACATACATACATACATACATACATACATACATACATACATACATACATACATACATACATACATACATACATACATACATACATACATACATACATACATACATACATGTTTTTGCTTTGTCAACAACTCTGATAACATCGAGCGCATGTCAAAACAATTCTTAGAAACGGGATTTTTAAATGGTCAATCGGAATATCAATCGCTTGTTCCGTCAGTTTCAGAATGAAGTCTCCGATGCAATTCGTCCCCATTAATACCAATTTTCCGAACTACTTTCTTTGACATGAAAAAATATGGAAGCGTATGGAGACAAAGTCAAGATCGGAACTTTCTCGACCGTTGTCCTCGTCCTATAGGTAGTGCATGCATACATACATTATTACATACATACATACATACATGCATACATACATACATACATACATACATACATACATACATACATACATACATACATACATACATACATACATACATACATACATACATACATACATACATACATACATACATACATACATACATACGCACGCACGAACGCACGCACGCACGCACGCACGCACGCAAGCACGCACGCAAGCTTGCATGCATGCATGCATGCATGCATGCATACATACATACATACATACATACATACATACATACATACATACATACATACATACATACATACATACATACATACATACATACATACATACATACATACATACATACGTACATACGTACGTACTTACAGACATGTATTTTCTTTGTTAAAAATACTGATAACATCTAGAATATGTCAGAATAATTCTTGGAAACGGGTAAATATGATATCACTCGAAGTATTTTGGTATAGTTTTTGTAGCATTATTGACGCACCAAAAATTGTTATGATAGTAACTGTAATATTGCATTAGACCGTCAACATCTTGTTTGGTAATGTTTTCTAAAATATGATTAAAATCAACGATATTTTTTAATTGTATATTTGTTTACATATATTATACCATCATTTAAGTAACCAATTCGGGAGTTTCAGCTACAAACTCAATACACCACCAGTAAGTTTTTGGGTTAGCTTTTTATTATCCACTATCAGCATGAATGTTTCCTAGATATCTTTGTTTAACACAATAGAAACAGTTCAAAACAAATCACCGGTTGAATGACGCCAAGGAAATGTTGTAAATATACTAAACTTTGCACTAGTAAACACAGACAATCTATATACACCAGTGACCTCTTCGATATGTTTAAGAGTGTTATTTTGATGCGATCATGTTGCTTTTTCTGATGCGACTGTGTACACAATATTTTTAATTTGTTTGTGAGGAATTTTAATAAGATCGTTTTTCTATAATGTTAGGAATGCCTCTAATAATTTTGTTAAGTCTTGTGTTAATGTCAGCGAGATTAATAATAACAGTTGGTGGAGTTCCAAAAAATTCATTTGTGGTTCTGTTTATGTTTCTACGAAAATTTAGAAATGTACCTATGTGATTAGAAAACTCACTTCTAAATGCAACAAATTTCATTATTGATTATCATTAACGAAGTCGTTATTGGAATTTCCTTTTCGTCGACATATTTTTTAGTTGCAGCGTCGAAATCTGATTATGGTGTTCCGAGATTACTAATACCATTATGTTCATATTAATACATGCAAACATGATACCACCGGACATTGACACGTACTTGGATCCTTGATTTTCGACGTATTTATTCGTTGCTGCATCTATATCTGCAGTTGGGTTTCCAATATTTGCAATTTTATCTTGACAATTTGATGTTATCAGTAAATACATTGCCAGCTTTCTTTACATAATCGTTAACGGACTTGCCTGAATCTTGTATATTACCTTGATCAGCAAAAGTAACTATATTATTAACAGTTGCGATGGGAATTCGTACAAAATACATCTGATAGTTGTATAATGCTCGTTTTTAATCGTCCTTCTTTTTCTTGAAAAATAACAACTTCATTTTGATCAACACTTGTGATATTTAATAAATTAGTAATTTCACTTTTGAGCTGATCTAGAGTTGTGTATTTAAATAAGTCACCTTGCTGAACAGACGATGAATCTCCTAATAATGTTCCAAAATTTGAATTAAACTCATTTATTTACTACTTGACAAAATTATATACCATAATAGTAATGTCAAAATCGTTGACACAGAACGGTTGGTGTAACATAATCATAACAAAGAGCTTCCAGATTGTCATTATCATATTGTGGGTAGAACTTGATTGGGCAAAACAAATTTGCTTATGAATTTACTTCTCGAAGATAATTTTAACTACGATCGCGTTTATATTTACATAATTAATCCACAACAAAATAAGTACGAGCCACTTAACAATTATAATGACAAACTTCCTGACGATCTTGAATTTGGCGAAGATTTCTTTATTATCAAACAACCGAAAGAACTTGTTAATCAACTCGATTCGTCCGAACACAAAATAGCAGTTTATGATGATATTCCGCTAAACAACGAGGAAATGAATAAAATCAGATCGTACTTTTCACTGTCGCGAAATAAGTAATGTAAAAATTATATTTATCTCGCTCAAGTATATTTTAATATCGACAGATTTATTAGGCGAAATATTGGCTGTTGTATATTATTTCATGGACTTGATAATATTGACGTTAGAAATATCGCGAATGAACAATGCGGCGACGTAACAAAAGATAAATTTATTGATCTGTATCGTCAAGCAACGGCAAATAGATACGACTTTTTCTTGTTTGATAAGCTAACGAATGATAAGAGTAAAATGTTTCGATGTTGTATTGAAAAATATCTACAATAATATGTTATAGAAAATAGTATGTAATTAATGGAAAAACAAACAAAGTACATAAAACATATCGAAGATCTAACAAAAACTTGCGCAGTCTCAGGCAAAATTATTTCTCTGTTGTTGCATTTTTGGCAATATGTAACAATTTTATTTTGCTCGAGACTTAAATCTCTATCAGCATCGCTGTTGCACTTCATTATTTGTTTAGTCGTCTACCAAAATAACGGCAGGACAACCCGCTCCGGACTTTGCTGCTGGCGAAAAAATATTTTTCCTTTTTCCACAGATTGCACAAATACTTTTCAGCATTATTCTATTATCCTTCGTTTTTTTTCTTTTTTTGTCTTTATTTTCTGTTTTAGTTTTACATTTAAGACAATATATTGACATTGTAATATTTGTAAGTTTAGATAAAATTGATCGCGATGTCATCATTAGCGTGTTAGGATTGCTTGTCTGATTGCAAAAAAAACTTAAAAAAATTCTGGACTTTTGGTCATCTGTTTAATGAACATTATGCAATAATAACCGCAAGCGGAAGTTCCAACTGGTTGAATCTGATTAGAAGAATAATTTATTATTTTGTATTTACTCATATATCGTTTTACCGTGTCACTTGGTGGAATCCCGAACGAGTCGAAATAATTGTTATCAAAAACAGCTACCCAATATGTACCAGATCGGTCATTAAAATCTTGTATATTTATAACACATGAACCTGTCAATGCTGGAGATGTAAGCTCATCTTAGAAATAAACTCCGTGAAAATTTTATACTTTTTTAAAATTTATCATGTATATTAAAATTACTTAATGCCTTGTTCCTGGCAGCATTAGTCTTCGACCTGGGCCTAACAGGTCCGGCAATAGACTTTCCGCTAATCCTGCCAGTAATTTGAAGAAATTCACCAGTCTTTTTTCGTCGTTTTTCTTTTCTTCGTTGTCTATTTTCGCATAGTTTTTCGTTTAGGCATTATATCTAATCTTTAGACAAAAAATTTATACGAAAATTTTCTTTATTCCACCACCGGAAACACTGCTACCTTTAACAGATTTTTTTGATACGCCATGAACTGCTCCTGACGCCGCTGCTAGCCATAATGTACCTAACACTGGCTTAATGTTAGGCAGTAATGTTTTGGTTATTACTGATAGTGCCGGAACGAAGAAACCGCCATTTTTGACATCGCAGTTATTTGTGCAGCGCTTAAGTTTAAAACGAAAGTTTTTTTTTTGATCGTATTTACTCGTTGATTTTTGGTTAACAACAATTTTGTTAAAGTCTCCAAAACATTCGGTTTGATATTCAGTGAAACCGGCCTCTGTTTCGCAACAGCAGCTGTTAATTTTGTTAACTTGGCCATCGGTTAAATGTATTTCTTTTTTGAGATATTTTGTCATCTTATATAACAATTACAGATTAAACTTGTATTGCCATTTTACCTCCGACAGATTTTAATTGTAACAAATCTGTCGCTTATCACTAATGCATATACGTTTAGCGCCGCTGCTGGAGCGGCCACGAGCGTCCAAGTAATCTCAATATCTGCTGTGCTGTCCACATCTCGTTCGCTATGTTTACTAACATCAAAGTAAGTTATCGGTTAAAATGTACAAAATTCTTGTACTGATATCTGAGTCCCGTCTGCAATATATTTATATATCTGCATTGAGTCGAGCAGGTTCATGTAGGGTCTAGTAATGTTTTTATTAGCGTCATCTGCAAAATTGCACTCGATCGCTCGTTCTGGATATTGCTTTGAAATTATTCTGGCATATATGCGTCTAACATCAGCGTTATCAAATATTGCATCATTTTGTTGTTGGTTTTCACGTCGATTTGTCTCTGCAATACAACGAATAACTGACGTGGCGGTTGTTCACTCGATGGTGTTGTAACTCGCCATGTGTTGTCGGTGGTATTCGGAACTGCTGTTTGATATATTTAATTTTGTTCAGAATAAATTATATTCGTGCGTTTTTCCAGCATATCATCTAATTCTAACATTTTCGTGACTGAAGAAGTTATTCGTGGCATACACAGCGCAAGTTTGTTTATGACAAATTGTACATTAGCACCACCAAATCTAAAGAAACAATCATTTTGTTCTGCTCGATCTAAAATAAGCGTATGTTTAACTCCACCAAATACTTTATTATAGTCTCTGCAAAAGCCAAATATTGTACTTAGCGGCAACACCATTGTAACTTGAAGCGATGCTGCTGTGAGGTCTTTTCGCCTTGCAAAATCTTCATTAAAACGTTTATTTCTTATGTTAAGTGATCTGTTAACTAAATTTAGCATTACATTTTCATTATCTCCTGCTGCTGGTGCGGTTATACCAAGACTATTACAAGCAGCAACAAGCGAAACTCTAACAGCGTTTACATCAGCAGCTGCATCTGGTGCGGCTACGCCCAGTTTTTAAGAGTTTTCGATAAGAAAAGCTCTTACAGTTACAAGATCTGCATCTGAATTAGCTCCAGCAATTAATTTTTCTTTTGAAAAAGAAAAACTCTGGATCCTGCTGTTCCAATTACAGTATCTTTAAACCATATCATATTAGTTGCGACTGATCTGGAGTAATCGTCGGAAAACGAAACGATATTTTAGATCATACTAGCAACTTGTAAGTGACTTGAAATATCTTCAACAGTTCGATTGGCCAGCTGATATCGAGCACTTCTAAATAAACACCAAACATTATTTATAAGAGCTACTTCTAAGTTACCCACAATTGCGAAAGGTGGAACAGCTACAGCTGTTGTCATAATCCGGCCACGAATTTCTAACATTGCTTTGTGAGGCAGTAAAAATATGTCATTGTCTCTGGTATTAAATGTTCAAACGCCAGCTTTATTAGGTTTGTTAAAATTTTCATCGAGATATTTAACATACTCAAATTCCGTTACTGCTTCGTTTGTGTCATAAGTGTCTGCAAAATCGAGATAATTTTTCTCAGACATTTTTATTTTATATTTTATTAGATTACACAAAATTATTACGGCTCTGTAACTTTAGATATTGAATTTTGTATAATTTGTTCGCCTTTTGGTGATAAAAGTTTTTTCGTTACTGTTATCTTCGCTCGTTGGGTTTCTTGTGTTGGTGCGGTTTCTGAAATAACTTGTTTGATTGCTGCTTGCGTCTTAGGTGCACCTTTTCATCAGATATTTTTTGTCCCACAACAGTTCCATCAGCAGATGCAGCTCCAGTTGCAAAAGCTTTACCCGTGTCAAGTGCAATTGGCGCAAATTTACGAGCTAGTCCTGGAACATTTTCAACAATTTTAGTAAATATGTTTCCGAAAAATCCTCCTACTATTTTTCTATGTAAACTTTTTCTGTCTCATTATATATGAGGTTGTATAATGTTGTCAAATCTTTCAATATATATATATATATATATATATATATATATATATATATATATATATATATATATATATATATATATATTCTGTTGTTCGCCTACGCAACGCGTAGGTGCAGATAATAAATAACGACTTCATTATTTAAATCCAATTGTCGTGGCGATTGGTCTGTCAATTGCATATTTACTTCCGTTATTTGATTTTCAACATTTAGCGGATTATATATAATATGACGAATATTGATTCGCAAGAGGTAACCGGGTGGAACTTCTGGTGAAAAGCTGTATATAGTTTGCCCTTTGATGCCTTTAGCTGAATAAAAACCAGATGCAATTGAACAATTTGCCAATATCGTGTTAACTTCAGTGATATCTACTGGAAGTTCGCCATCAAATATATATTTTTCTCTAAGATAAATTCATTTTGCAGGTGCTTCAGAAGAGTAAACGTCATGAAGAAATCATATCAGTGGTGCGATACTTCTTGGTGATGTAAAATCGATTGCTGCACCATGTTTTAATATTATTCTTGCTCGCAATGTGTTATAATTTGGTGCTAGCTCAAAATCATTTACACTACTACATGTATTTGCTATAATTTCTTTTATCGCTTTATTAAAGTTAGTTATGTTGTAGGCTCCTTGTGGAATATTATATTTTCCACCTCTTTCAATTAAATGATCAACTTGACTCAATTTAAATTCATCGTTTACTCCAGACTTAACAATTGCCATAGCATTTCAACAAGTGCATGAAATTAATCCAATTTCGTATTGTTTTTCACGATGTAGTTCTATTGGTGGATCATACTTTACTGAAAATTTCGCGCTATCTGTATCAGTTTGGCTGGAGTCGATTAATAATGTTTCTGACATTTATTATTATATTTTTATAAAATTAAGTCGCCGCGATTAAATTGCGATGCAAAATATATTATTCATCAGATGCTAATACATTCCTCGATCTCAAATTGTCCCGTATGTCTATGATTTCATTGTTGATTTCAACACCAACGTTTCCTGCTTCTTTTGATGATATCAATAGCATTAATCTGCCAATCATTTTAGTAACAGATGCAAATATTCTGATTCTAGATCCTGTTTTTTCTTCTCTATTTTTTACATGGTTTTTGTATCTAATATAAGAAATTTTCTTTAAAAATTCCACCCCACGCCAAAACCTTTTGGTTTGCTGTTTTCTGCTGTTCTTTAAATCATTAGAGCAATAATACCATATCTCATTATATCATAAAGTGGAAGCATATCCTTAGTTTCTGTAACCGTGTTTAACTCATTTTTAGCATCAGTTCTGTCTTCCTTGTGCTTCTAATCTATAGATTAATTTGTTGTATTCCGTATCGGTCCATCTATCTATATTATCAATATTTTTATATCTTCTTTCTTTAAATATTCATCATATTCACCTTCTGTTATCTCATCATTTGCTCTTTTTAAAAACCATTGTCTTTTCTCTACAACATCCATATACCTTACAATAAGCTCACCAACTCTTTTTTGCTCCTCTTTAATATCTTTTATTTCTCCTGATAAATTTGTTATATTATTTATTCCTTGTGTTGTTAATTCTGTTAATCTTCGCTCAAGTTCCAGCGGATTATATATCAACCGATTTAATGCAGCTTGTCTCGCAGCAGGAAAAGCTATATTTGCTACAAGAGCCTCAGCTAATTTTATTTTTTCTTCTTCAGATCTAGCTTGATGTTCTTTAACTAATCCAATCAAACTTTTTTCTTGTAATTTGTTAACTTCTTTGGACAGTGGCTTAGTTTTGGGCTGCTTTCCAAGTAAAGCCTTAGTAACTTGCTTGAGATCTATAGCGGTTGTTTCTTTTGCAGTAACTTGACCACGTCGTGCTTGCTGTACTAGCTGCTTAAATTTTGCCTGAGACTGCGCAAGTTTTTGTTAGATCTTCGATATGTTTTATGTACTTTGTTTGTTTTTCCATTAATTACATACTATTTTCTATAACATATTATTGTATATATTTTTCAATACAACATCGAAACATTTTACTCTTATCATTCGTTAGCTTATCAAACAAGAAAAAGTCGTATCTATTTGCCGTTGCTTGACGATACAGATCAATAAATTTATCTTTTGTTACGTCGCCGCATTGTTCATTCGCGATATTTCTAACGTCAATATTATCAAGTCCATGAAATAATATACAACAGCCAATATTTCGCATAATAAATCTGTCGATATTAAAATATACTTGAGCGAGATAAATATAATTTTTACATTACTTATTTCGCGACAGTGAAAAGTACGATCTGATTTTATTCATCTCCTCGTTGGTTTAGCAGAATATCATCATAAACTGCTATTTTGTGTTCGGACGAATCGAGTTGATTAACAAGTTCTTTCGGTTGTTTGATAATAAAGAAATCTTCGCCAAATTCAAGATCGTCAGGAAGTTTGTCATTATAATTGTTAAGTGGCTCGTACTTATTTTGTTGTGGATTAATTATGTAAATATAAACGCGATCGTAGTTAAAATTATCTTCGAGAAGTAAATTCATAAGCAAATTTGTTTTGCCCAATCAAGTTCTACCCACAATATGATAATGACAATCTGGAAGCTCTTTGTTATGATTATGTTACACCAACCGTTCTGTGTCAACGATTTTGACATTACTATTATGGTATATAATTTTGTCAAGTAGTAAATAAATGAGTTTAATTCAAATTTTGGAACATTATTAGGAGATTCATCGTCTGTTCAGCAAGGTGACTTATTTAAATACACAACTCTAGATCAGCTCAAAAGTGAAATTACTAATTTATTAAATATCACAAGTGTTGATCAAAATGAAGTTGTTATTTTTCAAGAAAAAGAAGGACGATTAAAAACGAGCATTATACAACTATCAGATGTATTTTGTACGAATTCCCATCGCAACTGTTAATAATATAGTTACTTTTGCTGATCAAGGTAATATACAAGATTCAGGCAAGTCCGTTAACGATTATGTAAAGAAATCTGGCAATGTATTTACTGATAACATCAAATTGTCAAGATAAAATTACAAATATTGGAAACCCAACTGCAGATATAGATGCAGCAACGAATAAATACGTCGAAAATCAAGGATCCAAGTACGTGTCAGTGTGCGGTGGTATCATGTTTGCATGTATTAATATGACAATAATGGTATTAGTAATCTCGGAACACCATAATCAGATTTCGACGCTGCAACTAAAAAATATGTCGACGAAAAGGAAATTCCAATAACGACTTCGTTAATGATAATCAATGATGAAATTTGTTGCATTTAGAAGTGAGTTTTCTAATCACATAGATACATTTCTAAATTTTCGTAGAAACATAAACAGAACCACAAATGAATTTTTTGGAACTCCACCAACTGTTATTATTAATCTCGCTGACATTAACACAAGACTTAACAAAATTATTAGAGGCATTTCTAACATTATAGAAAAACGATCTTATTAAAATTCCTCACAAACAAATTAAAAATATTGTGTACACAGTCGCATCAGAAAAAGCAACATGATCGTATTAAAATAACACTCTTAAACATATCGAAGAGGTCACTGGTGTATATAGATTGTCTGTGTTTAGTAGTGCAAAGTTTAGTATATTTACAACATTTCCTTGGCGTCATTCAACCGGTGATTTGTTTTGAACTGTTTCTATTGTGTTAAACAAAGATATCTAGGAAACATTCATGCTGATAGTGGATAATAAAAAGCTAACCCAAAAACTTACTGGTGGTGTATTGAGTTTGTAGCTGAGACTCCCGAATTGGTTACTTAAATGATGGTATAATATATGTAAACAAATATATAATTAAAAAATATCGTTGATTTTAATCATATTTTAGAAAACATTACCAAAGAAGATGTTGACGGTCTAATGCAATATTACAGTTACTATCATAACAATTTTTGGTGCGTCAAAAATGCTACAAAAACTATACCAAAATACTTCGAGTGATATCATATTTACCCGTTTCCAAGAATTATTCTGACATATTCTCGATGTTATCAGTATTTTTAACAAAGAAAATACATGTCTGTAAGTACGTACGTATGTACGTATGTATGTATGTATGTATGCATGCATGCATGTATGTATGTATGTATGTATGTATGTATGTATGTATGTATGTATGTATGTATGTATGTATGTATGTATGTATGTATGTATGTATGTATGTATGTATGTATGTATGTATGTATGTATGTATGTATGTATGTATGTATGTATGTATGTATGTATGTATGTATGTATGCATGCATGGATGCATGCATGCATGCTTGCATGCGTGTGTGTGTGTATGTATGTATGTATGTATGTATGTATGTATGTATGTATGTATGTATGTATGTATGTATGTATGTATGCATGCACTACCTATAGGACGAGGACAACGGTCGAGAAGGTTCCGATCTTGACTTTGTCTCCATACGCTTCCATATTTTTTCATGTCAAAGAAAGTAGTTCGGAAAATTGGTATTAATGGGGACGAATTGCATCGGAGACTTCATTCTGAAACTGACGGAACAAGCGATTGATATTCCGATTGACCATTTAAAAATCCCGTTTCTAAGAATTGTTTTGACATGCGCTCGATGTTATCAGAGTTGTTGACAAAGCAAAAACATGTATGTATGTATGTATGTATGTATGTATGTATGTATGTATGTATGTATGTATGTATGTATGTATGTATGTATGTATGTATGTATGTATGTATGTATGTATGTATGTATGTATGTATGTATGTATGCTTGCATGCATGTATATGTATGTACGTAGATACGTGTTTTGGTAGGTAAGTAGACAGGAAGGTTGGTAACTAGGTGTGTAGGATAATTTTGTATTGGCATTTATAAGTAGATGTCTTTCAGTTCAATGCACGTTTGTTGATTGTATCCCTAGTATAAAATACGGGTTAAGAATGCTATAATTCCCTTGTTACGTTTTTTTTGTGAGAATATGTGTATTACTTCATAAATTCAAAATAAGAATTGAAATAGCATCTATTGAATGTAAAGTTTTTTTTTGTAATTGAATAGTTTATCTACGTGTTTGCATTAGCATACATATATTATAAGACCTCAAATGGTGTTCACTGCTGACAATTGCAAAAAATTATTTAAGATGATTTTTACGCATGGAAACGATACTTGTCATTGATGCAAAGTGTAGGTAGTTCAGGTGAAAATGTTTTATTCTTCTTCAAAAATGCACAGAACGTTACATTTAGCACAGTCTGCTTCTAAACAACGAAAAACTGATGATATTTTTGTTGATCTTTTCACAACGAGATTCAGTTCTGTGGCTTGTTTTAAACGAATCAGGTTTAGTGGAGATGAAGATAATGTGACTATAGCCAGATATTTAGACTAAATCGAGACAACTACATAAATATTAGTTTTGTGTGTGCACTTTAGTTTGTATCGTTTACACGTATATTACGAATTTAACGGCAATAAACGAACACGAAATATTAAATTTACATTGATGAGAAGACATTATTAGGTTTTGATAAAAATAAAAATACTGACCATTTAATTGCGTTATGCTAGATTTTATATAGATTTTTAAAAACGTTTTAAGGATGACGGCGATCTAAGGCTTACATAATGTAGTATTCTGCAACATTCAAAAAACAAATTCATTCATTAGAATCTAATACCAGCAGGGTCATTATGGGTACAAAGATTACTTCTGGGTCTTCGTTGTTGTTGTATTTGTCTTTGCCTCTCTTCCTGGCTATTACAAAATTGTGGAAAAATAATACGTTGTTTCGATTGTGTATAAGTCAATTAAATTAAAGGGCGATTGAATACTGCGATATAGTGTTTGAAGACCTTTCTAACACCAAAATCTAATTCCATTGATAATATAAAATAAGCTATACATAATTAGACTTGTGACATTTGTCATCGTTGGCCAAAATCATTGAATACTCTTGCAGCTCAAGTACATGAAAACAATTGCCAAAATATAAAATGTCACTAGTCGCTTCTAGGTTTGTAGTAAAGATATGAAGTTATTGAGATAGAAGAGCTAAAGTGCTTGACTTTCACATTTTGATAGTTGGCGAAATATGGTGTTAATTAGTACAGTGGGAATCTACATTAATATATTTTTCTTAGTCTAAGGCGGACTAGGCCTGTTCTAGATTAAAAGAATTTAATCAGGTTTAACACTGCTCCATCTTCCGAGATAAGAACCATATCGAGTCGTTGCAAATTATGTTTGTGTGTCCCTGTAACGATTATCCATCATGCTAAGTATATGAGCAAAGTATCTTGCATACAACAGCAATTAAAAGATTTATACGTGTGTAAATTTTGAAGAAAAAGAACACAATAGAACATTTGAGGGCAATATAGTGACCCAGCCAAATTCAAAGATTAAAAAATGCTATGACCCAAGTTCTTGATAATTTTAGAGAATCCGATCGCATATGGTAGGAAAAAAGGACAAGTAGAATATCAAGTCATTTATAAACCTATTTGTTTTAAATCGCCATGGTTGATATTGAATATAGCAATCGGATACCAGTAGAAAAGTTCTCAATTGAAAAGACGTTTCATAAAATTTGATCACATTAAGTTCTGTATGCTATGGTAACAGAAGGTAATGAATGGATGGTGATGGGGAAATTATTAAAATAACTTAGTTCACGGTTACGAACATGTTACGTTTTTAACTCACCGACGTCGGCTTCTAAACAACAGGAAAGCTATGACGTTATTTTAATGAAACTAAGAATATATTCTCTAATTTCAACATTTCTTGTTTCGAACTTGACGATATTATGGTTTGCACATATCTCTTGGACAAAATAGATGAAACTTATGATGCTTATATAAATGAAAAATGGGTTAAAGCGACAGTTATGAGGATAATTCAGTGCTTAATGGAAAACAATGCATTACGTAGTGTATGCTAATCGTTGGAAAATATGCATCTATGAATGTAAATATGTTTAACGCTTTTACACAAAGAATGTACTTGATAATCAATGAAGTATTTTAAAGACTTGATTTGGGTGGGCAAGATATATTATATTTAATTTCAAAATGAAGTCGCTGTGTATTGAAAGTGAATGTACAAGTTAATGCTCAATTCGTTGAAGTATCTGCAATATATGCTGCGATGTAAATTTGAAACAATCCTTTTCTACAGAAATACGATAATATTGTTAGAAACACAGTATACACTGTCAGACTTAATTTACTGAGATGTTGTTAACAAAAATCAGGCATATTAGAGAAATTGATGATATAGCACGTTTCGCCCATAACCATATATATAGTATCAACGAGATACACCCTCAAACTATATATTTTAAATATATTAGAAAGGTGAAAGGTACTGTACAATGTATGAATTATTTTTGAAAAGCAACATCAAGCAGAGTAATGCAGAAGTATAATAAATTAAAATTTTTATGAGTATCGAATGCACCAATTCAATATCATTTGTGACTTAATAATGTGTTAGAAAATACGATATAATATTTTCAAGCAACATCTTAAAGAAATTTAATAAACCATAACGGTTGAATCAAAGATGTGTCAGAAGTAAACGAATCCATATGATGTGTACATTCATTGGTATCTACGCAATGTATTGCTGGGTGCATTGTAAACAATATGATAGCGTTATATACGTTTATGAAGAGTTAGGTTTATTCATTACTTAATTGTGCTAGTCTATATTAGGATTGAAGTAATTAATTTTTTTCGTCACAATACAGTGTAGAATGTGAAGACTTGTTTTAAAATAATCCGCAGTAAATGTTTATATTAGTCCTTTCATAGTCCACTTAATTTTTAAAATTTGTTGCTGGAAAGAGGACACATTTCTCATGATGTATAAAGGAAATCCTGCAGCGAATATTTGTAACCATTTTTAAGGCCCATTGTAACAAAATGAATTTTGCTATTCAAACTCTTTCATAACACATATATGCATTGTTGCTTACTTGGTACGAAATAAGGAATAGTGGTTTTGATACGCGCATTTTACAGAAGGTTTTTAAACTTGTTCGTATTATCAATGTTATGGAAATGCAGAATATTAAAGTGAATCCTTTCGGGTCTTTCAAATCTCAGGCGTGAGGCGGTAATGGTAGTTCATGTACACAAGGTTCAGACATGTTTCCCAGCTGATAGTAATGGAATTTATGTTAATATTCAAATACCGAATCGTGATCTTAAATATATTCAAAATGAAGCAGTTGTTTAAAATTATTCTTTTGCATAATGACACAAATATACAATAGACAAAGTAACAGAACATTCTCTTGTTGTACTAGTTGCAATAAAATCGCCCAGAGATTTCAGGGCGCAGCAAGTCATCCAAGTTAGTCATTGTAATCTGGGCATTGTAAAGAAATATAAGTAAAATAAGTACTCACTTACTCCTGTGACTGCATTAATACAGGTTACTAATTAGAACACTGTCTGGAACATAAATATAAGACTAGTGTTATAGCAGCAAGTAAGCCATTTCTATTTTAAAGTAAATAATTACGTGCAAAGCTACTTATTATTCAGAACTGAAAAGGATATAACATGAAAGTAATGAATGCTTCTGTCTCATAGCAACTGTCATGTAAGAGGTAAAATAATCGTGTTAAACATGTTATCGAGCTAACAGAATGAAGAGTGAAAACCAAAGTGACTAAATGATAACAAAGTTTAAAACAGCATTGTGGAAATATAAATATCGACAAGACTGTATATTTATAAAGTTTTGATAATGAAGAGAACAAAATACCAAGCCATATTTAAAACTCTTTCCATAAAAGAATTTGGGTCCTTTTGTATAGAAGAAATCATATAGCATTCAACAGATTTGAATAGACACAGTGTCTCCAAGACACGAATACATGAATTCAATGAATGCAATGGTAATACACTCGTATGAAAGGTTGAGCCGGTGGGAACCATAATGTGAGTGAGCTGTGCACACGTTTGTCAATCTTTGCCAAGTCGAATGATGTGACTATTAACAAAGTCTAGTCTAATTGCAACACATACATGAATAATGGCTTCGTTTGTGCTTCTTAGAACATTTTTTAAACTTATAAGACCATTGTAACGGAGATGAATATGGGTTTTAGGCATTGGATTGTAGTAGATATTATATAGCGTTATCAAGAGCCAAGAGGGATGAGACGAATATGAAAGGGTTGGACAGTTGAGTGCTCTGAACCATGCCCTAAAGTAAGGTATTCACTTGGGTCTGATTGTTTCAGGGGTATATTGGGATAGAAGTAGTAAACGTGGGTTTTCAATTTGTGTGTGTTTGAGTTTGGTTTGGACACTTCTTGATGAGTAAAACCTTTCGAGACCTATGACATTGCTTTAATTTAAAACGGCTCAAGGACTTTAAAATACTTGCGAACATTACTTTACTTTCCATGATCTTTCTAACATCAATCACTGTATTACATATTTCGATTGATTAAATAGTACATAAAGTTACATATCTGGAAAGTAGAATTTCCACTTTCAATTTCATTGGACAGAAAGGATTGACTTTATAGCTGTATATGTCTTATATATGTACTCTCATGTGTCTGTTAATTATACGTAGGAAACTAATATGTATAGTTCTGTTTGACTCCGACTGGATAATTAATGAAAAGGTTTACTATTAGGTACAAAACTATCGTAATAACACCAACAGCCCAACTATTCACTGGTGGTAACTACAATCTGGTGGATAGAGGTATTGTAGTCACTGTTTATAAACGGTTTTGCCTATTTCGATCCTTTCTGTGCCGTGAGGTTTCTTCGTTTAAGATTCGGTAGGATGTTGCTTGGAAATAAATTATAAAGATTTGATAATTTTCAACTCCTTTCAATTTGTTTTATTAACGGGTTTTCTCGAAGCACTCGATCTATTTCATAATTTGAAAAGAAATATAAAACAGACGATCTTTGGCATTGGGAAAAAGTATTAAAATAACTTGTTTCACGGTTACGAGAATGTCAGGTTTTTAACTCAATGCCGTCGGCCTAAATGGAATAGGAAAGATATGATCTTACTCCAATAAAACTGAATATGTTCTACAATTTCAATATGTCTTATTTCGAACATGAATATATTATAGTTTGTACATTTCTTTTGGACACAATGAATGAAACTCACGATATTTATGTAAATGAAAAACACTGGGTTAAAGCGACAGTTGTGAGGGTAATTTAATGCCGAGGGGAAAGAAATGCATTATTTAGTGTATGCTAATCATTGGAAAATATGTACATATGGAAGGTAATATGTTGAGAACTACGAACGGTGTAGTGATATTTATTTTACACAAAGAATGTACCTGATAATCAATAAAGTATTTTAAACATTTTATCAAGGTGGGCAAGATGTATTGTATATAATTTCAAATTAAGGCCATTTTGCAATGAAAATGAATGTTTACAGATGAAAGTGAATTAATACTTAGTTCGTTGAAGTAGCTGCTGTATATGTTATGATGTAAATTTGAAACAATCTTTTAGTAAAAAGATACGATGATATTGTTAAAAACATAGTATACACTGTTAGATGTAATAAACTGAGCTATTGATTATAAATAAATATGCAAGAATAATAAAGACATTGATGTATTAGGACGTGTCGTCGTTAAGTTATGCCAACCTGATCCACCATAAAACTATATACTTTAAATATATTTGCAAGGTGACACGCACTGTACAATGTATGGTTTTTGTTTGTTTAAAAGCAACATCATGCAGCGTTATATAACAGCATAGCAAATAAGAAGTATTATAATCATTTAATGCACCAAATCAGTATCATTAGTGCCAGATACCAATAATGTCTTGGTAAATATAACATAATCATTTTCGAGGAGCCTCATATATATAAAATCGAAGAAATTTAATAAACCCTAACCGTGGAATCAATAATGTGTCACAAGCAAACGAATCGATATAATGTGTGTATTCATTGATATAAAGCATTACATTGCTGGGTGCAGTATAAACAACATGATAGCATTGTACATGTTTAAGAAGAGTTAGGGTCAGTGATCACTTAATTGTACTAGTCTATATTATGATTGAAGTAATTATCGTCACTTTACTGTGTATAATTAGAAGAGTTTTTGATATTAAATTAATCTGCTGCAAATGGTTATATTTCTCCATTTCAGTTTTTAAAATTTGCTGCTGGATCGATGAGACACTTTTCATGGGTAACCAAATAAAAATCCTGTAGCGAATATTTGAATCCATTTTTAATATCTATTGTAACAGAACGAATTTTGCTATTTAAACTCTTTCATAATACACATGTGCGAAGTTTCTTCTTGGTACGAAACAGGAATGCTGATTTTGAAACATGTATTTTACAGAAAGGTATTAAACTTTTACATATTGTCAATGTTAAGGAAATGCGTGTATACAAAGTTCAGATATGTCCCCCAGCATATTTTCTAATGTAATTTATTTTGATTTTTAAAGACTAAGTCGTGAGTGAACATTTAGGTGAGGGATATGCAATTGAAGCTTCTAACAAATATGTTCAAAATGAAGCAATTGCTTAGTATTTAAATTGTGCATAACGATACTAATATACAATTGACAAAGTAATAGAACACGCTGGTGGCTTTCTAGCTGCATGAACATCGCCCAGATATTTTAAAGAGCAGCATGGCATCCAAGTTTGTCAGGGTACTCAGGGCAAAGTAATGAAATAGAAGTAAAGCAAGTACCTGCTTGCCCATGTAACTGCCGTGACACAGGTTACTAATTTCAAACAATTGTCTGAAACATAAATTTAGATTTTTGTGAAAAGAACAACAATTATACCGGTTCTATTTTAAAGTAAAACGTTACCTTTTCATCTAACTGTTATTCAGAGCTAAAAATAACATAAAATGAATGTAAAGAATTCTTCTGTAACATAGCAACTGGTCTGTATGCAAAATAATTGTGTTAAACATGTTAGCAAGGTGATGGAGTGCAGAGAGGAAACCAAGTTACTAACTTATCGTAAAGTTTGAAGCAATATTTCGGAGATATAAACACCGACAAGATTGTATATTTTTAAATATTTGATTTCATCAACTGATTTATCAAGGATACGAGATATAGAGAAGTATAAAAGACCAAGCCATATTTAAAACTCTTTCCATTTAAACATTTGGGCCCTTTTGCATACAAGAAATCAGATAGCACTCAACATATTTGAATAAGCACAGCGTGTTGCAAATATATGAATACAGGAAGTCACTGCATGTTATGGTAACACAAGACAATGAAAGGACGATTCTTAGGTTGTCATCTTATGAGAGAAGTGTGCATACGTTTGACAATATTAGCCAAGTGGGCAAAATGTGACTTTTGCCAAAGTCTAGTCTAAATGCTACACATATATGAATAAGGACTTGTTAGAATGTTATTTAATCTTATAAGGCCAGTGGCACGGACATAAATATGGTTTTAAGAAAATTGGGCATTTAATTGTAGTATATTTTATATTGCTTTTCAAAGGGCCAAGACCAATGAGACGGGTTGGGCAATTTAGTACTAAGCAATATGCCTTAATGTAAGGTCTAATGTTTTTCAGTTTTATAATGCGATGGAAGTAGAAATCGTGGGTTTTAGTTTTTTGTTTCGTTTTGTTTCTTGACGAGTGAAAGCCTTCAAGATCTATGATACTGATCAAAACTAAGACAGTTCAAGGGCGTTAAAGACTTGTGAACATTACCTTGTATTTTCCAAGATCTTTCTACCATCACTTACTATTTAACTTATTTCGATTGATTATACAAAACTTAGCTTTTACATATTTAGACATTAAAGTTATTATAGGCCAGAAAGTATGAATCAAGACTGTGTCACAAGCAAACGAACCCATATAATGTGTGTATTAGTTGATATTTACGCAATGCATTGATGGTTGCAGTATAAACAACATATACGTATTATCAATGTTAAGGAAATGCAGAGTATTAAAGTGAATCTTTTCGAGCCATTCAAATTGCAAACGTGACGAGATGATGTTAGTTTATGTAATCAAGGTTCAGATATATGGGCCAGCATTTGAATCTTCTTAAATATAAGCAAAATGAATCAATTGCTTAGTATTTAAATTTTGGATAAGGACACCAATGTGCGATTGACAAAGTAACAGAACACGCTGTGGACTATTACCTGCAAGAAAATCGCCCAGAGATTTTAAAGCGCAGCATGGCATCCACATGAGTCAGGGTACCGAGGGCAGTGAAATTAAATATAAGTAAAACAAGTACTGACTTGCCCATGTAACTTCCTTTATACAGCTTACTAATTACAAATAATAGTCTCGAATATAAATGTGACACTTTTGTTAACACAACATTTATGCAGGTTCTATTTTAATGTAAAAATATCTTTAAAACTACTTATCATTCAGAACTAAACAGAATATCAAATGGATGTCAATAATGCTTCTGTCTCATAGCAACTATCCTGTATGCAAAATAATCGGGTTATTCATGTTAGCAAGCTAAGAGAGAAACAAGAGGAAACAAAGTGTCTAAATGAATAAAATTCTTGATACCGAGAATGTGGAAATATAAACACTGACAAGATTGTATATTTCTAGATATTTGATTGCATCAACTGATTTATTAGGGATCAAGATATCGAAGAGTGTCATGTACCAAGCCATTTTTATAACTCTTTCCATTAAAGAATTTGGGCCCTTTTGTATAGAGGTAATCAGATAGCACTCAACAGATTTGAATAGACGCAGCGTGTCACTAATGCGTGAATACAAGAGCTCACTGCATTCTATGGTAACACAAGCAAACGAAAGGATGAGCAGGTGTAACCATTATGTGAGCGAGCTATGCACATGTTTGACAACCTTAGCCACTTTTCATGATGCATCACAATTAAAATCGTGTAACAAATATTTGTATATGTTTTTAATGCCTTTGTAGCAGAACGAAATTTGCTATTTAATCTCTTTCATGACACATGTTGGTGTTGCTTACTTGTTACGAAATAATGAATATTGGTTTTGATATATGTGTTTTACAAAAGGTTAATAAACTTGTACGTATTTTCAATATTAAGGAAAAGCTAAGCATTACAGTGAGTCCTTTCGACCTTTTCAAATCGCGGGCGTGAGGAGATGATGTTAGTTCATATATACAAGGTTCTCCATCTATTATTACTGGAATTTGTGTTGATATTTAAAGACTGAATCATAATTCAACGTTTGCTTGTACAGGCTGAATTTGAAGCTTCGTAAATATATTCCAAATAAACAATTGCTTAGTATATAAATTTTGCATAACGACACTAATATACAATTGACAAAGTAAAGCAAAAACACGTTGGTGGCTTACAAGCTGCATGAACATCGCCCAGATAATTTAAAGCGTAGCATGGCGTTCAAGTTTGTCAGGGTACTCAATGCGGTGAAATGAAACAGAAGTAAAACAATTACTTACTTGCACATGTAACTGCATTAATACAGATTACTAATTACAAACAATTGTCTGGAACATAAAGATGAGACTTTTGTTAGAACAACAATTATGCCGTTTGTATTTTAAAGTAAATATTTTAACTGTAAAACTATCTATTATTTAGCACTAATAAGGATATGAAATGAATGTAAAGATCGTTTCTGTCACATACCTACTGTCCTGTATGCAAACTAATCGGAACAAATACGTTAACAAACTAAGTGGAGCAGAGAGGAAACAAAGCGTCTAAATGAATACAAAGTTTGAAACAAGATTGTGGAAATATAAACACTGACATCATTGTATATTTCTAAATGTTTGATTGCGTCAACTGATTTATTAGGGATACGAGATACCGTAGAGTATCATTTACCAAGCCATTTTAGCAACTCTTTCCATTAAATAATTTGAGCCCTTTTGTATAGAGGTAATCGGGTAACACTCAACACATTTGAATAGACGCGGAGTGCCGCCAATACATGAATACAAAAACTCACAGCATGCTATGGTAACACAAGCCAATAAAATGGGAACCATTATGTGAGCGAGATTTTTACACGGTTGAAAACCTTAGCCTTGTATACTAAAATCTCTTTTTGAGAGATGCAAGGTTTCTTCACAAAAATCCCCAAAGATGATGTTTGAACATAAGTTTTAAAGATGGCTTGATAATTTTCAACTCCATTGCTACTTGTTCCTATGAGCTGGTTTTCTCAAATCAATAGAAGCAGTCCATGATTTGAAAGAAATGTGCAACAGACGTTCTTTTAAAAGGAACCTCTTTTTAGGAATGTGGAATTGCATTCCAAATTGCTGATTGGTGCTAACTATATTATGGCTATAAAATGGATGCCTATTAAATATATATAATATATATGTTGCTATTTAGAAATTGAGTAATAATTTTCTGAAATATATTCCAAATGAAGTTATTACGATGTGTTGAAGTTGTGACAAATGATACATCTTGACACTTCACAATGTCATTGAACATCCGTGTCGATTAAGAAGTTGAAGAATATCGCCCAGACATTTAGAACCCACGCATGTATCCAAGTTTATGAAGATAATGAGTTGAATGTAAAGAAGAAAAAACAATTGGGACTTTACTTGCCAATATAACTGTATATATTCTTAAAACAATGGGACATCATTTAAAACTAATGACGACTAAGCCAGTTTATATTTGAAGGACATAATACAATATGAACGAGCTCTTTAACCGGAACGTAAAAAAGGTTGCAAATGAATGGAAATGATGTTTTTGTATCATATCAACGATTCTAAAAATGCACAATGCATGTTTGAATATGTTGACAATGTAGCTCTAAACCTAGAGGAAAGTAGGTCACGAAATGAACACACAGGTTTAAGGAAGGAATATAAATATCGAAAAGAAATAAAGTTTTCTAATTCTAAATCTTTGGTTTCAGCTACCGATGCAATTTCAATTAGACTTAAATGTTATTATAGGCCAGAAAGTATGAATCCATAACTCTGGGTGTTGGTTTTCTTGAATGGACGATATCTGATATCACTCAGCAAATTACAATAGACAAAGACATTTTGTAAGTAAGTTAATGCCGTAAATAGAAGGAACCCAACATCAAGTAACAGAAATCATTGAAGTTATGCAGACTGTGTTGAATGTTCAAAAAATTTGCGAAAACAATCATCATGTGACCATAGCCAAATCTCTAGTCTAATACAGAGATTAATCGTGATTTGTCTTTTTTTCTTTTTTTTTCTTTGCTACACTTCCTGGCTTTACAATCCATTCCGATTCTAGTACGTTTCTTCCCTTGAATTATAAATCAAGAGGAAAGAAAGAGTTTTGATCATAGTGTTAAAACTTTGAAGACAATTGCAAGATTAATCAATATACCCAATTATTCGATTGATCATATGAAAGTAAGCTTGTCATAGAATTTCGATATTCGTCGTATTTGCCAAAACCACAAAATACTATTGTAGCCTAAGTACATAAACAAAATTGTCAACAGATAAAATGTGATAAGGAAGAATAGCTAAAGTGCTTAACTTGCCAAGTTTGTAAGTTTGATGAATATGGTATTAATTAGTACAATGGGAACCTACATAAATATATTATGCATTTTCTATGTCGGAATAGATCTGTTCTAGATTTAAGGAATTTAATCAGCTTTTACACTACCTCTTACTCCACGATAAGATCCATATTGTATCTTTGCAAATTATGTTCCTATTTTCTAGCAACGCTATTTTACATAAAAAATAGACTTGCCGAGCTTATGAGCAAAGTATGTTGTAGATAATAGCAATGAAATTGTTTAGGCGAGTGTAAATTTTGAAGACAAAAACCAATAAAACCCTGCCAAATTATAAGATTATATACAGTGCTATGGTCCAAATTATTACTTTGACAGAATCCGACTGCAGATCGTAGTAAAAAGGACAAGGAGAATATCAAGTTCTTTCTAAAACTATTGTTTAAATTCGCCTAGCGTGAGTCTGAATAATGTTATCGGATCCCAATAGAAAATGTTTAAATTCAAAAGACTTTTCATAATAAATGAAAGCGTTAAGTTTCTGCATACTATGGTAAATTCCCTGCCTTCATTGCCCTAGACACTTCAGAGCGCGGATTGGCCTCACCAGCCATCTGTGCACTCACAGACTAGCCCTGACGTGAAGTCACAGTCGTCTTCGAGAACGAAGGACGAACAACAACTATGGTAACAGAAGGTGATGAATTTATGGCCACGGGGAAAGAATCAAAATAACTTGTTTAACGGTTATGAAAATGTTAGGTTTTCAACTCATTGATGCCCACTTCTAATCATTGAAAGTTATGATCTTACTTCAATGAAACTAAGAGTATTTTCAATAATTTCAACATTTGGTGTTTTAAACATGACGATATTATGGTTTGATCAATTGTTTGGGAAAAAGGAATGATTTAGTGATAATTATTTTACACAAAGAATGTACCTGATAACCAATAAAGTATTTTAAACACTCGATAAGGTTCGCCATGATGTATTAGATTCAATTTCAAATTAAGGCCAATTTTCAATGAAAGTAAAAATATACAATTGAGTAGTATTGAATGCTGCATAACGACACCAATGTGCAATTGACACAGTAACCGAAAATAGTGGTGGCTTACTAGCTGCATATATTTTAAAACCCAGCATGGCATCCAAGTTTATCATGGTACCGAGGGCTGTGTAATAAAATGGAAGTACAACAAGTAATGACTTTCCCATCTAACTTTCTTAGTTAAGTTATTAATGGCAAACGATAGTCTGGAACATAAATCTGAGATTATTATTAAAGTATCAATGAAGCCTTATCTATTTTGAATAATTACCTTATCTTTGAATAAATACCTTTTGAATAATTACTACTTTGAATAATTACTTTATTTTGGAATAATTACCTTTTAATCTACTTATTATTCAGCACTAAAAGGATGTAAAATGAACGCAAAGAATATTTCTATCTCATAGCAACTGTTACGTATACAAAATATTCGTGTAAATTTTTATTTCAAGCTAAGAGATAACAGAGAGGAAACAAAGTGACTAAATGAATAGAAACTTTGAAACAACATTATCGGAATAAAAATACCGACATTGTTGTATATTCTGATTTATTAGGGATACGAGTTACTGAAGAATATCAAGTACCAAGTCATGTTTAAAAAAACACTTTTCATTACAGTATTTGGTCCCTTATATATTGGGGAAATCAGATAGCACTCAACAAATTTGAATAGACTCAACGTGTTGCCAATACATGAATATAGGAACTCACTGCATGCCATGGTAACGCAAGCCAATGAAAGAATGAGCGGGTGGGAACCACTATGTGAGTGAACTGTGCACACGTTTGACAACCTTAGCGAAACGAAAAACGTGACTTTTGCCAAATTTTAATTTAATTGCAACACATATATGAATAATGACTTCATTCGTGCGTGTTAGAATGTTATTTACTTTTAGGACCAGTGTAACGGACATGAATGAGGTTTTTAAAAAAAATTGTCCATTTAATTGTAGCATCTTTAATATAGCTGTATAAAGAACCTATGTGAATGAGACGGGTTGCACGGTTTTGTCCTCGGCAACATGCTATAATGTAAGGCATTCACTGGGGCGTCCTTTTTCAGGGTTATAATGGGATAGAAGTAGTAATCGTGGGTATTAATTTTTTGTGTGTTGGTTTTTGTGTAGGACACGTCATTCGGATATTAACACTTCGAGGTCTACACATACAAAGTGTTAAACAATATTGTGAAAATAGAAATACCGAGAAGATTGCATATTTTTAAACATTTGATTGCATCAACTGATTTATTAATTTTACGAGATATCTAAGAGTGCAACGTACCAAGTCATATTTAAAACTCTTTCCGTAAATGAATGTGGACCCTTTTGTTTAGAGAAAATCAGATAAAACTCATCATGTTTGAATTAACCCAGCGTGTCTCCAAGGTCATGATTACAGGAACTCACTGCATGTCTTGACGAGTGAAACCATTCGAGACCTATGCCATTGCTTAAAGTTAAGATGGTTCAAAGATTACATTAACTTGTATTTTCTAACATGAATCTCTATATTTCCTATTTATATTCCATAACAAATAGCTTTACATACTTGTGGACTAGAAGTTCCTCTTTTAGTTTAATTTAACAGAAAGCTTGACTTTATATCTGTAAATATCTTATACAAGTCTCTGCTTAATCACGTTTATGTTAATTATACTTAGAAATCAAAGGTTCGATTTTGTTTGACTCCGACTGGAGAATTTATAAAAGGGTTGAAAATTAAATTGCCTTGTGTTGCATTTTGGGAGTAAAGTTGACGCCAATGAATTGCCTTGTGTTGCATTTTGGGTATATATCTAAAGAAGGAGTAAAGATGACGCGATCAATAAAGGATACAACCTTTAGTTTTCTGCAACGTACTGACACCCAATTCATTGACAAGAGCCTAATACGTGAAGGGTTAATATGGGATATAAAGATTAATCTTGATATTTCTTTGTTTGTCCTGCTTTTTAAATTACTTCATGGCTATGAAAATCTTTCTGGAGCTATTATGTTTCTTTGATTGAATTATAAAATTGAAAAGATTTTTGAATACTGCGTTATATTTTCTAAAAACTTTCTAACACCAATCAATATGCAAAATTCTTCCATTGATGATCTAAAAGTAAGCTTTACATAGTTATAATTTCTACATTTGTCATCGTTGCCAATACCACACAATGTTGTTTTTTAAAATGTGTATACGTGGAAAATTCTTAGCAGATTGAATGTCACCAGGCGCCTTTAGGTCTGTTGTGATAATGAAGGGAAGGTATCAGATGGTGACGTGCAACAACGGCTTACTCATCCGGTTTACTAGTTTACGAAATATGGTATTCATTAGTAAAGTGGAAACCGACAGAAACACATAATTCTTCTTGTAAGTCGGCGTAGGCCTGTTCCAGATTTAACGAATTTAATCGGCTTTAATACTGCTCCTTTTCCCGAGATAAGCATTAAATCTCTATAAATTATGTTCCTGTTTCCTAGTATGTATTACCCTAAATAAGATATATATATATATATATATATATATATATATATATATATATATATATATATATATATATATATATATATATATATATGTGTGTGGTAAATACATGACCAAAGTATGTTCTATTCTATAGCATAGCAAGGAAATGGTTTGAACGAGTGTGATCTTTAAAAGAAGCAATCTAATAAAAAATTAGGAGAAATATATTGACTCTGGCAACGAAAGAGATTCTGTAATGCGCTATAGCTGAAATTCCTAATATACTTTGAGATAGTAGTCGTTTCTAAAATTCTTTTATAAATGGCCCTGATGCTGAATAAAGGAATAATATACCAGTGTAAAAGTTTTCAATTCAAAAGACGTTTAATAATAAGTGAACATATTCATTTTGTTTCTGCTTTGGTAACATAATGAAACGAATGGAGTTGGGGAGAATTATATTAACGTGATACACTATTACAAAAATGTTAGGGCTATAACGCACTAAAGTCAGTTTCTAAACTATAGGAATTCTATCAACCTGCTATAAGCATAGTTTGTATATTGGCCATAATTTTAAGCATATTGTATTTTGAACATTATGAATATTTCGTTTCTACATTTCGTTTGTGCAAAATGAACGAAATACATGATGCCTTTATATATGACATACACTGGATAAAAGCGCACGTTGTGGGGACAAATAAATGCATAAAGGAAAACAATGTATTATTTAATGTATAATAAAGGTTGGAAAATATGTAGCAATGGAAGTTAATATGCTCTGGTCTAAACACGGTGCAGTTAAAATGCTGTAGACATAATTGTAGCTGATAATTAAGAAAGTAATTTAAAGACTCGATGCGGGTCGGAAAGATATATTAAATTTAATTTCAGATAAAATTCATTGTACTATGAAAGTGGATGTATAAAAACTGGAAGTGAAATATGCTTAGTTCCTTCAAATAGCTGCTCTATATGATACGAAGTAAATATAAAGCTTTCGTTTTCGACATAAATATGATAATATTGTTAAAACACTGTAGCATTGTAAATTCTCATACACTAAGACGCTATTAAGAAATAAATATTCAGGGATAGTAAAGAAATTGATGTAATGCGACGGTAGTACTTATTTCATGGCAACGAAAGTATACTGTAGAAGCAAGATTTAAACAAAATGTATTAGAAAGGCGGAAGGCACTTTCTAATGAATGTTTATTAACGTAACATTGTGCAGTTATACAGACGTATAAAATATTAAAAGTTTATTATGTATCTAATGCACTATTTCAATTTCATTAGTGACGTTTGACAACAACGTATTTGATAATATAACTATACATATCGTTAATTGACGTTACAAAAATGCGCTTGTAGAATAAAAGTTATAAGAAGCTTTCCTAGATATTGTAAAGCCCAGCATGGCATATGGGTTTGTCAGGATAACAAAGGCAGTGTAAACGAAACGGAAGTAAAAGAAGTACCCATTTGCCCATGCAACTACATTATTACTGTTACTAATTGCAAAAAATACTCTTTAATATAAATATGAGTCTAGTGTTTAAGCAATTACTAAGCCATTTTTGTGTGAAGGGAATAAAATAACCTTAAATGCTATTTAATATTCAGAACTATAAAGAATACAAATTATGCAACGGATGCTTCTCTTTTGCAGCCACTGAGTCCCATATGATCCAAAATAAACGTGTTAAATATGTTGGCAGTCCTAGTGAGAAGAGAGGTAACAACGTGTCTAAATGAATACATAGTTTGAAAGAAACATTGTGGAACTATTCAATACCAACAAGACTGTATATTTTTGTAATATTTGACTGGATCAACTGACTTATTAAAGATACAGATTAACTAGGACCATACAATACCATGCTTTATTTAAAACTCTTTGCATAAAACACTATGAACCTTTTGCATGTAGGAAATCAGATAGCACTCAACATATTTGAAAAGCCACATCAGTTTGCCGAGAATAAATAAAAAGATTAACTCACTGCTTGCTATGGTAACACAAGCGACGGATAAAAAGGTGGGAAGCATTACATGAGAAAACAGTGCACACGTTTGGCAACCTTTGCGAAGACGAAAACAAAAAAGAATATTGCCAAATCTATAGCGTAATTACTATACATGTTCGAATAATGGCTTCGCTTGTGCTTACTAGAATATTGTTTATACCTATAGGACCAGTGTAGGGAAATAAATAAATTTAAAAGAAAACTAGCTATATAATTATAGAAGAATTGTGATAGATAGTAAGGGTGGCACCAATACGAAAGGTTTGAAATGTTTAGTACTTTGGAACATGGTCTGAACTAAGACATCTACTGGCGGTAATAAATCTCGGGTTATAATGATATACAGGTAGTAATAGTGGCTTTTTTGTGTAGTTTGACTTTGTTAGGACACTGGTTACGAATAAAACCTTTGGAGACAAATTATATTGCTTTAATTGAAGACTCAAGGACTTTAAAAGATTTGTGAACAATGCGTTGCATTTTCCTAGATAATTCTAGCATCAGTAACCACAATGCTTTTTATTGATTATATAATATTAATTTATATATTTGTAAAGTATAATTTCTTCTTTCAATTTAATGGCACGGAGAGAATTGATGTTATAACTATATATGTCTTTATATTTGTATTTTTATGGTTGAAAACGTTTCTGGGAATTATACTTAGGAAATCAATAGTTTTTTTTTGCATTACTACGATTATAGAATTTTTAAAAAGGTTTCAAATTACGTATCGTAACATCACCCACATACCAATTCATTCACCATCCGCTGTTACGATTGGATGGAAAGAGCTATCGTAGTCACTTTTTTTTCTTCGTTTAAGATCCCACACGATGTTTGAAAAAAAGTTTTAAAAATGGCTTGATATTTTTAAACCTTTTATATTTACTCATTTGCCCATGGCAAATGGCAGCAGGATGATTAATATATTATAAATATAAATATATTATAAATATAAAGTACACTGGCTTTTCAATAGTTATTGATTTTATATTAATATTAATTAATATTTGTCGAGTAATAATGTTTTGAAAATTAAATCATTACCTTGTATTTTCATCGTAACTCGCAAGACATTTTAACAATACAAAGTTATGCAAACACTCCTGTAGACAAAGAAGTTGAATATCTTCCAGACAATGAGTGTCCAAGCTTTTTTTTCAAGTTTATTAGGTTGATGAGAACAATGTAGAAGAAGAAGACATTACTTTTAAGAACCTAACAAGAACTAAAATAACTCTTTATCCGGAACTGAAAATGGTTGAAAAGAACTTCAGAATTATTATGGGATGCAAAAATCAATAGTTAATTTCTCTATTGTTGCATTTTTCTTTGCGACACTTTCTGTCTATTAAAACTTATCGGGATCTATTAGTATCCTAACAACGATCATCCTACATGGGAAAACAAACGTTCTGAATAAGTTAGCAATGTATGTTCCAAAGAATACCAATAAAATGGTTTAAAAAAAGTATAAAGTTTGAAAGAAGAAACCAAAAACTGGACAAGTAAAAACTAGAAAACAGTTTGGGTGAAATATAGTGGCCATGCCATATTTAGAGATTTTGTAAAGTTCAGAGGCCAAAACGCCTTATATACCATGAGAGAACCTGATTGGAGATGATAGTGAGAACGGACAAAGAAATTATTATTAAGTCCCTCGAAAACTCTTTGTTTAGAATCCCAATGCATAATATTGAATACAATGAATCCAATATAAAAATAAAACGATGTCGTTCACAAGATGTTTCATAAGAAAAGAAACAAGTCATGTTAATACTTTCCCCGTGGACAGCAATTCATCACTTTCTCTTACCATATAATACAGCAACTTAAGGCTTTCATCTCTTATGAAACGTCTTTTAAATTTTATACTGGTATCCGATTGCTTTATTCAGAATCATGCTAGGCGATTTTAAACAATAATTTTAGCAAGAACTTGTCATCTTTACCGCAATCTACGATCGGATTGTCTCATAGCAGCAAAAGAATTTGGGCCATAGCGCTTTATATAATCTCTAAATTTGGCAGGGTCACTATATCTCTCTCAGATGTTTCCTTGGGTATTTATCTTCAAAATTCGCATTTGCCTAAACCATTTCCAATCTATTGCCTACAACATACGTCGCTCATTTGCTCAGCACATATATATATCCCAAGTATAATTAATCATACACGAAGACATCGCACACTGCTCAAAAGATTTCAGTAGACAAGACATGTATAAACTACTGTATACATATTTGAAGCCAAGCATAATATCCACAATTGTTAGGATAACGAGGGCAATATAAAGAAGCAGAAGTGAACAATGATCTCGCTTACTCATGCAAATTCCATATATCCATTGCTAATTACAAACAATACTCTTGGACACAAAATGCGAAACTTGGGTTAAACCAACGACCATGCAAGGACTAATAGACTTTAACATTTCTCTTTTTTCTGAATTAAAAAGCAATATCAAATTAATATCAAGAATGTTTTTCTCTCATACGAACGTTCCTCCATACAAGCAAGGTAGTTGGTAACAGAGACGAGACAAAACCACCAAATCAAAGCAATGTTTAAAATATAAGTTTTGTTTGAGAAAATGGAATTATCGAGTCGAAATTAAAAGTTTTTACAAATGTAACGCCTTGTTGTTATTTACTAATTTTGTAAAATCCCAATTAGGAATGTAAGCTACTAAATAGCCATAAAATACCAATCTATATTTCAAGCTCTTTCAAAACAACACATTGGGACTTTTGTACAGACGAAATGTGATACAACCAGACACATTAGACAAAGTGTTCTATAACCGTGTGAATACCGTAACTCAGTGTAGGTTATGGCAAAACGCCAATAAAGGAGGATCACGTGAAAAAACCCTGTTAGCTCTACTTACGTTATACAGAATTTGCAAAGACGATCATAATGTGGCTATTGCCATATAATAATAATAATAATAATAATAATAATAATAATAATAATAATAATAATAATAATAATAATAATAATAATAATAATACTAATACTACTACTACTACTACTACTACTAATAATAATAATAATAAATAATAACTATAACTATGGCGCTAAATGGCCTCTTTGTGCTGGTGCGCCGTAAAAATTCAACTAACTAACCAACCAACCAACCATTTCACTCCCAGAATGGCATTCATCAGGACTTTCTACCTTTATGATCTTAATAACATTTCAAATCTCTCTTTATTAAGATCTAACAAAGATAGAAAATGAATGTTAGGCTGGTGCTGTGTGATAGCAACGGTCGTCCAAGATACAAAATGAACGCTTTAAAAATATTAGGAAACTGGAACCTGAGATGAATGAACGTCACTAAATGTGTACAAATTGTTAATCAACAATGAGGAAATAAAAATAGCGAGAAAAATTAAATATTGTAAGTTTCTAAATCTTTGACTTCATCCACTAAATTACTAAAATTTATTTAGGAATAATAAGTTATTAAAGAGCCGGAAAATACCAATCCATATTTAAAACTATCTTCATAACGTTGGGTAGTCTTAAAGAGAAGAAATGTTACCAATCAATAAATTGCAAACATCATAACGTTTTGTACACAAATTAATACTATTTATGATCCGAATGTGATTATTGCCAATCTCTAGTCTAATTTGTGAATCTTAATTTCGTATGTTCACTTTATAGAATATTCATTTAAAGGTATATCACGAATGCAACTGCAATACATAATTTGATATGACCAGTACATTAAAGGAACATTAAATTGCAAATCCGAAACGAAGATGTTACTAAATCTTTCATAAAATTAAGTTACGCTTCCGATTCAATTGTATTGTGTTAGACTTTGCTTAGATATCTAATGACCGACTAAAGATGATAGATCATGTTAGGGTTATAATGTTTAGTGTTCTGCAAACATGCTCAGCACTAAGCCATTTATTAGAATCTAAATACTGTTGAGATGTCATTGGATAGAAAGAGTAATCGTTGCTTTTCTCTCTTGTTATTAAAGTATCTAAGAGAGAGAGAGAGAGAGAGAGAGAGAGAGAGAGAGAGAGAGAGAGAGAGAGAGAGAGAGAGAGAGAGAGAGAGAGAGAGAGAGAGAGAGAGAGAGAGAGAGAGAGGATACAAAGACATCAAATGAAAGCATGGTTTAAAAGGACATTGAAAGAAATATAAAAACCCAGAAGAAATTAAAAAATATTTAGTTTTTTAACTGATTTATTCCATTTACAAATTTAAAAAAGCAGGAAAATACCAAACAATACTTTCAAATCGTTCAATAAAACAGTATGGGTCATTTTATTATGAGGAAATCGAATACCACTCAACAGATAATAATAGACAAATCGTATCGCAAAGAAATAATATGATATGGTACAAGAACTCAATGAAAGGAAGAGCACGTGGAAAGCATTATGTGAGCCGTTCACACGTGTTATAAAAGTTGCGAAGACGAACAACATATTACCATTGTTTAATATATAGTCTTATTGAAACAGAGATATGGATAATGGCTTTTTTGTGCTGATTAGAATATTATTTAAACGTATAGCACCAGTGCAGCTGAAATAAATAACGTTAAAAATTAGTCATTACTTTGTATTAGATTTTAAATAGCTATAAAAATAACGCGTAAAGATCAGACGGATAATAAAAGGTTGAAACGTTTGATCCTCTTAAGCATGGTCTAAACTTAGGCATTCACTGGCATCTAATTCACTCTCGGTTATAATTGGATATAGATATATTGATCGTGTGTTTTCGTTTTTGTGCATGTTTGGTCATGACAGTTTCAGACGCGTTAAATCACTCGACATCTATTGTCTTTCGTTAATATTAGATTTATAAAGGGATCATAATGATCATTGCTTTGTATTTTCCAAGACCTTTCTAACATCAATCACTATATTTATTTTTTCGATTGATTTTATAAGATTATGCTTTACATATAAATTCGAATTTTTTCTTTCAATTTAATTACACCGAAATGATTGACGTTATAGCTGTATATGTGTTTTATACTTCTTCTATATCTTTCATGAAGTGTCTGTAAATTACAATAAGCAAACCAATATTTGTGTGTTGCTCTGACCCTGACTGGGGGAATATATAAAAAGGTTTGTAATTTAGTACAAAGCCGTTGTAATGCTTTCCACAAGCCCATCCTTACACTGGCGCCTATAACGATCGATTTGAAAGATCTAGTGTATACAAACCATGGCAACCTGTCTCAATCAAAGGATTAGCACGTGGGAAAAATTGTCTAAGTTGTGCACATGCTTTACAAAATTGTCAAGAGGAACAAATGTGATTTTTGAGAAATATCTAGTCTGATTGTAACAAAAATATGAAGAATGGCTCTTTATAGAATAATTTTTAAACTTAGCATATATGGTATTTCGAAATTTTTGTTTCATTTAATTACACCGAAAGTATTCAAATTTTTATATTAGTACTACATGTTTAATCAAGTTTTCGTCAATTACTTGTTGGAAAACCAGTATTTGTGCGTGTGTGCGTCCGATTGGAGAATTTATAGAACGATTTGAAATTAAGTAGCTGATATCGGAATAACAACCACACGCCCGCACTTTCACTGGCGTCCGTTACAATCATGTGCAAAGATATACCGTAGTCATCATAACTGAGAACAGATACAAAGTTACCAAATGAATACAAAGTTTAAAATAACTTTGAAAAAATCTAGATACCGATCAAATAACTTGAGAAAACTTGTTAGGGATACAAGTTACTAAAGAGTCTGAAAATAGGATGCCATATTTAAAACTTTTCTTAAAACACGTTGGATCTTTTTCTAATAGAGGAAACCAGGATAACAATCAACTGCGTTCAATACACAAGCTGTGTGTCAAACAAATGAATACAGGACGGCATTCACGCTATGATAACGTAAGTCAAAAAGAGGATGAACACGTGGGAAGCATTATATAAGCACGTTCCACAACTTCTCTTTTTCCATTTAACAACACCAAAGGACTCACGTTATAACTAAATTTTGCTGTAAATTACATGTAGGAAACTAATATTTGCGCGTTTGTTTGAGTCCGACTAGAGAATTTACAAGAAGGTTTGAAATCAAGCATAAACCAATAGAAAAAACACACACATGCCCGTCCTTTATCTGGTGTGTGACTCAATAGAGCGGACAGAGCTAATGTATTCATAGTCTAAAGAGAACTTTTTGTCCATTCGAATCTTCTGAGGGGTGTGATAATTTGTGATTTAAAATTCCCCCAAGATGTTGTTTGAGAGTTTCAAAGATTGCTTGATAATTTTCAACTTCTTTGATATTTGTGCTTATGAAAGCATTTTCGCAAAGTATTAGACGTATTCCATGATTTAAAAGAAATAGGAAACAGACACAAATTGAAAAGGCAACTCACTTGGTGAAGGTTCAATTTCAGGACAAACAACAATATGGTGATAAATGTGTTATAAGTATAAAATGCACTAGTTAATGAAAATTTAAATTTGTTACGGTGATATTTAGAAATGGAGTAATATTAATCTTTTGAAGTATATCGGAAATTAAGTCAAAATTATTATTACAGTTTCGAATAACAATATATCTCTACAATTGACAAGCATACATAACACTTTTGTAGACTAAGAACGTGAAGAAAATCGACTAGGATTTGAAGTCTAAAATGACATCCAAGTTTATGAGGTTAATGAGGGCAATGTAAAGAAATATAATATTAGGAATTCACATGCAAATGTAACTGCTTGGTAAATCTTATTGATTATATTTACGTTTTGTGGACATAAATTTGAATCTAATGTCAAAACATTGAATATGATAGTTTTGTTTTAAAGAACATAATTGCATTTAAATCTATTCTTAATTCAGACCTCTAAAATGTAACGAACGAATGTAACGGATTTCTTGCGTTTATAGCAGTGGTCCGCAATGATGTAAAATAAACGTTTCAAGCACGTTTCTGGGAGTCGAGAAGAAACAAGGTCACCAAACGATTAAAACGTTTTAAACAACCTTTAAAGAAATATAAATACCGAGAGAAATAAAAACTTGTAAAATGATGAGTCTTAGATTTAGTCCACTGATTTATGAAAATTCAGTTAGAGATATAACATTATCGGTCTGGATTTATAACAATTTAGTTAGTGATACAAATTATTATCGAGATGGAAAGTACAAAATACATGTCTGGAACTCTTTAAATGAAACATTTTGGATTTTCTTGAATATACGGAATATGATATCACTCAACAAATTGCAATAGACAGGACGCTTCGTAAGCAAGTGAATACCGTACTTCTGGATGAAACATCCAGTAACATACGTCATTAAGGAGACGAGCAATTGGCAAGCTGTGTACAGTATTTATGACATTTGTGAAGACGAACATAATGTGACTATAGCCAAATATTTATTCTCACTCGAGACATCTACATAAATATTAGTTATAGTGTATTATTTAAACTAAGATTATGAATGTAACGGCAATAAACAATTTAAACATGAAATATTAAATTTACATTGCATTGCAGATCTGATGAGAAGACATTACTAAATGTTTGATTTAAAAATACTAGCAATTTCATTGCGTTCTGCTAGACATTATATATATTTGTAAACATCGTTTAAGGATGACACGACCATCTAAGGATTAAATTGATTAGTCTTCTGCAACATTCAAAAACAAATTCAGTCATTAGAACTTAATAATGTCTAGGTTATTATGGGTACAAAGATTACTTCTGGGTCTTCTCTGTTGTCAGTTTTGTCTTTGCCTCTCTTCTTGACTATTACAAATTTCAGAAAATACTAAATCGTTTCGATTGCGTATAAGTCAATTAAATTAAAGGGTGACTGAATAACACATTATAGTCTTTCAAGACCTTTTTAACACCAAAGACTGTACTGTTTAATTCATTGATAATATATAATAAGCTATACATAATTAGAATTGTGACATTTTTCGTGGTTGCCAAAACAATTGAATACTCTTGTAGCTCAAGTACACGAAAAATTTGCCAGCATATAAATGTCATTATGCGCTTCTAGATTTGTAGTAAAAATAGGAAGTTATTGAGAGAGAAGAGCTAAAGTTCTTGACTTGCAAAGTTTGATAATATTGTGTTAATTAGTACAATGAAAATCTACATAAATATATTAATCTTATTCTAAGGCGGACTAGAACTGTTGTAGATTAAAATAATTTAATCATTTTATACACTACTCCTTATTCTGCGATACGAACCATATCTAATCGTTTCAAATTATGTTCGTGCTAAGTATATGAGCAAAGTATCGTGCATGCCACAGCAGGGAAATAGTATAAACGTGTGTAAACCTTGAAGTAAAAGAACCCAATAAAACATTTGAGAGCAATATAGTGACCCTGCCAAATTTAGATATTATATAAAGTTGTATGGGCCAAATTGTTTTGCTACTTTAAGAGAATCCGATTGCAGATGGTAGTAAAAAGGACAAGTAGAATATCAAGTCATATTCAAAACTGTCTGTTTAAAATCGCCTAGTGTGATATTGAATAAAACAAACTGATACCAGTAGAAAATATTTCTATTAAAACGACGTTTCATAAAAATTGAACGCATTAAGTTTTTGTATGCTATGGTAACAGAAGTGAATGAATGGATGGTGATTCGTAAATTATTAAAATAACTTGGTTCACGATCACGAAAGTGTTAGGTGTTTACGTCACTGACGACAGCTTCTAAACATAGGAAAACTATTATCTTACTTCAATGAAACTACGAATATGTTCTGTAATTTCAACCTTTCGTGTTTCAAACATGACGATATTATGATTAGCTCATTTCGTTTGTACAAAATGAATAAAACTCATGATGCTTATGTAAATTAAAGACACTTGTTTTAAGCAACAGTTGTGAGGACAATTCGGTGTCTAAGGGAAAACAATGCATTATTTAATGTATGCTAATTGCTGGAAAATATGTACTTATGGAAGGTAATATGTTGAGACCCAAGAGCGGTGAAGTGAAATGTTTTACACAAAGAATCTACTTGATAATCAATGAAGTATTTTAAACACTTGTCGGCAAGATGTAATGTAAACAGTTTCAAAGTAAATTCATTTTGCAATGAAATTGAATATATACAGACGATTGTGAATAAATGCTTAATGCGTTGAAAGAGCTGCCCGATATGTTACTTTGTAAAATTGAAGCACTTCTGTTCTACAAAAATAAGATCATATTGTTAGAGAGCATACAATGTTATATGTAATAAACTGAAATATTTTTAAGAAATAAATGGTCAGGAATAGTAAGAAATTGATGTACGTGTCGTCGTTAAGTTACTCCAACGTGATCCACCTTAAAACTATATATTTTAAATATATTAGCTAGGTGAAAAGCACTGTACAATGTATTTTATTTTAATAGCAACATTATGCAATGTAATATAGCAGTAAAATAAATTAGGATACGTTTATCCATGGATATCTACGCAATGCATTGATGGGTGCAGTATAAACATGTTAGCATTGCTCATATTTAAGAAAAGTTAGGTTCCTTAAACACTTAATTGTACTAGTCTATATTGGAATGAAAGTAATTAACTTTTCGTAACTAAACTGTGTAGACTTTGACGATTTTGTGATTTTCAGATAATCCGCTGTCAATGGTTATATTACTAAGTTTTTCAAATTTGCTGTTGGAAAGAGGAAACACTTTTCAAGATGTAACCAAATAAAAATCATGTAGCTAGCGAATATTTATATCGGCTTTAAATGCCCATTGCAACAGAACGATTTTTGCCATTTACACTCTTTCCTAATATACATGTGCGGAGGTGCTTACTTGGTACGAAAGGAAAATATTTGTTTTGATACGTGTATTGTATCGAAGTTTATTAAACATGGATGTATCATTAATGTCAAGGAAATGCAAAGTATTAAAGTGAATCCTTTCGAGCCATTCAAATCGCAGGCGTGAGAAAATGCTGTTAGTTCATGCTTACAAATTTCAGATATGTTCCCCAGGCTATAGTAATGTAGTCTATGTTGATAGTTCAATACTCGTGAATCAACGATTACGAGAGGGGTATACATTTGAATCTTGTTGAATATATTCAAAATTAAGTAATTGCTTAGTATTTAAATTTTACATAACGACACCAATGTGCAGTTGACAAGGTAACATAACACGCTGGAAGATTACTAGCTGGGAAAAAATCGCCCAGATATTTTAAAGAGTAGGATGGCATCCAAGTTTGTCATGGTACCCAGGGCAGTGTAATAAAATAGAAGTAAACAAGTACTTACTTGCGCATGTAACTACCGTGAGGCAGGATACTAATTACAAATAATTGTCCGAAGCATAAATTTAGATTTTTGTGAAAACAACATTTATGTTGCTTCTATTTTGAAGTAAATATTTACTTTTGAATCTAACTGTTACTAAAAGGATACAAAACTAATATAAATATTTCTTCTGTGTCATCGCAACTGTCTTGTATGCAAAGCAATCGTGTTAAACAGGTTAGTAAGCTAACAGAGTGCAGAGAGGAAGTTACTAAAGGAATACAAAGTTTGAAACAACATTGTGGAAATATCAATACCGACAAGATTGTATTTTTTAGATATTTGATTGCATCAACTGATTTATCAAGTATACGAGATGTAGAGGTGTGTAAAATAATGAGCCATAATTAAAACTCTTTCCATTAAAATATCTGGGTTTTTTTAATAGAAATAATCATATGGCACTCAACATATTTGAATAGACGAAGCGTGGCACCAATGCATGAATACAGGATGTGACCGTATTCTATGGTAACACAAGCCAATGTAAGGATGACACTTAGGGTCCCATTATGTGAGCAACGTGTGTACCCGTTTGACAACCTCAACCAAGAGGAAAAAATATGACTTTTGGCAAAGCCTAGTCTAATTGCTACACATATATGAATACGAACTTGGTAGAATGTTATCAAATCCTATAGGGACAGTATACAAACATAGATATGGTTTTAAGAACATTGTGCATTTAGTTGTAGTATATTTTAGATAGACTTTTCAGAAGTCAAAATGGATGAGATGGGTCGGACAGTTTAGTCCTCGGCAACATGCCTTAAAGTAAGGAATTGATTGAAAACTACGCACAAGACCATCGTAATAACACCCACAGGCCCATCTATTCTGAAATATTGCGGTTAGAGCTATATTAGATACTCTTTATTAAAATTTTATCTATTGAAATCTCTTGAGCGGTGTGAGGTTTCTTCCTTTAACTTCGCCCAAGATGATGTTTGAACAGAAGTTTTAAAGATAATTAATAATTGTTAGCTCTTTTGCGATTTGTTCTTATGAACGGGTTTTCTCAAATCATTAGATGCAGTCAATGATTTGAAAAGAAATTTAAAAGACTCTCTTTTCTAAGGATCCTATCTTTCCGAAAGTGGAATTGCATGTCAGATGGCTGAGTGGCGATAACTATATCATGAATGAAAAATTACTGGTTATGGAATTTTTATATTTATTTAATGTCAATATTTATAAACCGAGTTATAATCTTCTGAGGTTATATACAAATTTAAGTTAATACCATTTGTTTAAGTTGTGACAAATGATACATTTCTATGTAAAATCTTTCCTAATACACATGTGTGGAGTTGCTTACTGTTTTCAAAATGAAGAATATTTGTTTTGATGATTGTATTTTATCGATGGTTATTAAACTTATATGTATTATCAATGTCAAAAAAAATGCAGAGCATTAAAGTAAATCCTTTCGAGCCATTCAAATTGAAAGTGTGACGAGATGATGCTAGTCATGTATAGAAGGTTCATAAATGTCTCCAAGGCTCTAGAAATATAATTTATGTTGATATTTAAAGACGAGTCGTGAGGCAGCGATTGCGAGAGTTGTATAGACTTGAGTCTTTTTTAATTATATTGAAAATAAAGCAATTGATTAGTATTTAAATTTTGCATAATAACACTACTGTGCAGTTGACATGGTGACAGATCATGCGGGTGGATTACTAGCTGGACGAAACTCGCCCAGATATTTTAAAGCGCAGCATTCATCCATATTTGTCATGGTACCCGGTGGTAGGTATTGTAATAGAAGTAAAACAAGTACTGACATGCCCATTAAACTGCTCGATACAGGTTGCTATTTACAAACAATTGTCTGAAACATAAATTTATATTTTTTTTGAAAACAACAATTATGCCAATTTTGTTTTAAAAAAATAGTTACCTTGCAATCTAACTCTTATTCAGAGCTAAAACGGATATAAAATGAATGTAACAAATTCCTATATGCCATAGCGTCTGTCCTGAGTGCAAAATGATCGTGTTAAACATGTTAGCATGCTAACGGAGTGCAGAGAGGAAACTACGTTACTAAATGAATACAAAGTTTGAAACAAGATTGTGTAAATATCAATACCGACAAGATTGTATATTTCTAGATATTTGATTGCATCAACTGATTTATCAAGTATGTGAGATAGAAATGTATAAAATACCAAGCCATATTTAATACTCTTTCCATAAAAGCGTTTTTCCCTTTTGTGCAGATTTAATCAGATAGCACTCAACATGTTTAAAATAGACACAGCGTGTAAACATGAATACAGGAAGCGAGCACATGCTGTGGTAGCACATGCCAATGAAGAGATGATCCTTTGGGTACCATTATGCGAACAAAGGGTGAATACGTTTGACAACCTTAGCTGAGAGGAAAAATGTGACTTTTGGCAAAGTCTAGTCTAAATGCTACACATATATGAATACTTGTTAGAATGTTATTTAATCTTATAGGGTCAGTGAAACGGATATAAATATGGTTTTAAGAAAATTGTGCATTTAATAATATTATTTTTAAAGAGCGAAGACGGATGAGACGTGAAGGACAGTTTAGTCCTCATCAACATGCCCTAAAGTGAGGCTTTCAATGGGGGGCTACTTTTGTTTAGATTATAATGAGATATAAGCAAACATCGTGGAGTTTTATATTTTGTTTGTTTGGTTTCGGTTAGGACATGTCTAAAAGTGTGAAATATTTAAAGACATATTATATTGAGTAAATTTAATTTGGTTCAAAGGCTTTAAAAGAATCGTGAACATTATCTTGCATTTTTATGATCTTTCTAACATCATTTACTATATTACTTATTTCGAATGTTTATATGACCTTAGCTTTTACATATTTTTTAAGTAGAATTTACTCTTTTATTTAGATTGATCCAATATGATTGACTTTATAGCTGTATATGTCTTATCTATTTAGACTCTGTTTAATCGAGTTTATGTTAATTATATGTAGGAAACGAAACTTTCTGGTTTTGTTTGACTCCAAAAGTAGAATGTATAAACTGGTTTAAAGTTCGCACAAGGCTATCGTAATCAACACCCACAGGACCCTCTTTAAATGGTTGTTAGAGGTATGGTAGATACGTTAAGATTAATCTGTTGAAGTATCTTGAGCGCTGCGAGGTTTCGTTTTTAAATCGCCCAAGATGATGTTTGAACAGAAGATTTAACGATGTCTTGATAATTTTCAACTCCTTTGCTATTTGTTCTTATGAACTGGTTTTCTAAAATTAGACGTAGTCCATAATTTGAAAAAAATAATGAAATATAAAACAGACTTTCTTTTCTAAAGGTTTTCTTTCGTAAGTGGAATTGAATGCCAGATGGCTGAGTGGCAATAAATATATCATAAGTGCAAAATAACTGGTTATTTAATATTTATTTTATATTGATATTTAGAAACAGATTCATAATCTTCTGAGGTTATATACAAAATTAAGTTATTACAATGTACTTAAGTTGTGACTAATGGTACATCTCTTCAATTCACAATGTTATAGAACATTCCTGTAGATTAAGAAGTGTTAGAATATCGCCCAGGCATTTAAAACTCAAGATTGTTTCTAAGTGCATGAAGTTAATGTAGTTAAAATTAACATTTTACATTTGGGAATTTACGTGAAAAAAATAACTTTTATATTCTTAAAACGTTTGGAGAGAAAATTGAAACTAATGACGACTAAGCCAGTTATATTTGACGAACCAAACATTATCTAAACTATCTCTTTAACTTGAACTGAGAAATGTAGCAAATTAATGTAAAGAATATTTCTGTCTCATATCAACGATCATCACAGCATGCTATGGTAACAAAAACCAATGAAAGGATGAGCCGGTGGGAAGTATTATGTATACGAGCTGTATACACATATGACAACTATTGCCAAGACGAAAAAATGCGACTCTTGCCAAACTTTAATCTAATTGCAACCCATGTATGAAATATGATTTAGTTTAAGCTTATAAGAATATTAGTTAAACTTATAAGACGAATGTAACGGACATAAATAAGGTGTTAAGAAAATTAGGCATTTAATTGTAATTTTTATACAGCTTTCAGAAGAGCTAAAACGAAAGAGACGGATACTAAATTGTTGAATGTTTTAGTCCACTGCAACAAGGCATTCACTGCGGTCGAATTAATCTAGGGTTATAATGGAATAGAAATAGAAATATAAATCGTTGGTTTTAATGTTTTGTGGGTTTGGTTTTGACTAGGAGAGAAATCTTTGAAGACTTATGATACGGCTTAAATTAAAGGTGGCCCAAGGGCTTAAAAAGGCTTTTGTACATTACTTTGTATTTTTCAAGATCTTTTTAACATCAATCATTATATTACTTTTTTCGATTGATTATATAATATTCGGCTTTATATATTTGTAAATTTGAATTTGCATCTTTTAATTTAATTGAGCCGGGATGATTGACTTTATAGTTGTATGAGTCTTATATTGCACTCTGTTTAATGAAGTGTCTGTTAATTTTTTGTAGAAAAAAATATTTATGGTTTTGTTTGACTCTGACTTGAAAATTTATACAAAGGTTTAAAATTACGTATATAGACAACGTATTAACACTCGCAAGCCAGTCCCTTCTATGGTGGCTGGTACGCTCTTGTGTATAGAGCTATCGTAGATACTGTTTATACAACCTTTTGTCTATTGAGATGTGTGAGCGCTGGGAGGTTTATTCAGTTAAGGTCCCTCAAGATGCTGTTGGAAAAGAAAATGTAAAGATGGCTTGATATTGTTCAACTATTTGTTCTTATCAACGGTTTCTCTTGAGGCACGACTATTTCTCAATTAGGATAATATTAGCTACGAAATAGGAATATAATTTTTTGGGATCTCATCTTGAATAAGGAGTAGTAAGTTCTTTAAATCTGGAACAGGCCTTCTCCGCTTTGAAGATGATTTATATATTTCTATATTTCCCCATTGTACAAATTAACACCATATTTTGCAAAGTAGCAAATTTAGTGAGTCAGCCGTTTTTGCACTTCATCCTCTAATAATTTCTCTTCGTTCTCCATACTGACCTAGGAGCGCCTGGTGGCATTTAATCTGCTAGAAATTGTGTACATATGCATAGGTTACAAGAGCATTTTGCAGTTTTGTAAACGACGACGAATGTCGAGATTCTAACTATGACAAGCTTACCTTTAGTTAATTAATGGATTAATTCGGCGTATGGATTGATATTACAAAGTTTTGGAAACTATAACGCAGTATTCAAAATCTTTTCAACTCTTGAATTATAATTCAATCGAAGACATCTAATAGTTCCAGAATGGTATGCATTGCCAGAAATTGTCTTAAAAAAACAGAAAAACAAAACAATATCACGATTAATCTTTCTGATATTATCCTAATTGAGAAATAGTCGTGTTTAATATATAATCAAAGCATGTTCCATTCTATAACAAATAAATGGTTTAAACGATCGGAAATTTGGGATAAATATATTGCCTCCGCCATTGTCAGAGATTCTATAAATAGCTATGGCCGAAATTCCTAATATGCTTTGAGAGAATCTGATTGCAGATGGTAACAAAAAAGGAAAATGGAGAATATGAAGGCCTTTCTAAAAATCTTTTCTAATGGCTTTGATACTGAATAAAGAATCAGATACAGAAGAAAATCTTTCAATTCAAAACATGTTTCATAACTGATGAACGCATCAAGTTTCTTCATGCTATGGTAACATAAAGCAATGAATGGATGGGGGTAGTATTAAAGTAAATTCAACAAACTGACAGCTAACAGAACAAAAATAGTATCTAACTTGCCTGAGCACATTCGAATCTTAATAAGACTTTTTCAAAGGAAAATAAAAGACAGACAAGGCAAACAAATAAAACAAAAAAAATCCATGTTTTTTTTTCAAAACCTTACATCTATGTTTCTATACAAAATGAACATTCTAAAGCTATTAGGCAAGAAAAATTCTAGATCTGCATTGTTCGCTCTCAGTATATTGCATTTATCTTAATCAATCCATGACACACCTGACCCATTGCTGTATCCAGTGCACTGAAAGGACTGTTATTAGTCATGCGACTTGTATTATATATATATATATATATATATATATATATATATATATATATATATATATATATATATATATATATATATATATATATATATATAATTAATTAATTGATTATTTTCACAACTTTCAATTTTGTAGATTAATTGTGCCGCAACGTTTGAACTAAATACGTGCGTTTTCACTTTTGTGGCATCTAAGTTGTCTACCTTTTTCAAGAGCAAGGCGCAAGTACCAAAAGTCACGTATTTGTTGTATATTTAGAGACAAAATTAATAATATTGTCATAAATTGTTGTAAAGATGTGCGCATGATAGTAAATGGACACCGAATAATTGAAAAGACACTCAGACGGTCGTTGAACGAACATTAGACATCAAAATTGAATTTTTAATATACCTTGAAGATATAAAGTTTAATTTGAATATGAAGTTATAGTTCCATCTTTTTTAGAACATTAGGTTTGTGTTGTTAATGCATTTTACGTAATCGTGCACAACCTTGTCATGATGCTTCAATTCTTCTATCTCACGTTATCCAGTTGATTATGAAAGAGTTGTCGAGAGGCGTTGATATTTTACAAGGTGGGTCAAACTTTTGTCTGAGACACTTTCACAGTATACAGACATTTAGGGTTTTATTTATTTATTTCTCGTTTCAATAGGATCCAAGTTTTTGCAGGAATGAGGTTTGAAGTTTCTGCTATGTTTATAAGAAGTCTAGTACTCCAATCTCTGACCCGATTCAGACCTATCCGGATGATTTAAATATGAAATTTGTCATTTGTAGAAGTTTACATTTATTTTGCTCTCTAGAATCGTTTTACATTGGTTGTATAACCTCATATAACCTTCACTTAAACACCCGTTTGGAAACCAATATCAGTTTGTTTGTTTCACTTGAGCAAGTATATGCATGTAGTACTGACGCCTTTTCCGGAAAGAATGAGCCTTGCAGTTTAAAGTCAAATATTACATACACGTGTATTGTTGCTTAATTGTGCCAAACATTGGAATATTCACATTTTATACCTATATTAAAAAGGGATGTTAAAGTCATAATACAAATGTAAAGAAATTTCAGACATTTAAATTGATTAGTATTTAATATTTACAGGACGCTATAATCCAAATAATACCAGATAAAAATAATACAATTGTGAACAAGTAACTTCAAAAAACATTGCAAAATTATTTAAAAGCCAGTATGGCAACTTAGATTGAAAGGCTAATGAAGGCAGTAAAATGAACTAGTTGGAATGAATATCTCACTTCCCCAAATAGTTCATCTCATTAAAATGCTATTAATTTAAATCTAAACCTTATCTTAAAAAAATGTTTGTTTATGAATATGTGAGACATCAAATTAATGTAATGAAAGTTTCTATTTCCTAGCAACCGTCGTCTTTGTTAAAATTTAAGCGTGTTAAATATTTCATCCAGGTCAATGCGAATCAAGAGGGATACATTCATATAAGTTTTACAATAACTTTAAAAAAGAATTAAAGAACACGAGCAATTTAATAGTTTGGAAAAATATAATGCATTAAATACATCTAATTCGTTGAGAAAATGCATTTAAGAGAATAACAATAATAACGAAGGACAATATCAATGCGTATTTAAAACGTGTCTAATCATCTAATCAAGAAACTTAGATAAGAAAGAAATCTGATTCGAATCAAAAGATTTTAATAGACTGCACGTTTATTAAAGTAATGGATACATTACAGCCTTGTAACATATTTTGATATACATGAAGCAAAGGTCGACAATGCTGAAAGCATTATGAAATCTGTGTAGACGATTTACAAGATACGGCGAGACTACTATGACGTGACTATTCCCGCCAATCTCCATTGTAATCTTGACTTACGCATGAAGAAACATCTTGTACCTGTACTGTGGAGAGGATCAGTGTATGATGAAAAGATCATGGTTGTCTATATAATGATGTGTATGTTTATCCAAATGACACATCAAGTAAATGAAGTCTAAAGAACATTTTCGTTAACGTTTAAAATGAATAAGTAAAATATACACATCGATAAGACCCAAACCTTGAACATTTTATTGTTATAATTTAAATTGCCTTCATTCTGTCATTATATCAGCAATTTTATCACCAAAACATTTACCTTTAGTTAGCCCGAAGTTTTTTCCTTCAATAGCTTCTTCATTGCAGGTGAAAACAGATCAAGTCTTCGATTCTTCTTATAGTAAAACCGGGTAGAGTGGTAGCTCGGTTCATGACAGTCGTATTATAATATATTAAAAATTTCACTTAAAACGGTCGATTCTGCAAAGTAATTGTGCCCCTAGGTTTGAACTTAACTAAATATTTGCGTTTACAATTTTGTGGCATGTACGTTGAATAAATGTTTGCTAACACAATCCTGAAATACCAAAATTTACGTGATTGTTGTATATGGAAAAAAGTGAATAAATCTGTTGTAAATTGTTGGAATTTCATGCATCCTTTAAGTGGACACCGAAAAATTGGAAAGACAGTAATATGGTTATTGAACGAACTTTTAACTTTCAAGCTGCATCTTTTTAATGTTTGTTGAAGATAAAAACTTTAAATTGATAGCAATGATATAGTTACTGCTCATTTTGAAAAATAGGTTTTTGTTGTTAAAGACTTTTATGGAATCCTGCAAATTTTTTATAATGCTTCCATTATTCTATGCCACGTTACCCAGTTGATTCTGAAAGAGTTGTCGAGATGCGTTGATATATTACAAGTAAGTTTTAACTTTTGTCTGAGAGACTTTCTCACTACACACACATTTAGGGTTGTTTTTATTTCTTTCTCGCTTCAATAGTATCCAAGGTTTTGCATGTATGAGGTTTGACGTTTATGCTATAATTATAAGACGTCTATTTCTCCAAACTCTGACCCATCATGATGATTTAAATATTAAATTTGTCATTTGTAGAATCTTACTTTTCATCTATAAATCTGCTCTCTAGAAGCATTTTACATTGGTTACAAAACCTCACATATCCTTCTCTACTCGTTTGGAAACCAATATCCGTTTGTTTATTTCACTTGAAAATATATTTACATGTAGTACTGCCGAAATTTCCGGAAAGAATAAGTCTTGCGGATAAAAATCAAATATTATATACTTGTGTATTGTTGCCTAATTGTGGGAAACACAGGAATATTTGTATTTAATACATATATTATACAAATGTAAATGAATTTCAGATATTTAAATTTATTAGTATTCACTATTTGCAGGACGATATAATCCGAGTCATGCCAGGTAAAAAGAACACAGTTGTGTCCAAGTAACTTCAAACAACATTTCCAAAATATTTAAAAGTTAGTATGGCACCTTAATTTGTAATGCTAATGAAGGTAGTAAAATTAACTACTTTGAAGGAATATCTCACTTCTACAAATAGTTCATCTCTATGAAAATGCTACTAATTTAAATCAACATCTTCTCACAGGATTGTATACCTTGTTGTAAAATGTGTGCAAAGAAGCAGTATTAATATAAAATATGCATAAAACAAATGAGAATAAAACAACCTTAATAATAATGTCTATTTAGGAATAGGTGAGACATCAAGTGAATGCAAATTCCGAGCAACCGTTGTCCATGTAGAAAATTAAGGCTGTAAAAATTTTGATTCAGGTAGCGGCAAATCTAGAGGGATAAATTCATATAAGTTTTAAAAAAACTTTAAAAGGAGTTAAAGAACACGAACAATTGAATAGTTTGGAAAAAGTAAAATGCATTGAGTACATCTAATTTGTTGAGAAAATGCTGTTGACAGTGTATTAATAATAGTAAGAGAGCAGTAATAATAGAATAGCACAATATCAATGCATATTAAAACGTGTCTACTCAGACACCTTAGGTAAATTTGAAAGAAAGAAATCCGATTCGAATCAAAAGATTTTAATAGACGGCACGTAAGGGACGATAATGCAGAAGCATTGTGAAATCTGTTCAGACAATTTATAACATACGGCGAGACTAATATGACGTGACTATTTCCGCCAAGCACCATTGTAATTTTGACTCTTGCATGGAGAATGGTCTTGTACCTGTGCTGCGGAGGGGATCAGTGTAGGATAAAAAGATTATAGTTATCTATGTATGGATGTTAAATGTAATCAAATGACTCAACAAGTAAATGAAGTCCAAAGGACAATTTCATTAACTTTGTGAACGAATAAGTAAAATATACACATTGATATAAACCCAACAATGAAAATTTGATTGTTACAATTTAAATTAACTTCCTTTCTGTCATATCTGCAGATTTTATCACCAAAATATTCACCTTTAGAAAGCTGGAATATTTTCTTCATTAGCCTCTTAATTGCAGCTGAAAACAGGTCCAGTAATCAATTTTTTATATAGTAATACCAGGTAGAGTGGTAGCGCGGGTCATGCCAGTCATATCAGGAGCTTGTTCTTATCAATATTTTGATATATTTAAAATTAGTTGAGTTATTTACACAAATATATTCCTTATTTTCCATATTGACCCTTGCTTATGGCACGCGTTGTCACCGCAATTTTTGTTTTCGCTTTTTATACGCATTTCGATTGCTCCAAGACCAAATCGGCTGCTTGTTTTATTAAAATTATAATTAACTTAAATATAAATATAAATGTAACGAAATTTAGTAGTGAAAAATATCAGTGCATTGAAGATTATTAAACTGCAGTCCTCATGACAATACATGCATTAGTCAGGCTCTTATAAGCTGATAATATATTCACAAATTACTCTTATTCAAGTGTAAGAAAATAGAGACAAAATAATGTCAATACGTTTTCTAAAGGCTTACCAGTCAAAATGAGTTTCAATGATGGCTTGTTGTTTTCCGATACATTTCTTACATCTTTATCAGATCTGAATTTCTCAAAATTGTACATGATTTCAAGACTTTTTTGCTTGCAAAATAAACATCAAAATTTTATTTTAGCTGTTTTCTCAATATAATTTTGTTTTCCGTTTTGATGTTAAAAACGCATGTAGAAAATTTGATTGCTCCCAGCCAACGACTCATTGACTACTTTATGTAAATTATATATTGTTGATAATGGAGAAATGTTACTCTGAGACAGTTACAGCCTTTTTTTTCATTTGACATAATTTATATGTCTTAATAACGATTAATGTAGTAGCTGATATTCTTAATAAAATTTGGAAGTCTAACTAGGTTGCAAATTTATTTCTCTCTTGCATGAATATAGCTCACAACATTTCATACTAGAATATGAGAGGTTAAATAGATATACAAAGGATGAATATATTTATTTGTAATAACTTATAAAGTGGCACAATCATTACATTCTAGGCAAGAGACAAAAATAAAATTTGCATAAATTAAACATGCTCAAAAGAGCCTAGTGGTTAAATTTGTTTGAGATTTATGAAACATTTTCAATACATTTATGATGTTCTCCTATTCCCCTCCAATTCTTTCAGAGCCGTTACTGTGGGCTACAAATACTAATTGATGTCGTTTGTTTGTGGCACTGAATATAGAAACCTTAATTTGTCAATACGTCTTGTCGATATAAGATGATCGAAATATACAATAAACTAATACATTCATTTAACAAACTTAGTTTTCAAGGGGAATATTTTAATATTTGTACAAAAGGTTAAGTTTAGCTCAGTTATGATGACAAGAATTTCTAAAATATTATGAACAACCCCATTTTCTTAATTATGTTGGAAATATTACAATAGATCGACCGTGACAATTGTTGCAGTGACTTTTGTTGTCATGAGAGAGAAAGAAGTATTATGTTCATTTGTTTGTGACAGGTATTGTCGATTGTAACCTTATGAGCGGTATTAGAGTTATTCTATTCAATATAATCAAACTGAAGTTAAAAGAGTTTTAGAGATGATTGATATTTTCAAAGTAATGTTTTACTTTCAATGCCACATTCAATGTTTAAATGCAATATTGTCATTATAGCTTGTACATTTGTATCAATTTGAATATTGAACGCACCCTATAAGTTCATTTTTAATTACCTTGAATGTGTTCCAACACGTTGCTTACTTCCCTTTGCAGCTAAATTTGTAATAGATTTAAGAACATCTTGGTAGTTTAGAAGTTTATCACTATTTAAAATCAGTCACTCGATGTCTCTTTTTATGCTTTTTGGTAGGTTTGGTAAAGATAGTTCAGATCATTATAGAACTAAGTTGTTTGGAACTTGTGCAAAAATTGAGTATATTGGCTTTATGTACGAGTGAGACAATATTTTATGTTTATTGATGAATTTTGCTTTTATTAGCATAGCAAAACTAGATATTGTAGTGAGTTTCAAATATATTGAAAATTTACATCAACACAATGGGCAATAAACGTATTCTGTGTTATTGACAATACTCGGATTGCATCGTTGCGAAACTGAACAAGTAAACTGAATGCAAATGGTTTCAAGCAACAATGTCCGAGAGCTCATATTGTCATTACTTATTCTTGAAATCTCAAGATAGAATTTATGACTTTAATTTGGTCATTATACACAATCTTTTTTATAAAATTAAACAGGAACTATTACATTAGGTATAAATTTAAATAATCTAAAAGGACTTTTTGTTTTAGACCTCTGTTTTTCCTTTACTAAGAAAGCCCAAAATTGATTTCATAAATTCAGCATATTTGCTATTTAGAAGCCATTCAACGTATATCTGGATTCTTGCTTTTTCAAAATATTTGTTACAATAATTTACAAAATATTGCTTCTAAATAATATGATAGCATATGAAGCTGTCTTTGGGGCTCTGAATCAATGGATAGTTTGCACATGATAAAATTTACCCTATTAGCATTATAAACTTAAACGGATAAATGAGTAATTGAGTATCGTATATGAAAGTTGGGTTGAGGGTGTGTAATATGATCTACCACGGTTGTCATCTATCTTATTTTTGATATTATAAATAATCTGACAACGAACAGTGCAAAAATAGTATCTAACTAGCCTGAGCTCTTTCGACTCTTATTGAGTCTTTTTTTAAAGGTTTAGGGAAGACAAACAAATAAAACACAAAAGCAGTTGTTTGTGCAAAACATTACAAGTCTGTTTGTACAGTAATTGAGCATTAAAATTTATTGTATTTTGACTAGTTCATTTCAGTTTTATGCCTATGCTTGAAAATATTAGCACTATTGTATAGTTTTATTATTTCTTTCTCTTCTTAATGTTTTAAATTTGCCAATGCAAAGTCTCATTAAGAATGTCAAGCGCTCGTGTTATAGAACTAATAGTTTTGCGCTGTAAATTCTCACTTTATTGCATTTATCTTAAACAACTCCCGTATACGTGTCCCTTTGCTGGATTCAGTGCTCTTGAAAGGAATGTTACTCGACATGTGAATTGTATTCTTTAGATATACATATCTTTTAAAATTTAGTTAATTTCACTTAAAACGTTTGATTCTGCAAAGCAAATGTGTCCCTAGGTTTGAACTAAATATATGCATTTCCAATTTAGAGCATGTAAGTTGAATAAAGTTTTGCAAGCGCTATTCTCAAATACCAAATTCTAGTTTTAATTGTATATGAAAAGAAGTGAATAATTTTGTAGGAAATTATGGGAACGTTTTGCGCACCCTTGTAAGAGGTCACCGAATAATGGAAAAGACCAATATGGTAATTGAGTGAATACTTAAAACCAAAGCTGAATCTTTTCAATCTTTGTTGAAGATATGAAGTTTACCTTAATTACGATGATATAGTTCCTGCTCTTTTGAAAAATAGGGTTATGTTGTTAAAGAATTGTTCCTAATCGTGCACAATCTGTTACAAAGCTTATATTATTCTATGCCACGTGACCCAGTTGATTCTGAAGGAGATGTCGAGATGCGTTGATATTTTACAAGAAAGGTTTAAATCTTGTCTGAGAGACTTTCGCACTATACACACACTTAATGTTGTATTTTGTTTATTTTTCTCTTCAATAGGATTCAAGGTTTTGCCGGTTTGACATATCATATTTATGCCATATTTATAAGGCGTCCAGGTCTCCATTCTCTGACCTGACTCAGACCTATCCGGAAGATTTAAATATGTAATTTGCCATTTTTATTTTCTCTCTAGAATCGCTTTACATTGGGTGCAAAAGGTCATATATCCTTCTAAAAAGCACTCGTTTGGAAATCAATATCAGTTTATGTCACTTGGATGTAGTACTGACGCCTCTTCTGGAAAGAATGAGCCTTGCGGTTCAAAACCAAATATTACATACACGTGTAATGTTGCCTAATTATGGCAAGCACAGGAATATTCGTAATGTATACATATATTATACAAATGTAAAGGAATTTCAGACATTTAAGTTATTAGTATTTAATATTTGCAGGACGATATAATCCGTGTAGTTCCAGAGAAAAGGAACACACTGGTGTCTAGGTAAATTCAAACAACATTGCCAAAATATTTAAAAGTTAGTATGGCAACATAGTTTGTAATGCTAATGAAGGTAGTAAAAAATGAACTACTTTGAAGGAATATATCACTTCAACAAATAGATCATCTCTATGAAAATACTACTATATTAGACCTAAATCTTCTTACATGATTATATACCTCTTTGTAAAGCGTGTCCAAAGAAGCATTAATTTAAAAATGAGAATAAAACAACCTTTAATAATAATGTTTATTTAGGAATAAGTGAGACATCAAATGAATGTATCTCCTAGCAACCGTCGTCCATGTTGAAAATTAAGCTTGCTAAAAATTTTATCCAGAGAGCGGCGAATTTAGAGGGATAAATTCATGTAAGTTTTAAAAAATCTTTAAAGGGAATTAAAAAAACACGAATAATTTAATAGTTTGGAAACTATAATGCATTTTATACATCTAATTTGTTGAGACAATGCTGTTAAGTGTGTATTAATAATAGTAGGACAATATTAATGAATATTTAACAAATGTCTACTGAAACCCCTTAGGTAATTTCGAAAGAAAGAATTCCGAGTCGAATCAAAAGATTTTAATAAACTGCACGTTTATTAAAGTAATGGATACATTATATCTTTTTAATCTACTATGACAAACCTGAAGCAAAGTACGATAAAAGCGAAAAGCATTGTGAAATCTGTTTAGAACATTTACAACATACGGCGAGACTATTATGACGCAACTATTTCCGCCAATCTCCATTGAAATTTGACTCGTGCATGGAGAATTGTCTTTTACGTGTGCTGCGGAGAGGTTCAGTGTAGGATGAAAAGATCATGGTTGTCTATGTATGGATGTGTAAATGTAAACAAATGACTCACCAAGTAAATGAAGTCCAAAGGACAATTATTTTAACTTTGAGAATGAATAAGTAAAACATGCACATTGATAAAAACCCAACCATGAACATTTTACTTTTACAGTTTAAATTAACTTCCTTTCTGTCATTAGATCTACAGATTTTATCACCAACATATTTGCCTTTCGGGAGCTGGAAGTTTGCCTTCATTAGCCTCTTCATTGCAGCTGAAATCATTTCAAGTCATCAGTTTTCTATATAGTAATACCGGGTAGAGTGGTAGCACAAGTCATGCCAGTCATATTACGAGCGTGTTCTTATCAATAGTTTGATATATTTACAATTGGTTGATGTCATTTACACAGGCCTATGCCTTATTTTCTATATTTACCGTTGTTTATGACTCGTGTTGTCACAGCAATTTTTGTTTTTGCTTTTTATACGCATTTTGATCGTTCCAAAACCAAATCCGCCCCATGTATAGGAAAATTACTTGCTCGGCCTATGACCCCAATCTTGAATAACAGCCGGTGAAACATTGTTGAAGAAAATTATTGCAATAAATGTTCAAAATGAGTTGTAAACGCCAGCTATATGCTTTATTTGGCAAATGAAGTGAGCCTTGGAATGCAAGAATGAGTGTGCAATTAATTCTATGTTCGTAAACTTCTAAGGTGCTTTTGTAATCGAGGATGGACATATTGGTCAGAAAGCATAAGTCTGGTTGTTTGGGTTTTTTATTATAATGGTGAAAGACGTTGGTACAGATAAAGCTTCAAAGAAAACTACCGGGTAACTGGGAATACAAAAATATGTTTGGACAGTATCACGTGACTATTAATGTCTAACCAGATTGGAAACGCTTAGGTAGATTTATTAAAATTAGAATTAATTTAGATTTAAAATATAAATGTAACGAAACAAGAAGTGAAAATATGAGTCCTTTGAAGAATAAAGTCCGTTGAAGATTATTGAATGCAGCCCTCATGACAATACATGTATAAGTCAGCCTTTTATAAATTGATAATATTTGCACACATTAATGGTATTCAAGTGTAAGTAGATAGAGACAAAATAATGCCAATACGTGTTCTAAAGGCTTTCCAGTCAAAATGAGTTTCAATGATGGCTTGATGTTTTCCGATACATTTCTTACTTCTTTATCAGATCTGAATTTCTCAGAAGTTTACATGTATTCAATGCTTTCTAACTTGTAACAGAAACATCTCAATTTTATTTTCGGCTGTTTTCTCAATACAATTTTGTTTTCCGTTATAATGTTAAAGACTCATTTAGAAAATTTGATTGCTCCCAGCCAACGACTCATTGACTAATGTATATAAATGGTATATTGTTCGTAATGGTGAAAGGTTGCTCTGAGACAGGTACAACATTTTTATTCATTTAAGGAGTTCATGTCTTAATAACAATTAATGTAGCAGCTGATGTTTATTAAACTTTGGAAGTCTAACAAGATAGTAAATTTATTTCTCCCTTGCATGAATATAGCTCATGATTTCATACTAGAATGTAGAATGTGAGAGAGGTTGAATTGATATACAAAGGATGGATACTTTTATTTGTAACAACTTATAAAGTTGCACATTCATTACATTTTAGGCATGAAACAAAAATAAAATTTGCATAATTTGATCATGCCTAAAACGAGCATAGTGGTTGAATTTGTTTGAGATTTCTGAAATATGTAGAACATATTTATGATATTTCCCTATGTCCTCCCATTCTTTCAGGGCCGTTAATATGGCCTACAGATACTTATTGTTGTCCTTAGCTTGTGGCACTGAATATCGAAACCCAAAATTCTCAGTAGGTTTTGACGATTTAAGATGATCGAAATAGACAGTAAACTAATATATTCATTTAACAAACTTAGTTTCCAAGGGGAATATTTTACAATTTGCACAAAAGGTTAAGTTTTACTCAATAATGATGACAAGAATTCCTAAAATATTATAAACAAAACCATTTTCCTAAACATGTTGAATCTATTACAATACATTCACGGTGACAATACTTGCAGTGAATTTTGTGCTCATGCGAAAAAAAGAGGTTTTATGCACATTTGTTTGTGACAGGTCTTTTGGATTGAAACCGTTTGAGCGGTATTAGAGTTATTCTATTCAATATAACTCAAACTGAATTTAAAAAAGTTTAAGAGATGATTGATATTTTCAAAGTAACGTTTTACTTCCAATGCCACACTCAACGTTTCAATGCAATATTTTCATTTTAGCTTGTACATTTGTATCAATTTGAATTAACGCACCCTATAAGTTCATTTTTAATTTCCTTGGATGCGTTCAACAATTTGCTTCCTTCCGTTTGCAGTTAAATTTTTAACAGAGTTAAGAACATCCTTTTTGAAACACGAGAATTCGTTGGCAGTTTAGAAGCTTATCATTATTTAATGTCAGTCACTCAATGTCTCTTTTTATGCCTTATGGTAGGTTTGGTAAAGATAGTTCAGATCGTTATAGCACTGAGTTGTTTTGAACTTGTACAAATTTGAGTATAGCGACTTTATGTACGAGTGAGACAATATTTTATGTCTATTGATTTATTTTGCTTTTATTAGCATCACAAACCGTGATTTTATAGTGGGTTTCAAATATATTGAAAATTTTCATCAACACAATGGGCATTAAGCGTACTCTGTGTTATTGATAATAGCAGCTTTGCATCGTTGCAAAACTGAACAAGTAAACTGAATGCAAATGGTTTCAAGCAACAATGTCCGAGTGCTCATATTGTCATGACTTAGTCTGGAAATCTCATGATAGAATTTATTACTTGAGTTTGGTCATTATACACAATCATTTTTATAAAATTAAACAGGAATTATTATATTAGTTATAAATTTAAATAATCCAAAAGGACTTTATTTAGAACTTTGTCTTTCCTTTACTAAGAAAACCCAAAATTCATTTCATAAATTCAGCCTATTTGCTATTTGTGAATATTGTTTCTTTAGAAGCCATTCAACGTATATCTGGATTCTTGCTTTTTCAAAATAATTGTTACAATAATTTACAAAATATTGCTTCTGAATAATATGAAGCTGTCTGTGGGGCTCTGAATCAATGGATAGTTTGCACTTGATTAAATTTACCCTATTAGAGTTATAAACTTAAATGGGTAATTGAGTAATTGAGTATCGTATGTGAAAGTTAGGTTGAGTTTGTTTAATATAATCTACCACGGTTGTCATCTATCTAATATTTGATATTAAAAATAATCTGACAACGAAGAGTGTAAAAGTAGCATCTAACTAGCCTGAGCTCTTTCGACTTTTGATGAGTCTTTATTTAAAGGTATAGGGAAGACAAACAAATAAAACACAAAATCCGTTGTTTGTTGAAAACATTACATGTCTGTTTGTACAGTAATTGAGCATTCAAATTTATTGTATTTTGACAAGTTCATTTCAAATTTATGTCTTTGCTTGAAAAAGATTATCACTATTGTATAATATTTTTATTTCTTTCTGTTCTTAATGTTTTAAATTTGCTAATGCAAAGTCTCATTAAAAAGGTCAAGCGCTCATGTTATAGAACTACTAGTTTTGCGTTGTAAATTCGCACTTTATTGCATTTGTCTTGAACAACTACTGGTATACGTGTCCCCTTGCTGGATTCAGTGGTCTTGAAAGGAATGTTACTCGATATGTGAATTGTATTCTTTATACATACGTATGTTTTAAAAATTAGTTATTTTCACTTTAAACGTTCGATTATGCAAAGCAAATATGTCTCTAGTTCTGAACGAAATGTGTGCGTTTCCAGTTTGGAGCATGTAGGTTGAATAAATTTTTGCAAGCGCAATTCTCAAATACTAAAATTCTAGTGTTTATTGTATGTGGAAAGAAGTGAATAATTCTGTCGTAAATTGTTGGAACGTTTTGCGCATCCATGTAAGAGGACACCAAATAATGGAAAAGAACAATATGGTAATTGAACGAATACTTAAAAACAAAGCTGAATCTTTTCAGTCTTTGTTGAAGATATGAAGTTTACCTATATTACGATGATATAATTCCTGCTCGTTTGAAAAATAGGACTATGTTGTTAAAGAATTGCTCGTAATCGTGCACAATCTTTTATTATGCTACTATTATTCTATGCCACGTGACCCAGTTGATTCTGAAGGAGATGTCGAGATGCGTAGATATTTTACAAGTAAGGTTTATCTCTTGTCTGAGAGACTTTCTCACTACACACAAATTTAGTATTGTATTTGTTTATTTCATTCTTCATTAGGGTTCAATGGTTTGCCGGTTTGACATTTGACATTTATGCCATATTTATAAGACGTCCAGGTCTCCATTCTCTGACCTGATTCAGACCTATCCAGAAGATTTAAATATGTAATTTGTCATTTTTATTTGCTCTCTAGAATCGTTTTACATTGGTTGCAAAAGGTCATATATCCTTCTAAAAAGCACTCGTTTGGAAATCAATATCAGTTTGTTTCACTTGACTAAGTACATGCACGTAGTACTGTCGCCTCTTCCGGAAAGTATGAGCCTTGCGGTTTAAAATGAAATATTACATACACGTGTATTGTTGCCTAATTGTGGCAAGCACAGGAATATTCGTATTTGATACATATGTTATACAAATATAAATGATTGATTGATTGACTAATTTAATTTTAACGGCGCACCAGCACTTTTAGGCTATTTAGCGCCATACAGTAGGTCATAGGTGTAGAAAGAAAGGTTCAATATCGACCAGCGATATAGTAAGTAAAACGTAGTCGTTAAATATAAAATGGCAAATGTTGGTAACAGTTAAAGATGTTGGTTCCCGATCAACGGGAAATGTAAATGATGTATCTTGATAAAAATATGTAAATAATAGTTGGTATTTGCACTAGATAAAAATTAGTTTGGATAAGGTCATACAAGTTACAGTTTAAAATAAAGATTTTCTTTTTTTAGGAAATCTAAAATACTAGTGATTTGAATAGTATCAAAATGTTCCTGCATGTCGTGTACATTATAGTATTTATCACGCGTAGGTTGCAGGTCGGAACACGTGGTCATAAAGTGTTTAACAGTAAATGGTACATTGCAAGGAACGCACTCTGGTGGATCTTCACCTTTTAGTATGTGTGAGTGGGTAATGTATGTATGACCGATTCTGATTCTTGCAATGACAACCACCTCCCTACAAATAGTTCTGTAGGAAGGAGTCCATTCTCCCAAGATTGATTTGATGGCATGAAGTTTGTTATTGATTGCATCATCCCATGATACCTGCCACTTTTGACGTAGATACTTTTTGATACAAGGTTTAAAATCAGAATATGGTAATTTAAAATCCGATGGTTCATAAGATAGGGCCGTCTTAGCAGCCCGGTCTGCTTCTTCGTTACCTCTAATACCAATATGGCTAGGTAGCCAACAGTATACTATATTGCATGAGGCACTAAGCTCAGAGTTTTTGATCAGAACATTCACCAATAGTGGATTATCTAGTTTGATATTGTGTAGCGCCTGAAGCACTGATAATGAGTCACAGAAGATAATACTATTTAGAATGTGTTTAGATTCGATAAATGTCAGCGCAAGGTCTATTGCTCTGATTTCCGCTGAAAATATGGATGCATCATTTGGCAAACGCTCTTTGGTTTTGTGTTTGCCACTGACGAAGGTTGCAGCAGCCTTATCAGCAACCTTTGATCCATCAGTATAAAATCTAGCATCATGTGTAAAGTCATTGAGAAGATCATGATAAGAGTTCAAGAATAGGATAGGGTTTGTCTCAGATTTTTTCCGATCGTGTAACGTAAAAATCACTTGGGCTTTCTTAATGAGCCAAGGTGGTGGTTTCGAGACAAATGTTTTCTGGATTGAAGATAGATTGCATTTGATTTGGTCAAAACAGGATGATATTCTAATACCAAATGAAGGTATAGCATTTGGTTTATTTACGTATAAAGCTTTGTAATTTGGATGAAAAACGGCCAAAAAAGCAGGGTTCAGAGGGTTGGATCGTAACTTAAGAGCATAATGTGCAGAAAGCATTTCTCTGCGATGCGATAAAGGTGGTTCATTCGCTTCCGCGAGAAGGCTCTCACACGGAGATGTCTTAAATGCTCCTAGAGCAAGTCTTATTCCCTGATGATGAATTTGGTCAAGCATTTTCAAATATGAATTCCTAGCTGAACCATAAACAATGCATCTATAGTCTAAGATGGAACGGATAAATGTTCTATACAAATTAAGGAGGACTTTTTTTATCAGCACCCCAATCAGTGTGAGCAATTACTTTAATCAAATTTAAGGCTTTTAAGCATTTAGCTTTCAAATTCTTAATGTGTGGTATGAATGACAGCTTTTTGTCAAATAGAATACCCAAGAATTTTGTTTCCTCAACAACTGGAATAAATGTTCCATCCAGCGTGAGTTTAGGGTCATCATGATGTCTTCGCAACTGACAAAAATGCATGCATACTGTTTTTGATTTTGAAAATTTGAAACCGTTATTACTGGCCCAATTTTGAATCTTATTGATATTTTGCTGGAGTTGCCTCTCAATTGTATGCATGTTCTTTGATCGATAACAAATTAAAAACTCGTCAACATATAATGAGCAATCAACACCGGGAGCTAAGCATTTGATGATACTATTGATTTTGATGTTAAATAACGTCACAGATAAAATACTGCCCTGGGGCACACCCATCTCTTCCTGGTGCGTATCGAAGAGGGTAGAGCCCACTCGAACTTTGAATTCCCTGGCAGAGAGAAAATTTGAGATAAATGAGGGCAGACGGCCTTTGAGTCCCTGATCGTGCAGGTCTTTTATTATCCCGTACTTCCATGTTGTATCATAGGCCTTGTCTAAATAAAGAAACCGCTACTAAATGCTCTTTTTTGATAAAGGTATCACGAATGAATGTTTCTAGTCTAACTAGATGATCATTAGTACTCCGTCCATATCGAAAGCCACTTTGGAAAGGAGATATTAAATTGTTAGTTTCCAAGTACCAGAGAAGTCGAGAATTTATCATTCGTCCCTTGTTTTGCACACACAGCATGTCAGTGCAATTGGTCGATAGCTGTTGGGGCCTTCGCTATCTTTACCGGGTTTGGGAACTGGTATTACAGTGGCTTCTTTCCAGTTTTTTGGTATATTACCAATAAGCCATAAATCATCGAAGAGTTTCAAAAGAGTTGTTAATGATGATTCTGGAAGGTGTTTCAAAAACTGGTAATGTATTTCATCAGGCCCAGTGGATGTATCATGGGCCTTATCTAAAGACTCCCTAAGCTCCGATAATGAGAACAACTGATTATAACTTTCCGAGTTGTTGGATGTGAATTTTAAACGTGACTTTTCTTTTTGAGCTTTAAGATTTTGGAAGGCTTCGGTATAATTAGATGATGATGAATGCTTGGAGAAACTGTCAGCAAGAGTATTTGCAATGTCACGTTTTGAATTAAAGTTGTTATTGTTTAGTTGCAGGTGTCGGAGAGGGTTTTGTTTGTTCTTTCCATTTATTTTGCCTACAGTATCCCAAACCTGAACAGAGGAACGAGAGTTTAAAGAAGAAACATATTTCTTCCATGATGCTCGTTTACTTTCCCTGATTGTGCGACGAGCTTTGGCTCAGGCAATGCGATATATATTTAAGTTTTCGGGCGTCGGATGATTATTAAATTTGTTTAATGCTTTTCGACGTAGTCTAATGGCTTCTGTACATTCCTTAGTGACCCAAGGTTTTAAGATTCTTTTACAGTTAATAGAGGACTTGGGAATAGAGTCTTCTGCAATTTCTATTAAAATAGATGTAAAAAGCTGAATGGGATCGTAAACATTGAAAACTGTATCCTCATTCAACCTAGTTTTGCAAAGAGTTTCGAGCTTGACCCAGTCGGCCTTCTTTAAATTCCATTGTGGAATTACTTCATCAATTGTAGAGTTAAGATTTACAAGGGAGATTGGGAAGTGATCGCTACTATGAAGATCATCAGCGACCTTCCATTCATAGTCCAAAAGCAGCGAGGGAGAACAAATTGTCAAATCGATGCATGTGTATGTACCCGTGCCTGGGTGTAGATATGTAGGTGTTTTGGTATTATAGAGACACAGATCGTGTCTAGAAATAACGTCTTCAATTTTGTGATCTCTGTCACTTATATGATTTGATCCCCATAAAATATTATGGGCATTAAAATCCCCGAGGAAAACAAATGGTGCAGGAAGTTGTTGAAGAAGGGTATCTAGTTCGTTTGGAACTATGTTAGTGTTTGGTGGTAAGTAAATAGAGCAAAATGTAATCACTCGCTGAAGAGTGACGCTTACAGCAATGGTTTGTAAATTTGTGTTTAGAGGAATGACTTTATGAAGGGCTCTGTTGTTCACAATAACAGAGACTCTCCCTGAGGCCCTGTCAACATTCTGAGAGTAGTGGTTAAACATGGAGTAGTTTTTAAGTGTGATGTTGTCTGTATTTTTCAAAAATGTTTTCTGAAGACATAGTACTGCATGATCATGTTAATTTAAAAGCAGAAGAATATCATGGTAGTTGGCTTTAAGTCCTCTACAATTCCATTGTAAAATGGTGTTCTTCATTACAACTGTATATTAGACCTTTCGAGTGGCAGATAATTTGGTTATTTATCTGGAGGAAGTACGGGGGTGTATCTTTTGTTGTTGGATCTGGAGTTACCCTGAGGACATGAAGCAGATTCCTCCGCATCCATGTCCTCTAGGTCTTCAAACCTGTTGTGTGTTTTTATAGGGTCATCAGACCCTTTTTATGCCTATTTGTTTGAAGCTTTTTCTTGCTATTTGGTGATTTTGGTGGTGAGGTAATGTTGAATGTTGTTTGCGTCGATGTCGAATTTTTCTGCGGTCTATAGTGTCGGATGCTCGAGTCAGAATGGGGTTCAGGCGGGTTTGTTTGAGTTTTTTTTTGGCTGCTCTTCACTACAGTTGAGAAGGATGGGCCGGGGAATGATCTAGCTTGAACAAGCTTCCTGGCCTCTGGATAGGGAATATTATTAGTGTATTTAATCCTCTGGATTTCCTTCTCTTGTCTCCAAGTGTCGCATTCCTTGGAACTAGCATGATGTTCTTTTCCGCAGTTAACGCAGTGCGGAGTGGCTTTGCACTCTAATTTGGCTTCTAGAGCATCTGTCTTCATGATGGCCGTATTTTTGGCATTTGTAACATCGGAGGGAATTTGGTATATATATACCTCAACCTTAACTTGTAAGAAGCCAACCTTGACCACTTTAGGTAATATGGGCTTATTAAAGGTGAGTATAATAGTGTTGGTGTCTTGCAGATTGTTGTTTCGTTTGATACGAATTCTATGGACTGCAGTGACTGACTCCTTCAGTTTTCATGCCCTCGATGATGTCCTTGTCGCAGACTCCAGCAAGGTCACGGCAACGAATGATGCCTTTTGATGTATTTAGTGTAGAGTGGGCGGAGCAGGTTACTGGAATATCGTGAAAGGTATTAATTTTCAGTATATTTTCGGTTTGAGCTTTGCGCTCACACTCTACAAGTAGGTCACCTGATCATATCTTCTTCACACTTTTCGGTTTGCTGACTAATCCAATTATAGTCTTTTCGACTATAAATGGTGACAATGTGGCAAGTTGTTTAGCTTCGTCTTTCGAGTGGCTAACCATGAAGCGAGGAAAGGATTCCACACTACATGGTTCATCATCTGACTCTGATGACACAGTTTTGGTACTTTTCGTTGTTTTTTTGAATTCACCATGATGGTAGTTTGAAAAATGCAGCATTAGTGCTCCCCACCCACCAAGGAGCCCAACAAGGGGACACTTTTCAAGTGCCAGGGATACACAGATACGATACGCAGTTGGTAAAATTACCTTTGGTTAACCCTGAAGTCGCCAATTTCAAAGGTCAGTAAAATTACCCCCTGTTTGACCCGTTAAGCCACCTTCTTCTAGGAAGTCTTCTAAGATTTAAGAAAGGGAAAGATATAGGAATAGAATATAGGGGCAACGGTGGTATCAAACGAGATACAAAAATAAAGAATACAAGAATACAAGAATAAAGTAAAAGGAGGTGAGAGTTAATAAAGACTTCATAGGGCTCGGAGTGACCAGCCGATTTGTCGAGACCGGGCCCATCTCAACCACCCGTCCTAAGAAAAGTAGAGGCCAAAGTAGTGTTTTGCAACTATCATGATCCTTTCCTCCTCCCGTTACGAGTCGCAACCCACGGCAAACAGGTTGCCTTTACTTAGTCGCCTTTTACGACACGTAGCGAGGCACGGCGGCCCAATTCTACAACCCCGGACTCGCAAGGGGAATTAAAATGTAAAGGCATTTCAAACATTAAATTGATTAGTATATTTGCAGGACGATATAATCCGTGTAATACCAGAGAAAAGGAACACAGTGGTGTCTAGGAAACTTCAAACAACATTGCCAAAATATTTAAAAGTTAGTATGGTAATTTATTTTGTAATATTAATGAAGGTAGTAAAAATGAACTACTTTGAAGGAATATCTCACTTCCACAAATAGATCATCTCTATAAAAAAAACTATTATATTAGACCAAAATCTTCTCACATGATTATATACCTCTTTGTAAAACGTGTCCAAAGCAGCATTAATTTAAAAATTAGAATAAGACAACCTTAATAATAAAGTTTCTTTAGGAATAGTTGAGACATCAAATGAATGTATCTCCTAGCAACGTCGTCCATGTTGAAAATTAGGCGTGTTAAACATTTTATCCAGGTAGCGGTGAATTTAGAGGGATAAATTCATATATGTTTTAAAATAACTTTAAAATGAATTACAAAAACACGAATAATTTAATAGTTTGGAAACTATAATGCATTTTATACATCTAATTTGTTGAGACAATGCTGTTAACAGTGTACTAATAATAGTAGGACAATATTAATGCATATTTAAAACCTGTCCACTGAAACCCCTTAGGTAATTTTGAAAGAAAGAAATCCGATTCGAATCGAAAGACTTAAATAGACGGCACGTTTATTAAAGTAATGGATACATTACATCTTTGTAACCTACTATGACATACTTGAAGCAAAGTACGATAATGCGAAAAGCATTGTGAAATCTGATTAGAAGATTTACAACATACGGCGAGACTATTATGACGCGACTATTTCCGCCAATCTCCATTCTAAATTGACTTTTGCTTGAAGAATAGAATATTACCTGTGCTTCGGAGAGGCTCAGTGTAGGATGAAAAGATCATGGTTGTCTATGTATGGATGTGTAAATATAACCAAAGGACTCACCAAGTAAATGAAGTCCAAATGGCAATTATTTTAAGTTTGAAAATGAATAAGGAAAATATACACATTGATAAAAACCTAACCATGAACATTTTACTTTTACAGTTTAAATTAATTTTTTTTCTGTCAGTTTATCTGCAGACTTTATCACCAAAATATTTACCTTACGGTAGCTGGAAGTTTGCCTTCATTAGCCTCTTCATTGCAGCTGAAAACAGGTGTAGTCATCGATTCTTTATATAGTAATACCGGGTAGAGTGGTAGCATGAATAATGCAAATCATATGAGGAGCTTGTTCTTATTAATAGTTTGATATATTTACAATTGGTTGATGTTATTTACACCAGACTGTTCATTAGTTTTTATATTTACCCTTGCTTATGACACGTGTTGTCACAGCAATTTTAGCTTTTGCTTCATATACGCATTTTGATCGTTCCAAAACTAAATCGGCCCAATGTATAGGAAAATTACTTGCTCAGCCTATGACCCCAATCTTGAGTAACAGCCGGTGAAACATTGTTGAAGAAAATTGCAATAAATGTTCAAAAATAAGTTGTAAATTCAGCTATATGCTTCATTTGGCAAATGAAGTGAGCATTGGAATGCCATAATGAGTATGTAATTAATTCTATGTTCATAAACGTCTAAGGAGCTTTTGTAACCGTGAATGGACATAGTCGTCGGAAAGCATAAATCTGGTTTGGTTGGGTTTGTTATTATTATGGTGAAAGACGTTGGTACAGATAAAGCTTCAAAGAAAACTACCGGGTAACTGGGAATACAAAAATATGTTTGGAAAGTATCACGTGACCATTAATATTTAACCAGATTGGAAACGCTTAGGTAGATTTATTAAAATTAGAATTAATTTAGATTTAAAATATAAATGTAACGAAACAAGAAGTGAAAAGATGAGTCCTTTGAAGAATACAGTCCGTTGAAGATTATTAGACTGCAGCCCTCATGACAATACATGTATAAGTCAGGCTTTTATAAATTAATATTTTCACAAATTAATGTTATTCAAGTGTAAGTAGATAGCTAGAGAAAAAAAATGTCAATACGTTCTCTAACGGCTTACAAGACTATACGAGTTTCCATGATGGCTTGATGTTTTCCGATACATTTCTTACTTCTTTATCAAATCTGAATTTCTCAGAAGTTTACATGTATTCAAGACCTTTTAACTTGTAACATAAACATCTCAATATTATTCTCGGCTGTTTTCTCAATACGTTTTGTTTTCCGTTTTGGAAGTATAACTAGATAGTAAATTTATTTCTTCCTTGCATGAATACAGCTCAAGATTTCATACCAGAATATAAGAAAGGTTGAATTACTATGAAAAGGATGGATACATTTATTTGTAACAACTTATAAAGTGGCACAATCATTACATTTTAGGAAAGAGACAAAAATAAAATTTGCATAGTTTAATCATGCTTAAAACGAGCATAGTGGTTAAATTTGTTTGAGAGTTATGAAATATGTACAATACATTTATGATGTTTCCCTATGTCCTCCCATTCTTTCAGAGCCGTTACTTTGGGCTACAGATACTAATTGTTGTCCGTAGCTTGTGGCACTGAATATCGAAACATAAATTTCTCAGTAAGTATCGACGATTAAAGATGATCGAAATATACAGTAAAATAATACATTCATTTAACAAACTTAGTTTTCAAGGGGAATATTTTACTATTTGTACAAAAGTTTGCGTTTTACTCAATAATGGTGATAAGAATTCCTAATCTGTTATGAATAAAGCCATTTTCCTAATCATGTTGAAACTATTACAATACACTCACCGTGACAATACTTGCAGTGACTTTTGTGGTCATGTGAGATAAAAGAGGTATTATGTGCATTTGTTTCTGACAGGTCTTGTCGATTGAAATCGTTTGATTGGTATTAGAGTTATTCGATTCAATATAACCCAAACTGAATTTGAAAGAGTTTTAGAGATGATTGATATTTTGAAAGCAACGTTTTACTTCCAATGCGCCACTCAATGTTTCAATGCAATATTGTCATTATAGCTTGTACATTTGTTTCAATTTGAATACTGAACGCACCCTATCAGTTCATTTTTAATTTCCTTGATTGCGTTCGAACAATTTGCTTCCTTCCTTTTGCAGTTAAATTTTTATCAGATTTAAGAACATCCTTTTTTAAACACGAAAATTCGTTGGCAGTTTAGAAGCTTATCATTATTTAATGTCAGTCACTCGATGTCTCTTTTTATGCCTTTTGGTAGGTTTGGTAAAGATAGTTCAGGTCATTATAGCACTGAGTTTTGAACAAATTTGAGTATAGCGTCTTTATGTACGAGTGAGACAATATTCTATATCTATTGATTTATTTTGCTTTCATTAGCAATACAAATCTAGATATTATAGTGGGTTTCAAATATATTGAAAATTTACATCAACATAATGCGCAGTAGGCGTAGTCTGTGTTATTGACAATACTCGGGTTGCATCGTTGCAAAACTAAACAAGTAAATTGAATGCAAATGCTTTCAAGCAACAATATCCGAGAGCTCATTTTGTCATGACTTAGGCTTGAAATCTCAAGATATAATTTATGACTTTAATTTGGTCATTATACACGATCATTTTTAAAACAATAAACAGGAACTATTACATTAGGTATAAATTTAAAAAATCTAAAAAGACTTTATTTAGAACTTTGTCTTTCCTTTTCTAAGAAAACCCAAAATTCATTCCATAAATTCAGCATATTTGTTGTTTGTGAATATTGTTTCTTTAGAAGCCATACAACTTATATCTGGATTCTTGCTTTTTCAAAATAATTGTTACAATAATTTACAAAATATTGCTTCTAAGTAATATGATAGCATATGAGGCTCTCTTTGGGGCACTGAATCAATGGATAGTTTGCACTTGATTAGATTTACCCTATTAGCATTATAAACTTAAATGGGTAATTGAGTAATTGAGTATCGTATTTGAAAGTTGTTTGAAGGTGTTTAATATGATCTACCACGGTTGCCATCTATCTAATGTTTAGTATTATAAATAATCTGACAACGAGCAGTGCAAAAGTAGCAACTAACTAGCCTGAGCTCTTTCGACACTTAATGAGTCTTTTTTAAGGTATAGAGACGACAAACAAATAAAACACAAAAACTGTTGTTTGTTCAAGAAATTACAAGTCTGTTGGTACTTTAATTGAACATTCAAATTTATTTTCTTTTGACTTGATACCTTTGCTTGAAAATATTATCATTATTGTATTGTTTTATTTTGTCTTTCTCTTCTTAATGTTTCAAGTTTGCCATTGCAAAGTCTAATCAAGAATGTCAAGAGCATTTGTTATTTAACTACTAGTTTTGCGCTGTAAATTCTCACTTTATTGCATTTATCTTGAACACCTCCTTGTATACGTGACCCCTTGAAGGATCCAGTGCTCTTGAAAGGAATTTTACTCGACATGTAAATTGTATTCTTTATATATACATATGTTTTAAAAATTTTTTAATTTCACTTAAAACGTTCGATTATGCAAAGCAAATGTGTCCCTAGGTTTGAACTAAATAAGTGCCTTTCCAATTTGGAGCTTGTAAGTTGAATAAATGTTTGCAAGCACAATTCTCAAATACCAAAATTCTCGTGTTTATTGTATATGGAAAGAAGTGAATAATTCCGTCGTAAATTGTTGGAACGTTTTGCGCATCTTGGTAAGAGGACTCCAAAAATTGGAAAAGACCAATATCGTAATTGAACGAAGATATGAAGATTACCTTAATTACGATGATATAGTTCTTGTTCTTTTGGAAAATAGGGCTATGTTGTTAACGAATTGTTCGTAATCGTGTACAATCTTATATAATGCTTCTATTATACTATGCCACGTGACCCTGTTGATTTTCATAGAGATTTCGTGATGCATTGATATTTTACAAGTAAGGTTTAACTCTTGTCTGAGAGACTTTCTCACTATAGACACATTTAGGGTTTTATTTGTTTATTTCTCTCTTCACTATGATTCAAGGTTTTGCCGTTGTGACATACGACATTTATGCCATATTAATAAGACGTCCAGGACTCCATTCTTTGTCCTGATTCAGACCTATCCGGAAGATTTAAATATGTAATTTGTCATTTTTATTTTCTCTCTAGAATAGTTTCACCTTTGTTGCAAAAGGTCATATATCCTTCTAAAAAATACTCGTTTGGAAATCAATATCAGTTTGTTTTACTTGAGTATGTATATGCATGTAGTACTGACACGTCTTCCGGAAAGAATGAGATTTGCAGTTTAAAATCAAATATTACAAACACGTGTATTGTCGCCTAATTGTGGCAAGCACAGGAATATTCGTAATGTATACATATATTATACAAATGTAAAGAAATTTCAGACATTTAAATTGATTATGATATTTGCAGGACGATATAATCCCTATTACACCAGAGAAAAGGAACACAGTTGTGTCTAGGTAACTTCAAACAGCATTGCTAAAATATTTAAAAGTTAGCATGGCAACTTAGTTTGTAATGCTAATGAAGGTAGTAAAATAAACTACTTTGAAGGAAATACTCACTTCCACAAATAGATCATCTCTATGAAAATACTACTATATTAGACCTAAATCTTTTCGCAGGATTATATACCTCTTTGTAAAACGTGTCCAAAGCAACATTAATTTAAAAATTAGAATAAAAGAACCTTAATAATACTGTTTATTTAGGAATAGGTGAGACATCAAATGAATGTATCTCCTAGCAACCGTTGGCCATGTTGAAAATTAGGCGTATTAATCATTTTATCCAGGAAGCGGCGATTTTAGAGCGATACATTCATATAAGTTTTAAAATAACTTTAAAAGGAATTACAAAAACACGAATAATTTAATAGTTTGGAAACTATAATGCATTGAATACATCTAATTTGTTGAGACAATGCTGTTAACAGTGTATTAATAATAGTAGGACAATATTAATGCATATTTAAAACCTGTCCACTGAAACCCCTTAGGTAATTTTGAAAGAAAGAAATCCGTTTCGATTCAAAAGATTTTAATAGACTGCACGTTTATTAAAGTAATGGATACATTACTTCTTTGTAACCTACTATGACATACTTGAAGCAAAGGACGATAATGCGAAAAGCATTGTGAAATCTGTTTAGAAGATTTACAACATACGGCGTGACTATTTTATGACGCGACTATTTCCGCCAATCTCCATTGTAATTTGACTCGTGCATGGAGAATTATCTTGTACATGTGTGCGGAGAGGATCAGTTTAGGATGAAAAGATCATGGTTGTCTATGTATGGATGTGTAAATGTAAACAAATGACTCACCAAGTAAATGATGTGCAAAGAACAATTTCTTTATCTTTGAGAATGAATAAGTAAAATAAACACATTGATATAAACCCATCTATGACCTTTTTATTGTTACACTTTGAATTAACGTCCCTTCTGTCATTATATCTGCAGATATTATCACCAAAATGTTCACCTCTAGGTAGCTGGAAGTTTGCCTTCATTAGCCTCTTCATTGCAGCGGAAAACAGGTTCAAGTCATCGATTCATTAAACAGTAATACCTGGTAGAGTGGTAGCATGGGTCATATTAGGAGCTTGTTCCTATCAATATTTTGATATATATACAATTGGTTGATGTTATTTACAGCAGTCTATTTCATATTTTCTATATTTACCCTTGCTTATGGCATGTGTTGTCACAACGATTTTTGTTTTTGCTTTTTATACGCATTTCCATCGTTACAAAACCAAATCGGACCCCTTTATAGGAAAATTCCTTGCTCGGCCTATGACCCTGATCTTGAATAACAGCCAGTGAAACATTGTTGAAGAAAATTGCAATAAATGTTCAAAAATAAGTTGTAAATTCAGCTATATGCTTCATTTGGCAAATGAAGTGAGCATTGGAATGCCATAATGAGTGTGTAATTAATTCTATGTTCATAAACGTCTAAGGAGCTTTTGTAACCGTGAATGGACATAGTCGTCGGAAAGCATAAATCTGGTTTGGTTGGGTTTGTTATTATTATGGTGAAAGACGTTGGTACAGATAAAGCTTCAAAGAAAACTACCGGGTAACTGGGAATACAAAAATATGTTTGGAAAGTATCACGTGACCATTAATATTTAACCAGATTGGAAACGCTTAGGTAGATTTATTAAAATTAGAATTAATTTAGATTTAAAATATAAATGTAACGAAACAAGAAGTGAAACGATGAGTCCATTGAAGAATACAGTCCGTTGAAGATTATTAGACTGCAGCCCTCATGACAATACATGTATAAGTCAGGCTTTTATAAATTAATATTTTCACAAATTAATGTTATTCAAGTGTAAGTAGATAGCTAGAGAAAAAAAATGTCAATACGTTCTCTAACGGCTTACAAGACTATACGAGTTTCCATGATGGCTTGATGTTTTCCGATACATTTCTTACTTCTTTATCAAATCTGAATTTCTCAGAAGTTTACATGTATTCAAGACCTTTTAACTTGTAACATAAACATCTCAATATTATTCTCGGCTGTTTTCTCAATACGTTTTGTTTTCCGTTTTGGAAGTATAACTAGATAGTAAATTTATTTCTTCCTTGCATGAATACAGCTCAAGATTTCATACCAGAATATAAGAAAGGTTGAATTACTATGAAAAGGATGGATACTTTTATTTGTATCAACTTATAAAGTGGCACAATCATTACATTTTAGGAAAGAGACACAAATAAAATTTGCATAGTTTAATCATGCTTTAAACGAGCATAGTGGTTAAATTTGTTTGAGAGTTATGAAATATGTAGAATACATTTATGATGTTTTCCTATGTACTCCCATTATTTCAGAGCCGTTACTGTGGGCTACAGATACTAATTGTTGTCCTTAGCTTGTGGCACTGAATATCGAAACATAAATTTCTCAGTAAGTATCGACGATTTAAGATGATCGAAATATACAGTAAAATAATACATTCATTTAACAAAGTTAGTTTTCAAGGGGAATATTTTACTATTTTTACAAAAGGTTGAGTTTTACTCAATAATGATGACAAGAATTCCTAATCTGTTATGAATAAAAACATTTTCCTAATCGTGTTGAAACTATTACAATACATTCACGGTGACAATACTTGCAGTGACGTTTGTGGTCATGTGAGATAAAAGAGGTATTATGTGCATTTGTTTGTGACAGTTCTTGTCGATTGAAACCGTTTGAGCGGTATTAGAGTTATTCGATTCAATATAACCCAATCTGAATTTAAAAGAGTTTTATAGATGATTGATATTTCAAAGTAACGTTTTACTTCCAATGCCACATTCAATGTTTCAATGCAATATTGTCATTATAGCTTGTACATTTGTATCAATTTGAATATCGAACACACCCTATAAGTTCATCTTTATTTTCCTTTAATGCGTTTCAACACTTTGCTTCCTTCTGTTTGCAGTTAAATTTTTAACAGGTTTAAGAACTTCCCTTCTTAAACACGTAAATTCGTTGGCATTTTAGAAGCTTATCATTATTTAATGTCAGTCACTAGATGTCTCTTTTTATGCCTTTTGGTAGGTTTGGTAAAGATAGTTCAGGTCATTATAGCACTGAGTTTTGAACAAATTTGAGTATAGCGTCTTTATGTACGAGTGAGACAATATTCTATATCTATTGATTTATTTTGCTTTCATTAGCAATACAAATCTAGATATTATAGTGGGTTTCAAATATATTGAAAATTTACATCAACATAATGCGCAGTAGGCGTAGTCTGTGTTATTGACAATACTCGGGTTGCATCGTTGCAAAACTAAACAAGTAAATTGAATGCAAATGCTTTCAAGCAACAATATCCGAGAGCTCATTTTGTCATGACTTAGGCTTGAAATCTCAAGATATAATTTATGACTTTAATTTGGTCATTATACACGATCATTTTTAAAACAATAAACAGGAACTATTACATTAGGTATAAATTTAAAAAATCTAAAAAGACTTTATTTAGAACTTTGTCTTTCCTTTTCTAAGAAAACCCAAAATTCATTCCATAAATTCAGCATATTTGTTGTTTGTGAATATTGTTTCTTTAGAAGCCATACAACTTATATCTGGATTCTTGCTTTTTCAAAATAATTGTTACAATAATTTACAAAATATTGCTTCTAAGTAATATGATAGCATATGAGGCTCTCTTTGGGGCACTGAATCAATGGATAGTTTGCACTTGATTAGATTTACCCTATTAGCATTATAAACTTAAATGGGTAATTGAGTAATTGAGTATCGTATTTGAAAGTTGTTTGAAGGTGTTTAATATGATCTACCACGGTTGCCATCTATCTAATGTTTAGTATTATAAATAATCTGACAACGAGCAGTGCAAAAGTAGCAACTAACTAGCCTGAGCTCTTTCGACACTTAATGAGTCTTTTTTAAGGTATAGAGACGACAAACAAATAAAACACAAAAACTGTTGTTTGTTCAAGAAATTACAAGTCTGTTGGTACTTTAATTGAACATTCAAATTTATTTTCTTTTGACTTGATACCTTTGCTTGAAAATATTATCATTATTGTATTGTTTTATTTTGTCTTTCTCTTCTTAATGTTTCAAGTTTGCCATTGCAAAGTCTAATCAAGAATGTCAAGAGCATTTGTTATTTAACTACTAGTTTTGCGCTGTAAATTCTCACTTTATTGCATTTATCTTGAACACCTCCTTGTATACGTGACCCCTTGAAGGATCCAGTGCTCTTGAAAGGAATTTTACTCGACATGTAAATTGTATTCTTTATATATACATATGTTTTAAAAATTTTTTAATTTCACTTAAAACGTTCGATTATGCAAAGCAAATGTGTCCCTAGGTTTGAACTAAATAAGTGCCTTTCCAATTTGGAGCTTGTAAGTTGAATAAATGTTTGCAAGCACAATTCTCAAATACCAAAATTCTCGTGTTTATTGTATATGGAAAGAAGTGAATAATTCCGTCGTAAATTGTTGGAACGTTTTGCGCATCTTGGTAAGAGGACTCCAAAAATTGGAAAAGACCAATATCGTAATTGAACGAAGATATGAAGATTACCTTAATTACGATGATATAGTTCTTGTTCTTTTGGAAAATAGGGCTATGTTGTTAACGAATTGTTCGTAATCGTGTACAATCTTATATAATGCTTCTATTATACTATGCCACGTGACCCTGTTGATTTTCATAGAGATTTCGTGATGCATTGATATTTTACAAGTAAGGTTTAACTCTTGTCTGAGAGACTTTCTCACTATAGACACATTTAGGGTTTTATTTGTTTATTTCTCTCTTCACTATGATTCAAGGTTTTGCCGTTGTGACATACGACATTTATGCCATATTAATAAGACGTCCAGGACTCCATTCTTTGTCCTGATTCAGACCTATCCGGAAGATTTAAATATGTAATTTGTCATTTTTATTTTCTCTCTAGAATAGTTTCACCTTTGTTGCAAAAGGTCATATATCCTTCTAAAAAATACTCGTTTGGAAATCAATATCAGTTTGTTTTACTTGAGTATGTATATGCATGTAGTACTGACACGTCTTCCGGAAAGAATGAGATTTGCAGTTTAAAATCAAATATTACAAACACGTGTATTGTCGCCTAATTGTGGCAAGCACAGGAATATTCGTAATGTATACATATATTATACAAATGTAAAGAAATTTCAGACATTTAAATTGATTATGATATTTGCAGGACGATATAATCCCTATTACACCAGAGAAAAGGAACACAGTTGTGTCTAGGTAACTTCAAACAGCATTGCTAAAATATTTAAAAGTTAGCATGGCAACTTAGTTTGTAATGCTAATGAAGGTAGTAAAATAAACTACTTTGAAGGAAATACTCACTTCCACAAATAGATCATCTCTATGAAAATACTACTATATTAGACCTAAATCTTTTCGCAGGATTATATACCTCTTTGTAAAACGTGTCCAAAGCAACATTAATTTAAAAATTAGAATAAAAGAACCTTAATAATACTGTTTATTTAGGAATAGGTGAGACATCAAATGAATGTATCTCCTAGCAACCGTTGGCCATGTTGAAAATTAGGCGTATTAATCATTTTATCCAGGAAGCGGCGATTTTAGAGCGATACATTCATATAAGTTTTAAAATAACTTTAAAAGGAATTACAAAAACACGAATAATTTAATAGTTTGGAAACTATAATGCATTGAATACATCTAATTTGTTGAGACAATGCTGTTAACAGTGTATTAATAATAGTAGGACAATATTAATGCATATTTAAAACCTGTCCACTGAAACCCCTTAGGTAATTTTGAAAGAAAGAAATCCGTTTCGATTCAAAAGATTTTAATAGACTGCACGTTTATTAAAGTAATGGATACATTACTTCTTTGTAACCTACTATGACATACTTGAAGCAAAGGACGATAATGCGAAAAGCATTGTGAAATCTGTTTAGAAGATTTACAACATACGGCGTGACTATTTTATGACGCGACTATTTCCGCCAATCTCCATTGTAATTTGACTCGTGCATGGAGAATTATCTTGTACATGTGTGCGGAGAGGATCAGTTTAGGATGAAAAGATCATGGTTGTCTATGTATGGATGTGTAAATGTAAACAAATGACTCACCAAGTAAATGATGTGCAAAGAACAATTTCTTTATCTTTGAGAATGAATAAGTAAAATAAACACATTGATATAAACCCATCTATGACCTTTTTATTGTTACACTTTGAATTAACGTCCCTTCTGTCATTATATCTGCAGATATTATCACCAAAATGTTCACCTCTAGGTAGCTGGAAGTTTGCCTTCATTAGCCTCTTCATTGCAGCGGAAAACAGGTTCAAGTCATCGATTCATTAAACAGTAATACCTGGTAGAGTGGTAGCATGGGTCATATTAGGAGCTTGTTCCTATCAATATTTTGATATATATACAATTGATTGATGTTATTTACAGCAGTCTATTTCATATTTTCTATATTTACCCTTGCTTATGGCATGTGTTGTCACAACGATTTTTGTTTTTGCTTTTTATACGCATTTCCATCGTTACAAAACCAAATCGGACCCCTTTATAGGAAAATTCCTTGCTCGGCCTATGACCCTGATCTTGAATAACAGCCAGTGAAACATTGTTGAAGAAAATTGCAATAAATGTTGAAAAATGCGTTGTAAATCCAGCTATATGTTTTTTTTGGCAAATGAAGTGAGCCTTAGTATGCACGAATCAGTGTTTCATCAGTTATATTTTCTTAAACTTCTAAGGAGCGGATATAATCAAGAATGGATATATTGTTCGGAAAGTATACATTTGGTTGAGTGGGGTTTGTTATTATTATGATGAAAGACGTTGGTAGAGATAAAAGGAATTGCATAAATTCAACATATTTGTTATTTGTGAATATTGTTTCATTAGAACCCATTCAACTCATATCTGGATTCTTGTTTTTTCAAAATAATTGTTACATTAATTTACAAAATATTGCTTCTAGATAATATAATAGCATATGAAGCTGTCTTTGGGGCACTGAATCAATGGATAGTTTGCACTTGATTAAATTTACCCTATTAGCATTATAAACTTAAATGGGTAATTGGGTAACTGAGTATCGTTTATGAAAGTTGGATTAAGGGTGTTTAATATGATATACCACGGTTGTGAACTATCTAATGTTTGATATTATAAATAATCTGAAAACGAACAGTGCAAAAGTAGCATCTAACTAGCCTGAGCTCTTTCGACTCTTAATGAGTCCTTTTTAAAGGCATAGAGACGACAAACAAATAAAACACAAAACCGTTGTTTGTTGAAACAATACAAGTCTGTTTGTACGGTTATTAGACATTCAAATTTATTAAATTTTGACTAGTTCATTTCAACTTGATGCCTATGCTTGAAAATATTATCACTATTGTATAGTTTTATTATTTCTAATGCAAAGTCTCATTAAAAAGGTCAAGCGCTCATGTTATAGAACTACTGGTTTTGCGCTGTAAATCCTCACTTTATTGCATTTATCTTGAACAACTCCTGGTATACATGTTCCCTTGCTGGATTCAGTGCTCTTGAAAGGAATTTTACTCGACATGTGAATTGTATTCTTTATATATACATATGTTTTAAAAATTAGTTAATTTCACTTAACACGTTCGATTCTGCAAAGCAAATGTGTCCCTAGGTTTGAACTAAATATGTGCGTTTCCAATTTGGAGCATGTAAGTTGAATAAATCTTTGCAAGCGCAATTCTCAAATACCAAAATTCTAGTGTTATCGCATATGGAAAGTAGTGAATAATTCTGTCGTAAATTGTTGGAACGTTTTGTGCATCCTTGTAAGAGGACTCCGAAAATTGGGAAAGACTATTATGACGCGACTATTTCCGCCAATCTCCATTGTAATTTGACTTTTGTATGGTGAATTGTCTTGTACTTGTGCTGCGGAGAGGCTCAGTGTAGGATGGAAAGATCATGGTTGTCTATGTATGGATGTGTAAATTTAACCAAATGACTCACCAAATAAATGAAGTCCAAAGGACAATTATTTTAACTTTGAGAATGAATAAGTAAAATATATACATTGATAAAACCTCAACCATGAACATTTTACTTTTACCGTTTAAATTAACTTCCTTTCTGTCATTTTATATGTAGATTTTATCACCAAAATATTTACCTTTCGGTAGCGGGAAGTTTGCCTTGATTGGCCTCTTCATTGCAGCTGGAAACGGGTCAAGTCATCGATTCTTTATATAGTAATACTGGGTAGAGTGGTAGCACGGGTCATGCCAGTCATATAAGGAGCTTGTTCTTATCAATAGTTTGATATATTTACAATTGGTTGATGTTATTTACACCAGTCTATTCATTAGTTTCTATATTTACCCTTGCTTATGACACGTGTTGTCACAGCAATTTTTGTTTTTGATTGTTATACGCATTTTGATAGTTCCAAAACCAAATCGGCCCAATGTATAGCAAAAGTACTTGCTCGGCCTATGACCCCAATCTTGAATAACAGCCGGTGAAACATTGTTGAAGAAAATTACAATAAATGTTAAAAAATGAGTTGTAAATCCAGCTATATGCTTTATTTGGCAAATGAAGTGAGCCTTGTAAGGCAAGAATGAGTGTGTAATTAATTCTATGTTCGTAAACGTCTAAGGAGCTTTTGTAATCGTGGATGGATATATTGGTCGGAAAGCATAAATCTGTCAGGGTGGGGTTTGTTATTATTATGGTGAAAGACGTTGGTACAGATAAAGCTTCAAAGAAAACTACCGGGTAACTGGGAATACAAAAATATGTTTGGACAGTATCACGTGACCATTAATATCTAACCAGATTGGAAACGCTTAGGTAGATTTATTAAAATTAGAATTAATTTAGATTTAAAATATAAATGTAACGAAACAAGAAGTGAAAATATGAGTCCTTTGAGGAATACAGTCCGTTGAAGATTATTAGAATGCAGCCCTCATGATAATACATGTATAAGTAAGGCTTTTATAAATTGATAATATTTTTACAAATTAATGGTATTCAAGTGTAAGTAGATAGAGACAAAATAATGCCAATACGTGTTCTAAAAGCTTACCAGTCAAAATGAGTTTCAATGGTGGCTTGATGTTTTCCGATACATTTCTTACTTCTTTATCAAATCTGAATTTCTCAGAAGTTTACATGTATTCAAGACTTTTTTACTTGCAACATAAACATCTCAATTTTATTCTCGGCTGTTTTCTCAATACAATTTTGTTTTCCGTTTTAATGTTAAAGACTCATTTAGAAAATTTGATTGCTCCCAGCCAAAGACTCATTGACTACTGTATGTAAATGCTATATTGTTGATAATAAAGAAAGGTTGCTCTGAGACAGGTACAACCTTTTCATTCATTTGACAGAGTTCATGTCTTAATAACGATTAATGTAGCCGCTGATGTTTATTAAACTTAAAAAGTCTAACTTGATAGTAAATTTATTTCTCCCTTGCATAAATATAGCTCAAGATTTCATACTAGAATGTAAGAGAGGTTGAATTGATATACAAAGGACGGATACATTTATTTGTAACAACTTATAATGTGGCACAATCATTACATTTTAGGCAAGAGACAAAATTAAAATTTGCATAGTTTAATCATGCTTTAAACGAGCATAGTGGTTAAATTTGTTTGAGATTTTTTAAATACGTACAACCATACATTTATGATGTTTCCCTATGTCCTACCATTCTTGCAGAGCCGTTAATGTGGGCTACATATACTAATTGTTGTCCTTAGCTTGTGGCACTGAATATCGAATCCTAAATTTCTCAGTAATTATCGACGATTTAAGATGATCGAAATAGACAGCAAACTAATACATACATTTAACAAACTTAGTTTTCAATGGGAATATTTTGCTCTTTGTACAAAAGGTTAAGTTTTACTCAATAATGATGACAAGAATTACTAAAATATTATGAACGATACCATTTTCCTAATCAAGTTGAAACTATTACAATACATTCACCGTGACAATACTTGCAGTGAATTTTGTGGTCATGGGAAATAAAAGAGGTATTATGTGCATTTGTTTTTGATAGGTCTTTTGGATTGAAACCGTTCGAGAGGTATTAGATTTATTTTATTCAATATTACCCAAACTGAATTTAAAAGTTTTAGAGATTATTGATATTTTCATATTAACGTTTTACTTCTAATGCCACACTCAATGTTTCAATGCAATATTGTCATTATACCTTGTATATTTGTATCAATATTAATATTGAACGCACGCTATAAGTTTATTTTTAAGATCTTTGAATGCGTTCGAACAATTTGATACCTTCCTTTTGCAGTTAAATTTTTTAACAGATTTAAGAACATCCTTTTTTAAACACGAAAATTCGTTGGCTGTTTAGAAGCATATCATTATTTAATGTCCGTCACTCGATGTCTCTTTTTATGCCTTTTGGTAGGTTTGGTAAAGATAGCTCAGGTCATCATAGCATTGAGTTGTTTGGAACTTGCATAAATTTGAGTATAGCGGCTTTATGTACGAGTGAGACAATATTGTATGTCTATTGATTTATTTTGCTTTTGTTAGCATTAAAAAACCTAGATATTATAGTGGGTTTCTAATATATTGAAAGCTTACATCAACACAATGCGCATTAAGCGTAGTCTGTGTTATTGACAATACTCGGGTTGCATCGTTGCAAAACGGAACAAGTAAATTGAATGCAAATGGTTTTAAGCAACAATACCCGATAGCTCATATTGCTATTACATAGTCTTGAAATCTCAAGATATAATTTATGACTTTAATTTGGTCATTATAAACATTCATTTTTATAAAATTAAACAGGAACTATTACATTAGGTATAAATTTAAATAATCTAAAAGGACTTTCTTTAAAACTTTGTCTTTCCTTTACTAAGAAAACCCAAAAGTCATTCCATAAATTCAGCATATTTGTTATTTGTGAATATTGTTTCTTTAGAAGGCATTAAACTTATATCTGGATTCTTGCTTTTTCAAAATAATTGTTACAATAATTTACAAAATATTGCTTGTAAATAATATGATAGCATATGAAGCTGTCTTTGGAGCACTGAATCAGTGGATACTTTGCAGTTGATTAAATTTACCCTATTAGCATTATAAACTTAAATGGGTAATTGAGTAATTGAGTATCGTATATGAAAGTTGGTTGAGGGTGTTTAATATGACCTACCACAGTTGTCATCTATCTAATGTTTGATATTATATATAATCTGACAACGAACAGTGCAAAAGTAGCAACTAACTAGTCTGAGATCTTTCGACTCTTAATGAGTCTTTTTTTAAAGGAATAGGGACGACAAACAAACAAAACACAAAAACCGTTGTTTGTTCAAGACATTACAAGTCTGTTTGTACGGTAATTGAACATTCTAATTTATTGTATATTGATTAGTTCATTTCAACTTTATGCCTATGCTTGAAAATAATATCACTATTGTATAGTTTTATTATTTCTTTCCGTTCTTAATGTTTTAAATTTGCCAATGCAAAGTCTCATTAAATACGTCAAGCGCTGTTCTTTTAGAACTACTAGTTTTGCGCTGTAAATTCTCACTTTATTGCATTTATCTTGAACACCTCCTTGTATACGTGACCCCTTGAAGGATCCAGTGCTCTTGAAAGGAATTTTACTCGACATGTGAATTGTATTCTTTAGATATACATATGTTTTAAAAATTAGTTAATTTCACTTAAAACGTTCGATTCTGCAAAGCAAATGTGTCCCTAGGTTTGAACTAAATATGTGCGGTTATAATTTGGAGCATGTAAGTTGAATAAATTTTTGCAAGCACAATTCTCAAATACCAAACTTCTAGTGTTTATTGTATATGGAAAGAAGTGAATAATTCTGTCGTAAATTGTTGGAACGTTTTGCTCATCATTGTAAGAGGACTCTGAAAATTGGAAAAGACCAATATCGTAATTGAACGAAGATATGAAGTTTACCTTAATTACGATGACATAGTTCCTGCTCTTTTGTAAAATAGGGCTATGTTGTTAAAGAATTAGTAGTAATCGTGTACAATCTTTTATAATGCTTCTATTATTATATGCCACGTGACCCTGTTGTTTCTAATAGAGATTTCGAGATGCATTGATATTTTACAGGTAATGTTTAACTCTTGTCTGAGAGACTTTATCACTATAGACACATTTAGGGTTTTATTTGTTTATTTCTCTCTTCACTATGATTCAAGGTTTCGCCGGTGTGACATATGACATTTATGCTATATTAATAGACGTTCAGGACTCCATTCTCTGACCTGATTCAGACCTATCCGGAAGATTTAAATATGTAATTTGTCATTTTTATTTTCTCTCTAGTATAGTTTTACATTGGTTGCAAAAGGTCATATATCCTTTTAAAAAACACTCGTTTGGAAATCAATATCAATTTGTTTCACTTGAGTATGTATATGCATGTAGTACTGTCGCCTCTTCCGGAAAGAATGAGTCTTGCAGTTTAAAATGAAAAATTACATACACGTGTATTGTTGCCTAATTGTGGCATGCACAGGAATATTCGTATTTTATAAATATATTATACAAATGTAAAGGAATTTCAGACATTTAAAGTGATTATTATTTAATGTTTGCAGTACGATATAATCCGGGTAATTACAGAGAAAAGGAACACAGTTGTGTTTAGGTAACTTCGAACAGCATTGTCAAAATATTTAAAAGTTAGCATGGCAACTTAGTTGGTAATACTAATGAAGGTAGTCAAATGAACTACTTTGTACCAATATCTCACTTCCACAAATAGATTATCTCTATCAAAATACTACTATATTAGACCTAAATCTTCTCACAGGATTATATACCTCTTTGTAAAACGTGTCCAAAGCAGCATTAATTTAAAAATTAGAATAAAACAACCTTAATAATAATGTTTATTTAGGAATAGTTGAGACATCAAATGAATGTATCTCCTAGCAACGGCGTCAATGTTAAAAAGGAATTAAAAAAACACGAATAATTTAATAGTTTGGAAACTATAATGCATTGAATACATCTAATTTGTTGACACAATGCTGTTAACAGTGTATTAATAATAGTAGGAGAATATTAATGCATATTTAAAACCTGTCTACTGAAACCCCTTATGTAATTTTGAAAGAAAAAAATCCGATTAGAATCGAAAGACTTTAATAGAGTGCACGTTTTTTTAAAGTGATGGATACATTACATCTTTGTAAACTACTATGACATACTTGAAGCAAAGGACGATAATGCGAAAAGCATTGTGAAATCAGTTTAGAAGATTTACAACATACGGCGTGACTATTTTATGACGCGACTATTTCCGCCAATCTCCATTGTAATTTGACTCTTGCATGGAGAATTGTCTTGTACCTGTGCTGCGGAGAGGATCAGTGTAGGATGAAAAGATCATGGTTGTCTATGTATGGACAAGAGCCTGAGCTCTTTCGACTCTTAATGAGTCTTTTTTAAAAGCATAGAGACGACAAACACATAAAACACAAAACCGTTGTTTGTTCAAACATTACAAGTCTGTTTGTACCGTAATTAAACATTCAAATTTATTAAATTTTGTCTAGATCATTTCAACTTTATGCCTATGCTTGAAAATATTATCACTATGGTATAGTTTTATTATTTCGAATGCAAAGTCTCATTAAAAAGGTCAAGCGCTCATGTTATAGAACTACTGGTTTTGCGCTGTAAATCCTCACTTTATTGCATTTATCTTGAACAACTACTGGTATACGTGACCCCTTGCTGGTTTCAGTGCTCTTGAAAGGAATTTTTCTCGACATGTGAATTGTATTCTTTATATATACATATGTTTTAAAAATTAGTTAATTTCACTTAAAACGTTCGATTCTGCAAAGCAAATGTGTCCCTAGGTTTGAACTAAATATGTGAGTTTCCAATTTGGAGCATGTAAGTTGAATAAATTTTTGCAACCGCAATTCTCAAATACCAAAATTCTGGTGTTTATTGCATATGGAAAGAAGTGAATAATTCTGTCGTAAATTGTTGGAACGTTTTGAGAATCCTTATAAAAGGACTCCGAAAATTGGGAAAGACTATTATGACGCGACTATTTCCGCCAATCTCCATTAGAATTTGACTTTTGCATGGAAAATTGTCTTGTACTTGTGAGAGGATCAGTGAAGGATTGAAAATTCTTGGTTGTCTATGTATGGATGTGTAAATGTAACCAAATGACTCACCAAATAAATGAAGTCCAAAGGACAATTATTTTAACTTTGAGAATGAATAAGTAAAATATACACATTGATAAAAACCTAGCCATGAACATGTTATTTTACAGTTTAAATTAACTTCCTTTCTGTCATTATATCTGCAGATTTTATCACCAAAATATTTACATTTCGGTAACGGGAAGTTTGCCTTCATTAGCCTCTTCATTGTAGCTGAAAACAGGTCAAGTCATCGATTCTTTATATAGTAATACCGGGTAGAGTGGTAGCGCGGGTCATGCCAGTCATATAAGCAGCTTGTTCTTATCAATAGGTTGATATATTTACAATTGGTTGATGTTATTTACACCAGTCTGTTCATTAGTTTCTATATTTACCCTTGCTAATGACACGTGTTGTGACAGCAATGTCTGTTTTTGCTTCTTATACGCATTTTGATCGTTCCAAAACCAAATCGGCCCAATGTATAGGAAAATTCCTTGCTCGGCCTATGACCCCAATCTTGAATAACAGCCGGTGAAACATTGTTGAAGAAAATTGCAATAAATATTCAAAAATGAGATGTAAATCCAGCTATATGCTTTATTTGGCAAATGAAGTGAGCCTTGGAATGCACGAATGAGTGTGTAATAAATTCTATGTTCGTAAACGTCTAAGGAGCTTTTGTAATCGTGGATGGATATTGTGGTCGGAAAGCATAAATCTGGTTGGGTTGGGGTTGTTATTATTATGGTGAAAGACGTTGGTACAGATAAAGCTTTAAAGAAAACTACAGGTTAACTGTGAATATAAAAATATGTTTGGACAGTATCACGTGACCATTAATATCTAACCAGATTGGAAACGATTTTTTTAAAATATAAATGTAACGAAACAAGAAGTGAAAATATGAGTCCTTTGAAGAATACAGTCCGTTGAAGATTATTAGACTGCAGGCCTCATGACAATACATGTATAAGTCAGTCTTTTTTAAATTGATATTATTTTCAACAATTAATGGTATTCAAGTGTAAGTAGATAGAGACAAAATAATGCCAATACGTGTACTAAAGGCTTACCAGTCAAAATGAGTTTCAATGATGGCTTGATGTTTTCCGATACATTTCTTTCTTCTTTATCGGATCTGAATTTCTCAGAAGTTTACATGTATTCAAGGCTTTTTAACTTGTAACATAAACATCTCAATTTTTTTCTCGGCTGTTTTCTCAATACAATTTTGTTTTCCGCTTTAATGTTAAGGACTCATTTAGAAAATTTGATTGCTCCCAGCCAACGACTCATTGACTACTGTATGTAAATGGTATATTGTTGATAATGGGGAAAGGTTGCTCTGAGACAGGAACAACCTTTTCATTCATTTGACAGAGTTCATGTCTTAATAACGATTAATGTAGCAGCTGATGTTTATTAAAATTTGGAAGTCTAACTAGATAGTAAATTTATTTCTTCCTTGCATGAATATAGCACAAGATTTCATACTAGAATGTAAGAGAGGTTGAATTGATATACAAAGGATGGATACATTTATTTGTAACAACTTATAAAGTGGCACAATCATTACATTTTAGGAAAGAGACAAAAATAAAATTTGCATAGTTTAATCATGCTTAAAACGAGCATAGTGGTTAAATTTGTTTGAGAGTTATGAAATATGTACAATACATTTATGATGTTTCCCTATGTCCTCCCATTCTTTCAGAGCCGTTACTTTGGGCTACAGATACTAATTGTTGTCCTTAGCTTGTGGCACTGAATATCGAATCCTAAATTTCTCAGTAATTATCGACGATTTAAGATGATCGAAATAGACAGCAAACTAATACATACATTTAACAAACTTAGTTTTCAATGGGAATATTTTGCTCTTTGTACAAAAGGTTAAGTTTTACTCAATAATGATGACAAGAATTCCTAAAATATTATGAACGATACCATTTTCCTAATCAAGTTGAAACTATTACAATACATTCACCGTGACCATACTTGCAGTGAATTTTGTGGTCATGGGAAATAAAAGAGGTATTATGTGCATTTGTTTTTGATAGGTCTTTTGGATTGAAACCGTTCGAGAGGTATTAGATTTATTTTATTCAATATTACCCAAACTGAATTTAAAAGTTTTAGAGATTATTGATATTTTCAAAGTAACGTTTTATTTCTAATGCCACACTGAAATGTTTCAATGCAATATTGTCATTATACCTTGTACATTTGTATCAATATTAATATTGAACGCACGCTATAAGTTTATTTTTAAGATCTTTGAATGCGTTCGAACAATTTGATACCTTCCTTTTGCAGTTAAATTTTTTAACAGATTTAAGAACATCCTTTTTTTAAACACGAAAATTCGTTGGCAGTTTAGAAGCATATCATTATTTAATGTCCGTCACTCGATGTCTCTTTTTATGCCTTTTGGTAGGTTTGGTAAAGATAGCTCAGGTCATCATAGCATTGAGTTGTTTGGAACTTGCATAAATTTGAGTATAGCGGCTTTATGTACGAGTGAGACAATATTGTATGTCTATTGATTTATTTTGCTTTTGTTAGCATTAAAAAACCTAGATATTATAGTGGGTTTCTAATATATTGAAAGCTTACATCAACACAATGCGCATTAAGCGTAGTCTGTGTTATTGACAATACTCGGGTTGCATCGTTGCAAAACGGAACAAGTAAATTGAATGCAAATGGTTTTAAGCAACAATACCCGATAGCTCATATTGCTATTACATAGTCTTGAAATCTCAAGATATAATTTATGACTTTAATTTGGTCATTATAAACATTCATTTTTATAAAATTAAACAGGAACTATTACATTAGGTATAAATTTAAATAATCTAAAAGGACTTTCTTTAAAACTTTGTCTTTCCTTTACTAAGAAAACCCAAAAGTCATTCCATAAATTCAGCATATTTGTTATTTGTGAATATTGTTTCTTTAGAAGGCATTAAACTTATATCTGGATTCTTGCTTTTTCAAAATAATTGTTACAATAATTTACAAAATATTGCTTGTAAATAATATGATAGCATATGAAGCTGTCTTTGGAGCACTGAATCAGTGGATACTTTGCAGTTGATTAAATTTACCCTATTAGCATTATAAACTTAAATGGGTAATTGAGTAATTGAGTATCGTATATGAAAGTTGGTTGAGGGTGTTTAATATGACCTACCACAGTTGTCATCTATCTAATGTTTGATATTATATATAATCTGACAACGAACAGTGCAAAAGTAGCAACTAACTAGTCTGATATCTTTCGACTCTTAATGAGTCTTTTTTTAAAGGAATAGGGACGACAAACAAACAAAACACAAAAGCCGTTGTTTGTTCAAGACATTACAAGTCTGTTTGTACGGTAATTGAACATTCTAATTTATTGTATATTGATTAGTTCATTTCAACTTTATGCCTATGCTTGAAAATAATATCACTATTGTATAGTTTTATTATTTCTTTCCGTTCTTAATGTTTTAAATTTGCCAATGCAAAGTCTCATTAAATACGTCAAGCGCTGTTCTTTTAGAACTACTAGTTTTGCGCTGTAAATTCTCACTTTATTGCATTTATCTTGAACACCTCCTTGTATACGTGACCCCTTGAAGGATCCAGTGCTCTTGAAAGGAATTTTACTCGACATGTGAATTGTATTCTTTAGATATACATATGTTTTAAAAATTAGTTAATTTCACTTAAAACGTTCGATTCTGCAAAGCAAATGTGTCCCTAGGTTTGAACTAAATATGTGCGGTTATAATTTGGAGCATGTAAGTTGAATAAATTTTTGCAAGCACAATTCTCAAATACCAAACTTCTAGTGTTTATTGTATATGGAAAGAAGTGAATAATTCTGTCGTAAATTGTTGGAACGTTTTGCTCATCATTGTAAGAGGACTCTGAAAATTGGAAAAGACCAATATCGTAATTGAAGGAAGATATGAAGTTTACCTTAATTACGATGATATAGTTCCTGCTCTTTTGGAAAATAGGGCTATGTTGTTAAAGAATTGTTCGTAATCGTGTACAATCTTTTATAATGCCTCTATTATACTATGCCACATGACCCTGTTGATTCTAATAGAGATTTCGAGATGCATTGATATTTTACATGTAAGGTTTAACTCTTGTCTGAGAGACTTTCTCACTATAGACACATTTAGGGTTTTATTTGTTTATTTCTCTCTTCACTATGATTCAAGGTTTTGCCGGTGTGACATATGACATTTATGTCATATTAATAAGACGTCCAGGTCTCCATCCTCTGGCCTAATTCAGACCTATCCGGAAGATTTAAATATGTAATTTGTCATTTTTATTTTCTCTCTAGAATAGTTTTACATTGGTTGCAAAAGGTCATTTATCCTTCTAAAAAACACTCGTTTGGTAATCAATATCAGTTTGTTTCACTTGAGTATGTATATGCGTGTAATACTGACACCTCTTCCGGAAAGAATGAGATTTGCAGTTTGAAATCAAATATTACATACACGTATATTGTCGCCTAATTGTGGCCAGCACAGGAATATTCGTAATGTATACATATATTATACAAATGTAAAGGAATTTCAGACATTTAAATTGATTAGGATATTTGTAGGACGATATAATCCCTGTTACACCAGAGAAAAAGAACACAGTTGTGTCTAGATAACTTCAAACAGCATTGTCAAAATATTTAAAAGTTAGCATGGCAACTTAGTTGGTAATGCTAATGAAGGTAGTAAAATGAACTACTTTTAAGGAATATCTCACTTCCACAAATAGATCATCTCTATGAAGATACTACTTTAGTAGACCTAAATCTTCTCACAGGATTATATACCTCTTTGTAAAACGTGTCCAAAGCAGCATTAATTTAAAAATTAGAATAAAACAACCTTAATAATAATGTTTATTTAGGAATAATTGAGACATCAAATGAATGTATCTCCTAGCAACGGCGTCCATGTTAAAAAGGAATTAAAAACACGAATAATTTAATAGTTTGGAAACTATAATGCATTGAATACATCTAATTTGTTGACACAATGCTGTTAACAGTGTATTAATAATAGTAGGACAATATTAATGCATATTTAAAACCTGTCTACTGAAACCCCTTAGGTAATTTTGAAAGAAAAAAATCCGATTAGAATCGAAAGACTTTAATAGAGTGCACGTTTTTTTTTAAAGTGATGGATACATTACATCTTTGTAAACTACTATGATATACTTGAAGCAAAGGACGATAATGCGAAAAGCATTGTGAAATCAGTTTAGAAGATTTACAACATACGGTGTGACTATTTTATGACGCGACTATTTCCGCCAATCTCCATTGTAATTTGACTCTTGCATGGAGAATTGTCTTGTACCTGTGCTGCGGAGAGGATCAGTGTAGGATGAAAAGATCATGGTTGTCTATGTATGGACAAGAGCCTGAGCTCTTCCGACTCTTAATGAGTCTTTTTTAAAAGCATAGAGACGACAAACACATAAAACACAAAACCGTTGTTTGTTCAAAAATTACAAGTCTGTTTGTACGGTAATTAAACATTCAAATTTATTTAATTTTGTCTAGTTCATTTCAACTTTATGCCTATGCTTGAAAATATTATCACTATTGTATAGTTTTATTATTTCGAATGCAAAGTCTCATTAAAAAGGTCAAGCGCTCATGTTATAGAACTACTGGTTTTGCGCTGTAAATCCTCACTTTATTGCATTTATCTTGAACAACTACTGGTATACGTGTCCCCTTGCTGGTTTCAGTGCTCTTGAAAGGAATTTTTCTCGACATGTGAATTGTATTCTTTATATATATATGTTTTAAAAATTAGTTAATTTCACTTAAAACGTTCGATTCTGCAAAGCAAATGTGTCCCTAGGTTTGAATTAAATATGTGAGTTTCCAATTTGGAGCATGTAAGTTGAATAAATTTTTGCAACCGCAATTCTCAAATACCAAAATTCTAGTGTTTATTGCATATGGAAAGAAGTGAATAATTATGTCGTAAATTGTTGGAACGTTTTGAGCATCCTCATAAGAGGACTCGAAAATTGGGAAAGACTATTATGACGCGACTATTTCCGCCAATCTCCATTAGAATTTGACTTTTGCATGGAAAATTGTCTTGTACTTGTGAGAGGATCAGTGAAGGATGGAAAGATCTTGGTTGTCTATGTATGGATGTGTAAATGTAACCAAATGACTCACCAAATAAATGAAGTCCAAAGGAAAATTATTTTAACTTTGAGAATGAATAAGTAAAAGATACACATTGATAAAAACCTAGCCATGAACATGTTATTTTACAGTTTAAATTAACTTCCTTTCTTTCATTATATCTGCAGATTTTATCACCAAAATATTTACGTTTCGGTAGCTGGAAGTTTGCCTTCATTAGCCTCTTCATTGTAGCTGAAAACAGGTCAAGTCATCGATTCTTTATATAGTAATACCGGGAAGAGTCGTAGCACGGGTCATGCCAGTCATATAAGCAGCTTGTTCTTATCAATAGTTTGATATATTTACAATCGGTTGATGTTATTTACACCAGTATGTTCATTAATTTCTATATTTACCCTTGCTAATGACTCGTTTTGTGACAGCAATGTTTGTTTTTGCTTCTTATACGCATTTTGATCGTTCCAAAACCAAATCGGCCCAATGTATAGGAAAATTCCTTGCTCGGCCTATGACCCCAATCTTGAATAACAGCCGGTGAAACATTGTTGAAGAAAATTGCAATAAATATTCAAAAATGAGATGTAAATCCAGCTATATGCTTTATTTGGCAAATGAAGTGAGCCTTTTAAGGCAAGAATGAGTGTGTAATTAATTCTATGTTCGTAAACGTCTAAGGAGCTTTTGTAATCGTGGATGGATATATTAGTCGGAAAGCATAAATCTGGTTGGTTTGGGGTTGTTATTATTATGGTGAAAGACGTTGGTACAGATAAAGCCTTAAAGAAAACTACCGGTTAACTGTGAATATAAAAATATGTTTGGACAGTATCACGTGACCATTAATATCTAACCAGATTGGAAACGCTTAGGTAGATTTATTAAAATTAGAATTAATTTAGATTTAAAATATAAATGTAACGAAACAAGAAGTGAAAATATGAGTCCTTTGAAGAATACAGTCCGTTGAAGATTATTAGACTGCAGCCCTCATGACAATACATGTATAAGTCAGGCTTTTATAAATTGATATTATTTTCACAAATTAATGGTATTCAAGTGTAAGTAGATAGAGACAAAATAATGCCAATACGTGTTCTAAAGGCTTACCAGTCAAAATGCGTTTCAATGATGGCATTGATGTTTTCCGATACATATCTTACTTCTTTATCAAATCTGAATTTCTCAGAAGTTTACATGTATTCAAGACTTTTTAACTTGTAACATAAACATCTCAATTTTATTCTCGGCTGTTTTCTCAATACAATTTTGTTTTTAGTTTTAATGTTAAAGACTCATTTCGAAAATTTGATTGCTTCCAGCCAACGACTCATTGACTACTGTATGTAAATGGTATATTGTTGATAATTGAGAAAGGTTGCTCTGAGACATTTACAACCTTTTCATTCAATTGATAGAGTTCATGTCTTAATAACGATTAATGTAGCAGCTGATGTTTATTAATCTTTGGAAGTCTGACTAGATAGTAAATTTATTTCTCCCTTGCATGAATATAGCTCAAGATTTCATACTAGAATGTAAGAGAGGTTGAATTGATATACAAAGGATGGATACATTTATTTGTAACAACTTATAAAGTGGCACAATCATTACATTTTAGGAAAGAGACAAAAATAAAATTTGCATAGTTTAATCATGCGTAAACGAGTATAGTGGTTAAATTTGTTTGTTAGTTATGAAATATGTAGAATACATTTATGATGTTTCCCTATATCCTCCCATTCTTTCAGAGCCGTTACTGTGGGCTACAGATACTAATTGTTGTCCTTAGCTTGTGGCACTGAATATCGAAACATAAATTTCTCAGTAAGTATCGACGATTTAAGATGATCGAAATATACAGTAAACTAATACATTCATTTAACAAACTTAGTTTTCAAGGGGAATATTTTACTATTTGTACAAAAGGTTGAGTTTTACTCAATAATGGTGATAAGAATTCTTAAAATGTTATGAACAAAACCATTTTCCTAATCATGTTGAAACTATTACAATACATTCCCCGTGACAATACTTGCAGTGACTTTTGTGGTCATGTGAGATGAAAGACGTATTATTTGCATTTGCTTGTGACAGGGTCTTGTCGATTGAAACTGTTTGAGCGGTATTAGAGTTATTTGATTTAATATAACCCAAACTGAATTTAAAAAGATTTAAAGATGATTGATATTTTCAATGTAATGTTTTACTTCCAATGCCACACTCAATGTTTCAATGCAATATTGTCATTATAGCTTGTACATTTGTATCAATTTAAATATTGAATTCACCCTATAAGTTCATTTTTAATTTCCTTGAATCCGTTCCAACAATTTGCTTCATTCCGTTTGCAGTTATTTTGTTTTTTAACAGAATTAAGAACATCCTTTCTTAAACACAAAAATTAGTTGGCAGTTTAGAAGCTTATCATTATTTAATGTCAGTCACTCGATCTCTCTTTTTATGCCTTATGGTAGGTTTGGTAGTAAAGATAGTTCAGGTCATCATAGCACTGAGTTGTTTGGAACTTTTATAAACTTGAGTATATTGGCTTTATGTACGAGTGAGACAATATTTTATGTCTATTGATTTATTTTGATTTTATTAGCATTACAATCCGTGTAATAACAGAGAAAAGCAACACAGTTGTGTTTAGGTAACTTCGAACAACATTGCCAAAATATGTAAAAGTTAGTATGGTAACTTAGTTGGTAATGCTAATGAAGGTAGTAAAATGAACTACTTTGAAGGATTATCTCACTTCCACAAATAGATAGTCTATATGAAAATTCTACTATATTAGACCTAAATCTTCTCACAGGATGATATACCTCTTTGTAAAACGTGTCCAAAGCAGCATTAATTTAAAAATTAGAATAAAACAACATTAATAATAATGTTTATTTAGGAATAGTTGAGACATAAAATGAATATATCTCCTATCAACCGTCGTCCATGTTAAAAAATAAGCTTGTTAAACATTGTATCCAGGTAGCGGCGAATCTAGAGGGATAAATTGATATAAGTTTTAAAATAACTTTAAAAGGAATTACAAACACACGAATAATTTAATAGTTTGGAAACTATAATGCATTGAATACATCTAGTTTGTTGAGACAATGCTGTTAAGTGTGTATTAATAATAGTAGCACAATATTAATGCATATTTAAAAAATGGCTACTGAAACCCCATAGGTAATTTTGAAAGAAAGAAATCCGATTCGAATCAAACAATTTTAATAGACTTCACTTTTTTTAAAGTAATTTATACATTACATTTTTGTAACTTATTATGACATACTTGAAGCAAAGGACGATAATGCGATAAGCATTGTGAAATCTGATTAGAAGATTTACAAATATAAGGCGAGACTATTACGACGCGACTATTTCCGCCAATCTCCATTGAAATTTGACTCGTGCATGAAGAATTGTCTTGTACCTTTGCTGCGAAGAGGCTAAGGTTAGGATGAAAAGATCATGGTTGTCTATGTATGGATGGGTAAATGTAACCAAAGGACTCACCAAATAAATGAAGTCCAAAGGACAATTATTTTAACTTTGAGAATGAATAAGTAAAATATACACATTGATAAAAACCTAGCCATGAACCTTTTACTTTTACAGTTTAAATTGATTTCCTTTTTATCATTCAATCTGCAGATTTTATCACCAAAATATTTGCCTTTCGCTAGCGGGAAGTTTACCTTCATTAGCCTCTTCATTGCAGCTAAAAATAGGTCAAGTATCGATTCTTTATATAGTAATACCGAGTAGAGTGATAGCACGAGTAATGCCAGTCATATAAGCAGCTTGTTCTTATCAAAAGTTTGATATATTTACAATTGGTTGATGTTAATTACACCAGTCTATTCATTAGTTTCTATATTTACCCTTGCTTATGACACGTGTTGTCACAGCAATTTTTGTTTTTGATTGTTATACGCATTTTGATCGTTCCAAAACCAAATCAGCCCAATGTATAGGACAAGTACTTGCTCGGACTATGCCCCCATTTTGAATAACAGCCGGTGAAACATTGTTGAAGAAAATTGCAATAAAGGTTCAAAAATGAGTTGTAAATCAAGCTATATGCTTTATTTAGCAAACGAAGTGAGCTTTGGAATGCAAGAATGCGTGTGTAATTAATTCTATGTTCGTAAACGTCTAAGGAGCTTTTGTAATCGTGGATGGACATAGTGGTCGGAAAGCATAAATCTGGTTGGGTTGGGTTTGTTATTATTATGGTTAAAGACGTTGGTACAGATAAAGCTTCAAAGAAAACTACCGGTTAACTGGGAATGCAAAAATATGTTTGGACAGTATCACGTGACCATTAATATCTAACCAGATTGGAAACGCTTAGGTAGATTTATTAAAATTAGAATTAATTTAGATTTAAAATATAAATGTAACGAAACAAGAAGTGAAAGTATGATTCCTTTGAAGAATACAGTCCGTTGAAGATTATTAGAATGCAGCCCTCATGACAATACATGTATAAGTCAGGCTTTTATAAATTGATAATATTTGAACAAATTAATGGTATTCAAGTGTAAGTAGATAGAGACAAAATAATGCCAATACGTGTTCTAAAGGCTTACCAGTCAAAATGAGTTTTAATGGTGGCTTGATGTTTTCCGATACATTTCTTACTTCTTTATCAAATCTGAATTTCTCAGAAGTTTACATGTATTCAAGACTTTTTTACTTGTAACATAAACATCTCAATTTTATTCTCGGCTGTTTTCTCAATACAATTTTGTTTTCCGTTTTAATGTTAAAGACTCATTTAGAAAATTTGATTGCTCCCAGCCAACGACTCATTGACTACTGTATGTAAATGGTATATTCTTGATAATGGAGAAAAGTTGCTCTGAGACAGGTACAACCTTTTCATTCATTTGACAGAATTCATGTCTTAATAACGATTAATGTAGCCGCTGATGTTTAATAATCTTTAGAAGTCTAACTAGATAGTAAATTTATTTCTCCCTTGCATAAATATAGCTCAAGATTTCATACTAGAATGTAAGAGAAGTTGAATTGATATACAAAGGATGGATACATTTATTTGTAACAACTTATAATGTGTCACAAGCATTACATTTTAGGCTAGAGACAAAAATAAAATTTGCTTAGTTTAATCATGCGTAAAACGAGCATAGTGATTAAATTTGTTTGTTAGTTATGAAATATTTAGAATATATTTATGATGTTTCCCTATCTCCTCCCATTATTTCAGGGCCGTTACTGTGGGCTACAGATACTAATTGTTGTCCTTAGCTTGTGGCACTGAATATCGAAACATAAATTTCTCAGTAAGTATCGACGATTTAAGATGATCGAAATATACTGTGAAATAATACATTCATTTTACAAACTTAGTTTTCAAGAGGAATATTTTACTCTTTGTACAAAAGTTTGCGTTTTACTCAAAAATGATGATAAAAATTCTTAAAATATTATGAACAAAACCATTTTCCTAATCATGTTGAAACTATTACAATACATATCCCGTGACAATACTTGCAGTGACTTTTGTGGTCATGTGAGATGAAAGTCGTATTATGTGCATTTGCTGGTGACAGGGTCTTGTCGATTGAAACCGTTTAATTGGTATTAGAGATATTTGATTCAATATAACCCAAAATGAATTTAAAAAAGATTTATAGATGATTGATATTTTCAAAGTAACGTTTTACTTCCAATGCCAGACCCAATATTTCAATGCAATATTGTCATTATAGCTTGTACATTTGTATCAATTTAAATATTGAATGCAACCTATAAGTTCATTTTGAATTTCCTTGAATCCGTTCCAACACTTTGCTTCCTTCCATTTGCAGTTAATTTTTTTAACAGATTTAAGAACATCCTTTCTTAAACACAAAACTTAGTTGGCAGTTTAGAAGCTTATCATTATTTGATGTCAGTCACTCGATGTCTTCTTTTATGCCTTCTGGTAGGTTTGGTAAAGATAGTTCAGGTCATCATAGCACTGAGTTGTTTGGAAATTGTATAAACTTGAGTATATTGGCTTTATGTACGAGTGAGATAATATTTTATGTCTAGTGATTTATTTTGATTTTATTAGCATTACAATCCGTGTAATAACAGAGAAATGCAACACAGTTGTGTTTAGGTAGCTTCGAACAACATTGCCAAAATATTTAAAATTTAGTATGGCAACTTAGTTGGTAATGCTAATGAAGGTAGTAAAATGAACTACTTTGAAGGATTATCTCACTTCCACAAATAGATCGTCTATATGAAAATACTACTATATTAGACCTACATCTCCTCACAGGATGATATACCTCTTTGTAAAACGTGTCCAAAGCAGCATTAATTTAAAAATTAGAATAAAACAACCTTAATAATAATGTTTATTTAGGAATAGTTGAGACATCAAATGAATGTATCTCCTAGCAACCGTCGTCCATGTTAAAAATTAAGCTTGTTAAACATTGTATCCAGGTAGCGGCGAATATAGGGGGATAAATTGATATAAGTTGTAAAATAACTTTAAAAGGAAATACAAACACACGAATAATTTAATAGTTTGGAAACTATAATGCATTGAGTATATTTAATTTGTTGAGACAATGCTGTTAAGTGTGTATTAATAATAGTAGCATAATATTAATGCATATTTAAAAAATGGCTACTGAAACCCCTTAGGTAATTTTGAAAGAAAGAAATCCGATTCGAATCAAAAGATTTTAATAGACTTCACGTTTATTAAAGTAATTTATACATTACATCTTTGTAACTTATTATGACATACTTGAAGCAAAGGACGATAATGCGATAAGCATTGTGAAATCTGTTTAGAAGATTTACAACATACGGCGAGACTATTATGACGCGACTATTTCCGCCAATCTCCATTGTAATTTGACTCGTGCATGGAGAATTGTCTTGTACCTGTGCTGCGAAGAGGCTCAGTGTAGGATGAAAAGATCATGGCTGTCTATGTATGGATGTGTAAATGAAACCAAATGACTCACCAAGTAAATGAAGTCCAAAGGACAATTATTTTAACTTTGAGAATGAAAAAGTAAAATATTCACATTGATAAAAACCTAGCCATGAACATTTTACTTTTACAGTTTAAATTAACTTCCTTTCTGTCATTAGATCTGCAGATTTTATCACCAAAATATTTGCCTTTCGGTAGCTGGAAGTTTGTCTTCATTAGCCTCTTCATTGCAGCTGAAAACAGGTCAAGTATCGATTCTTTATATAGTAATACCGGGTAGAGTGGTAGCACGGGTCATGCCAGTCATATAAGGAGCTTGTTCTTATCAATAGTTTGATATATTTACAATTGGTTGATGTTAGTTACACCAGTCTATTCATTAGTTTCTATATTTACCCTTGCTTATGACACGTGTTGTCACAGCAAGTTTTGTTTTTGATTGTTATACGCATTTTGATCGTTCCAAAACCAAATCAGCCCAATGTATAGGAAAAGTACTTGCTCGGACTATGCCCCCATTTTGAATAACAGCCGGTGAAACATTGTTGAAGAAAATTGCAATAAAGGTTCAAAAATGAGTTGTAAATCAAGCTATATGCTTTATTTAGCAAACGAAGTGAGCTTTGGAGTGCAAGAATGCGTGTGAAATTAATTCTATGTTCGTAAACGTCTAAGGAGCTTTTGTAATCGTGGATGGACATAGTGGTCGGAAAGCATAAATCTGGTTGGGTTGGGTTTGTTATTATTATGGTGAAAGACGTTGGTACAGATAAAGCTTAAAAGAAAACCACCGGGTAACTGGGAATGCAAAAATATGTTTGGACAGTATCACGTGACCATTAATATCTAACCAGATTGGAAACGCTTAGGTAGATTTATTAAAATTAGAATTAATTTAGATTTAAAATATAAATGTAACGAAACAAGAAGTGAAAATATGATTACTTTGAAGAATACAGTCCTTTGAAGATTATTAGAATGCAGCCCTCATGACAATACATGTATAAGTCAGGCTTTTATAAATTGATAATATTTTAACAAATTAATGGTATTCAAGTGTAAGTAGATAGAGACAAAATAATGCCAATACGTGTTCTAAAAGCTTACCAGTCAAAATGAGTTTCAATGGTGGCTTGATGTTTTCCGATACATTTCTTACTTCTTTATCATATCTGAATTTCTCAGAAGTTTAAATATTTTCAAGACTTATTTACTTGTAACATAAACATCTCAATTTTATTCTCGGCTGTTTTCTCAATACAATTTTGTTTTTAGTTTTAATGTTAAAGACTCATTTAGAAAATTTGATTGCTCCCAGCCAACGACTCATTGACTACTGTATGTAAATGGTATATTGTTGATAATGGAGAAAAGTTGCTCTGAGACAGGTACAACCTTTTCATTCATTTGACAGAGTTCATGTCTTAATAACGATTAATGTAGCCGCTGTTGTTTAATAATCTTTAGAAGTCTAAATAGATAGTAAATTTATTTCTCCCTTGCATAAATATAGCTCAAGATTTCAAACTAGAATGTAAGAGAGGTGGAATTGATATACAAAGGATGGATACATTTATTTGTAACAACTTATAAAGTGGCACAAGCATTACATTTTAGGCAAGAGACACAAATAAAATTTGCATAGTTTAATCATGCGTAAAACGAGCATAGTGGTTAAATTTGTTTGTTAGTTATGAAATATTTAGAATACATTTATGATGTTTCCCTATCTCCTCCCATTATTTCAGAGCCGTTACTGTGGGCTACAGATACTAATTGTTGTCCTTAGCTTGTGGCACTGAATATCGAAACATAAATTTCTCAGTAAGTATCGACGATTTAAGATGATCGAAATATACTGTGAAATAATACATTCATTTCACAAACTTAGTTTTCAAGGGGAATATTTTACTATTTGTACAAAAGTTTGCTTTTCACTCAAAAATGATGATAAGAATTCTTAAAATATTATGAACAAAACCATTTTCCTAATCATGATGAAACTTTTACAATACATATCCCGTGACAATACTTGCAGTGACTTTTGTGGTCATGTGAGATGAAAGAAGTATTATGTGCATTTGCTTGTGACAGGGTCTTGTCGATTGAAACCGTTTGATTGGTATTAGAGTTATTTGATTCAATATAACCCAAACTGAATTTTAAAAATATTATAGATGATTGATATTTTCAAAGTATTGTTTTACTTCCAATGCCACACTCAATGTTTCAATGCAATATTGTCATTATAGCTTGTACATTTGTATCAATTTAAATATTGAATGCAACCTATAAGTTCATTTTTAATTTCCTTGAATCCGTTCCAACAATTTGCTTCCTTCCGTTTGCAGTTAATTTTTTTAACAGATTTAAGAACATCCTTTCTTAAACACAAAAATTAGTTGGCAGTTTAGAAGCTTATCATTATTTAATGTCCGTCACTCGATGTCTCTTTTTATGCTTTTGTTAGGTTTGGTAAAGATTGTTTAGGTCATCATAGCACTGAGTTGTTTGGAACTTGTATAAACTTGAGTATATTGGCTTTATGTACGAGTGAGACAATATTTTATGTCTAGTGATTTATTTTGATTTTATTAGCATTACAATCCTAATATTATAGTGGGTTTCAAATATATTGAAAATTTACATCAACACAATGCGCATTAGGCGTAGTCTGTGTTATTGACAATACTCGGAATGCATCGTTGCAAAACTGAACAAGTAAATTGAATGCAAATGGTTTTAAGCAACAATATCCGAGAGCTCATATTGTCATGACTTAGTCTTGAAATCTCAAGATAGAATTTATGACTTTAATTTGGTCATTATACACAATCATTTTTATAAAATTAAACAGGAACTATTACATTAGGTATAAATTTAAATAATCTAAAAGGACTTTCTTTAGAACTTTGTCTTTCCTTTACTAAGAAAACCCAAAAGTCATTCCATAATTTTAGCATATTTGTTATTTGTGAATATTTTTTCTTTAGAAGCCATTCAACTTATATCTGGATTCTTGCTTTTTCAAAATAATTGTTACAATAATTTACAAAATATTGCTTCTAAATAATATGATAGCATATGAAGCTGTCTTTGGGGCACTGAATCAATGGATAGTTTGCACTTGATTAAATTTAGCGTATTAGCATCATAAACTTAAATGGGTAATTGAGTAATTGAGTATGGTATATGAAAGTTGGATTGATGGTGTTTAATATGATCTACCACGGTTGTCATCTATCTAATGTTTGATATTATAAATAACCTGACAACGAACAGTGCAAAAGTAGCATCTAACTAGCCTGAGCTCTTTCGACTCCTAATGAGTCTTCTTTTAAAGTTAAAAAGACGACAAACAAATAAAACACAAAATCCGTTGTTTGTTCAAGACATTACAAGTCTGTTTGTACTTTAATTTAACATTCAAATTTATTGTATTTTGACTTTATTCCGATGCTTGAAAATATTATCATAATTGTATTGTTTCATTATATCTTTCTCTTCTTAATGTTTTAAATTTGCCATTGAAATGTCTCATTAAGAATGAAAAGCGCTCGGGTTATAGAACGTTGCGCTGTTCGTTGTCACTTTATTGTAATTATCTTATACAATCCCTGGCATACCTGACCCCTTGCTGGATCCAATGCTCTTGAAAGGACTGTTATTTGACATGTGATTTGTATTTGTTATATATGCATGTTTTAAAAATTTGTTAATTTCACTTAAAATGTTCGATTCTACAAAGCAAAGGTGTTTCTATGTTTGAAATAAATATGTGCTTTTACAATTTGGAGCATGTAAGTTGAATAAATATTTGCAAGCGCAATTCTCAAATACAAAAATTCCCGTGCTTGTTGCATATGGAAAGAATTGAATAGTTCTGTCGTAAATTGTTGGAACGTTTTGCGCATCCCAGTAAGTGGACACCGAATAATTTAAAAGACTAATATGGTAATTGAACGAAGATATGAAGTTTACCTTAATTACGATGATATAGTTCCTGCTCTTTTGTAAAATAGGGCTATGTTGTTAAAGAATTATTAGTAATAATGTACAATCTTTTATAATGCTTCTATTATTCTATGCCACGTGACCCTGTTGATTCTAATAGAGATTTCCAGATGCATTGATATTTTACAGGTAATGTTGAACACTTGTCTGAGAGACTTTCTCACTATAGACAAATTTAGGGTTGTATTTGTTTATTTCTCTCTTCACTATGATCCAAGGTTTTGCCGGTGTGAGATATGACATTTATGCCATATTAAGACGTCCAGGTCACCATTCTCTGTCCTGATTCAGACCTATCCGGAAGATTTAGATATGTAATTTGTCATTTTTATTTGCTCTCTAGTATAGTTTTACATTGGGTGCAAAAGGTCATATATCCTTCTAAAACAAAAACACTCGTTTGGAAATCAATATCAATTTGTTTCACATGAGTATGTATATGCATGTAGTACTGACGCCTCTTCTGAAAAGAATGAGGCTTGTAGTGTAAAATGAAATATGACATACACGTATCTTGTCGCCAAATTGTGGCAATCACATGAATATTCGTAATGTATACATATTTTATACAAATGTAAAGGAATTTCAGACATTTAAATTGATTAGGATAGTTGCAGGGCGATATAATCCGTGTAATAACAGAGAAAAGGAACACAATTGTGTCTAGGTAACTTCAAACAGCATTGCCAAATTTGTAAAAGTTAGCACGGCAACTAAGTTTGAAATGCTAATGAAGGTAGTAAAATTAACTACGTTGAAGGAATATCTCACTTCCACAAATAGATCATCTCTATGAAAATACTACTATATTAGACCTAAACCTTTTCACAGGATTATATACCTCTTTCTAAAAGTGTCCCAAACAGCATTAATTTAAAAATTGGAATGAAGCAACCTTAATAATAATGTTTATTTAGGAATAGGTGAGACATCAAATGAATGTATCTCCTAGCAACCGTCGGCCATTTTGAAAATTAAGCGTGTTAAACATCTCATCCAGGTAGCGGAGAATTTAGAGGGATAAATTTATATGTTTTAAAATAACTTTAAAAGGAAGTAAAAAAAACACGAATAATTTAATAGTTTGGAAACTATAATGCATTGAATACATCTAATTTGTTGAAACAATGCTGTTAACAGTGTATTAAAAATAGTAGCACAATATTAATGCATATTTAAAACCTGTCCACTGAAACCCCTTAGGTAATTTTGAAAGAAAGAAATTCGATTCGAATCGAAAGACTTTAATAGACTTCACGCTTATTAAAGTAATGGATACATTACATCTTGTTAACCTACTATGCCATACTTGAAGCAAAGGACGATAATGTGGAAAGCATTGTGAAATCTGTTTAGAAGATTTACAACATACGGCGAGACTATTATGACGCGACTATTTCCGCCAATCTCCATTGTAATTTGACTCTTGCATGGAGAATTGTCTTGTACCTGTGCTGCGGAGAGGCTCATTGTAGGGTCATGGTTGTCTATGTATGGATGTGTAAATGTAACCAAATGACTCACCAAGTAAATGATGTGCAAAGGAGAATTTCTATAACTCTGAGAATGAATACGTAAAATAAACACATTGATTTGAACCCATCCATGAACTTTATATTATTACAATATAAATTAACTTTCTTACTGTCATTATATCTGCAGATTTTATCATCAAAATATTCACCTTTAGGTAACTGGAAGTTTGCCTTCATTAGCCTCTTCATTGCAGCGGAAATCAGGTTCAAGTCATCGATTGATTATACAGTACCATTGGGTAGAGTGGTAGCACTGGCCATATTAGGAGCTTGTTCTTATCAATAATTTGTTATATTTACAATTGGTTGATGTTATTTACACCAGTCTATTCATTAGTTTCCATATTTACCCTTGCTTATGGCACGTGTTATCACAACGAGTTTTGTTTTTGCTTTTTATACGCATTTCCATCGTTACAAAACCAAATCGGCCCCATGTTTAGGAAGATTCCGTGCTCGGCCTATGACCCTGATCTTGAATACCAGCCGGTGAAACATTGTTAAGGAAAATTGCAAAAAATGTTCAAAAATGAGTTGTGAATCCAGCTATATGCTTTATTTGGCAATTGAAATGAGTCTTAGAAAGCACGAATTAGTGTGTCATTAATATTATTTTCTTAAACTTCTTAGGAGCGGATGTAATCAAGGATGGAGATATTGCTCGGAAAGCATAAATCTGGATGAGTGGGGTTTGTTATTATTATGGTGAAAGACGTTGGTAGAGATATAAGTAATTGCATAATTTCAGCATATGTGTTATTTGTTAATATTGTTTCTTTAGAAGCCATTCAACTCACATCTGGATTCATGCTTTTTCAAAATAATTGTTACATTAATTTACAAAATATTGCTTTTAAGTAATATGATAGTATATGAAGCTGTCTTTTGGGCACTGAATCAATGGATAGTTTGTACTTGATTAAATTTACATATTATCATTATAAACTTAAATGGGTAATTGAGTAATTGAGTATCGTATATGAAAGTTGGATTGAGGGTGTTTGATATGATCTACCACGGTTGTCATCTATCTAATGTTTAACATTATAAATGATCTGACAACGAACAGTGCAAAAGTAGCATCTAACTAGCATGAGCTCTTTCGACTCTTAATGAGTCTTTTTTTAAATGCATAGAGAAGACAAACGAATAGAACACAAAAACCGTTGTTTGTTCAAAACATTACAAGTCTGTTTGTACGGTAATTGAACATTCAAATTTATTGTATTTTGACTAGTTCATTTCAACATTATGCCTATGCTTGAAAATATTATCACTATTGTATAGCTTTATTATTTCTTTCTCTTCTTAATGTTTTAAATTTGCCAATGGAAAGTCTCATTAAAAACGTCAAGCGCTCATGTTATAGAACTACTGGTTTTGCGCTGTAAATTCTCACTTTATTGCGTTTATCTTGAACAACTCCTGGTATAGTGTCCCCTTGCTGGCTTCAGTGCTCTTGAAAGGAATGTTACTCGACATGTGAATTGTATTCTTTATATATACATATGTTTTAAAAATTAGTTAATTTCACTTACAACGTTCGATTCTACAAAGCAAATGTGTCCCTAGGATTGAACTAAATATATGCGTTTCCAAATTTGGAGCATGTAAGTTGAATAAATTTTTGCAAGCACAATTCTCAAATAAAAAAATTCTAGTGTTTATTGTATATGGAAAGAAGTGAATAATTCTGTCGTAAATTGTTGGAACGTTTTGCGCATCCTTGTAAGAGGACAACGAAAATTGGAAAAGACCAATATGGTAATTGAACGAATACGTAAAAACAAAGCTGAATCTTTTCAATCTTGTTTGAAGATATGAAGTTTACCTTAATTACGATGATATAATTCCTGCTCTTTTGGAAAATAGGGTTATGTTGTTAAAAGAAATTTTTAAAATCGTGCAAAATCTCTTATAATGCTTCTATTATTCTATGCCACGTGACCCACTTTATTCTGATAGAGATTTAGAGATGAATGGATATTATACAAGTAAGGTTTAACTCTTGTCTTAGAGACTTTCTCACCATAGACACAGTTTGGTTTTTTTTTGTTTATATCTCTCTTCACTATGATTCAAGGTTTTGCCGGTGTGACATATGACATTTATGCCATATTAATAAGACGTCCAGGTCTCCATTCTCTGACCTGATTCAGACCTATCCGGAAGATTTAAATATGTAATTTGTCATTTTTATTTGCTCTCTAGAATAGTTTGATATTGGGTGCAAAAGGTCATATATCCTTCTAAAAAAAACACTCGTTTGAAAATCAATATCAGTTTGTTTCACTTGAGTAGATATATACATGTAGTACTGACGCCTCTTCCGGAAAGAATGTTTCTTGCAGTTTAAAATGAAATATTACATACACGTGTATTGTTGCCTAATTGTGGCACTCAGGAATATTCGTAATGTATACATCGATTATACAAATGGAACTGAATTTCAGATATTTAAATTGATTAGAATTACATATTTGCAGGACTATAAAATCCGTGTAATACCAGAGAAAATTAACACATTTGTGTCTATGTAACTTCAAACAACATTACCAAAATATTTGAAAGTTAGTATGGCAACTTAGTTTATAATGCTAATGAAAGTAAATAAATGAACAACTTTGAAGGAGTATCTCACTTCCACAAATAGATCATCTCTATGAAAATGCAACTATTTTAGACCTTAATATTCTCAAAGGATTATATTCCTCTTTGTAAAACGTGTCCAAAGCAGCAATAATTTAAAAATATGAATAAAACAACCTCAATAACAATGTTTATTTAGGAATAGGTGAGACATCAAATGAATGTATCTCCTAGCAACAATCGTCCAAGTTGAAAATTAAGCTTGTAAAACATTTTATCCAGATAGCGGCGAATATAGAGGGAGAAATTCATATATGTTCTAAAATAACTTTAAAAGGAATAAAAAAGCACGAATAATTTAATAGTTTGGAAACTATAATGCATTGAATACATCTAATTTGTTGAAACAATGCTGTTAACAGTGTATTAATAATAGTAGGACAATATTAATGCATATTTAAAACCTGTCCACTGAAACCCCTTAGGTAATTTTGAAAGAAAGAAATTCGATTCGAATCGAAAGACTTTAATAGACTGCACGTTTATTAAAGTAATGAATACATTACATCTTGGTACCCTACTATGACATACTTGAAGCAAAGGACGATAATGCGGAAAGCATTGTGAAATCTGTTTAGAAGATTTACAACATACGGCGAGACTATTATGACGCGACTATTTCCGCCAATCTCCATTGAAATTTGACTCTTGCATGGAGAATGGTCTTGTACCTGTGTGCGGTGAGGATCGGTGTAGGATGAAAAGATGAAGGTTGTCTATGTATGGATGTGTAAATGTAATCAAATGACTCACCAAGTAAATGAAGTCCAAAGGACAATTTCTTTAACTTTGAGAATTAATAAGTAAAATATTAGCATTAATAAAAACCCAAGCATGAACATTTTATTTTTACAATTTAAATTAATTTCCTTTCTGTTATTATATCTGCAGATTTTGTCACCAAAATATTCACATTTAGGTAGCTAGAAGTTTGCCTTCATTAGCCTCTTCATTGCAGCTGAAAACAGGTCAAGTCATCGATTCATTATACAGTAATACCGGTTAGAATGGTAGAACGGGTCATGCCAGTCATATTAGGAGATTTTTCTTATCAATAGTTTGATATATTTACAATTGGATGATGTTATCTACACCAGTATATTCATTAGTTTCTATATTTACCCTTGCTTATGACACGTGTTGTGACAGCAAGTTTTGTTTTTGCTTTTTATACGCATTTCGATCGTTCCAACCAAATCGGCCCCATGTATAGGAAAATTACTTGCTTTGACTATGACCCCGATCGTTAATAACAGCCGAAAAAAAAAACACTGTTGAAGAAAATTGCAAAAATGTTCAAAATGAGTTGTAAATCCAGCTATATGCTTTATTTGGAAAATAAAGTGGGACTTGGAATGCAAGAATGAGTGTGTAATTAATTCTATGTTCTTAAACATCTAAGGAGCGGTTGTAATCAAGGATATACATTTTGGTCGAACAGCATAAATCTGGTTGGATGGGGTTTGTTATTACTATGGTGAAAGACGCTGCTACATATAAAGCTTCCAAGAAAACTACCGGGTAACTGTGAATAAAAAAATATGTTTGGACAGTATCACGTGACCATTAATATCTAACCAGATTGGAGACGCTTAGGTAGATTTATTAAAATTAGAATTAATTTAGATTTAAAATATAAATGTAACTAAACAAGAAGTGAAAATATGAGTCCGTTGAAGAATACAGTCCGTTGAAGATTATTAGACTGCAGCCCTCATGACAATACATGTATAAGTCAGGCTTTTATAAATTGATAATATTTTCACACATTAATGGTATCCAAGTGTAAGTAGATAGAGACAAAATAATGTCAATACGTTCTCTAACGGCTTACAAGACTAAACGAGTTTCAATGATGGCTTGATGTTTTCCGATACATTTCTTACTTTTTTTAACAGATATGAATTTCACAAAAGTTTACATGTACTCAAGGTCTGTTTACTTGTAAAATAAACATCACAATTTTATCCTCGGCTGTTTTCTTAATACAATTTTGTTTTCCGTTTTGACGTTAAAGACTTATGTAGAGAATTTGATTGCTCCCAGGAAAGGACTCGTTTGCAACTGTATGTAAATGGTATGTTTTCTATATAATGGATGAAGGTTGGTCTGAAACAGTTACAACCTTTTCATTCATTTGACATAGTTTAGGACTTAATAACGATTAATGTAGCAGCTGATGTTTATTAAAATTTGGAAGTCTAACTATATAGTAAATTAATTTCTCCCGTTCATGAATATAGCTCAAAATTTCATACTAGAATATAAGAGAGGTTGAATTGATATACAAATGATGGATACATTTGTTATATCAATTTGTAGCGTGGCACATTCATTATATTATAGGCAAGAGACAAAACTAAAATTTGCATACTTTATTCGTGTTTAAAAAGAGCATAGTGGTTATATTTGTTTGAGATTTAAGAAACATGTACAATACATTTATGATGTTTCCCTATGTTCTCCCATTCTTTCGTAGCCGTTACTGTGGGCTACAGATACTAATTATTGTCCTTTGAATGTGGCACTGAATATAGAAACCTTAATTTCTCAGTACGTCTCGTCGATATAAGATGATGGAAATAGACAGTAAACTAATACATTCATTTAACAAACACAGTGTTCAAGGGGAATATTTATTACTTGCACAAAAGGTTAAGTTTAAATCAACTATGATGATAAGAATTCCTACAATAATATGAACAACCCAATTTCCTAATCATGTTGAAACTATTTCAATACGTACATCGTGACCATTCTTGCAGTGACTTTTGTGGTCATGGGGGAAAAGGAGGTATTATGTTCATTTGTTTGCGACAGGTCTTGTCGATTGAAAACGTTTGAGCGGTATTAATGGTATTATATTCAATATAACCAAACTGAATTTAAAAGAGTTTTAGAGATGATTGATATTTTCAAAGTAATGTTTTACCTCCAATGCCATACACATTGTTTCAATGCAATATTGTCATTATAGCTTGTACATTTGTATCAATTTGAATATTGATGTCACCCTATAAGTTCATTTTTAATTGCCTTGAATACGTTCCAACAATTTGCATCGTTCCGTTTGTAATTAACTTTTTAATAGATTGAAGAACATCCTTTTTTAAACACGAAAATTCGTTGGCAGTTTAGAAGCTTATCATTATTCAATGTCAGTCACTCGATGTCTCTTTTTATGCCTTTTTGGTAGGTTTGGTAAAGATAGTTCAGGTCATTATTGCACTGAGTTGTTCGGAACTTGTACAAACTTGAGTATAGCGGCTTTATGTACGAGTGAGAAAATACTTTATGTCTGTTGATGTACTTTGCTTTTATTCACATTACAAACCTAGATATTATAGTGAGTGTCAAATATATAATGAAAATTTATATCAACATAATGGCATTAAGCATATTCTGTGTTATTTACAATAGTTGGACTAAAACGTTGCAAAAGTAAACAAATTAATTAAATACAAATTGTTTCTAGCAACAATATCCAAGAGCTCATATTGTCATGACTCAATCTTGAAATCTCAAGATAGAAGTTATGACTTTATTGTGGTCATTATACACAATCATTTTTATAAAATTGAACAGAAACTATTGCATTAGGCATAAATGTAAATAATTTAAATGGAATGTCTTTATAACTTTGTCTTTCTTTTACTAAGGAAACCCAAGAGTCATTACATTGTTAGTTGTGAATATTCTTTCTTTAGAAGCCATTCATCTTATATCTGGAGTCTAGCCTTTACAAAATAATTGTAACATTAATTTACAAAATATTGCTTCTAAATAATATGATAGCATACGAAGCTGTCTTTGGGGCACTGAATCAATGGATATTTTGCACTTCATTAAATTTATCGTATTAGCATTAAAAACTTAAACGGGTAATTGAGTAATTGAGTATCGTATATGAAAGATGGGTTGAGGGTGTTTAATATAATCTACCAAGGTTGTCATCTATCTTATGTTAGAAATTATAAATAATCTGAGAACGAACAGTGCAAAAGTAGCATCTAACTAGCCTGAGCTCTTTCGACTTTTAATGAGACTTTTTTTAAAGGTATAGAGAAGACAAACAAATAAAACACAAAATCCATTGTTTGTTCAAAATATATCAATTATGTTTGTACCTTAATTGTACATTTAAATTAATTGAATTTTACTAGTTCTTTTTAACTTTATGCCTATTCTTGGAAATATTATCAATATTGTATAATTTTCTTATTTCTTTCTCTTCTTAATGTTTTAAATTTGCCAATGAAAATTCTCATTAAAAATGTAAAGCTCTCATGTTATAGAACTACAAGTTTTGCGAAGGTCGTTCTCACTTTATTGCATATATCTTAAGTGATGGCTGGTATACGTGACCCCTTGCTGGATCCAGTGCTCTTGAAAGGAATGTTATTCGACCTGTAAATTGTATTCCTTGTATATACATATCTTTTAAAACTTAGTTAATTTCACTTAAACGTTCGATTCTGCAAAGCAAATGTGTCTCTAGGTTTGAATTAAATATGTGCGCTTCCAATTTGGAGCATGTAAGTTGAATAAACTTTTGCAAGCGCAATTCTCAAGGTACCAAAATTCTAGTGTTTATTGTATATGGAAAGAAGTGAATAATTATCTTGTAAATTGTTGGAAAGTTTTGCCCATCCCTGTAAGAGGACACCGAATAATTGAAAAGAAAAATTTGATAATTGAACGAATATATACAAACAAATATGAATCTTTTCAATGTTTGTTGAAGATTTGAAGTTTACCTTAATTACAATGATATAGTTCCTGCTCTTTTGCAAAATAGGGTTATGTTGTTAAAGAATTGTTTGTAATCGTGTACAATCTTTAAAAATCCTTATATAATTTTATTCCACGTTACACAATTGATTCTGAGAGAGATGAGATGGTTTGAAATTTTACAAGTAAGGTTTAATATTTGTCTGAGAGACTTTCTCACTACACACATATTTAGGATTGTATTTATTCATTTCTCGCTTCAATAGGATTCAAGGTTTTGCCGGTGTGACATATGACATTTATGCCATATTTATAAGATGTCGAGATCTCCATTATCTGACCTGTTTCAGACCTATCCGGAAGATTTAAATATTAAATTTGTCATTTGTAGAAGATTACATTTCTTCTATACATTTGCTCTCTAGGTTTGTCTTACATGGTTGCAAAAGGTCATATATCCTTACAAAACACTCGTTTGTAAGTTGATATCAATGTGTTGGTTTCATTTGAGTAAGTATATGCATGTAGTACTGACACCTCTTCCGGAAATAATGAGATTTGCAGTTTAAAATCAAATATTACATACACATGTATTGCTACCTAATTGTGGCAAGCACAGGAATATTCGTATTTTATACATATATCATACAAATGTAAAGGAATTTCAGACATTTAAATTGATTAGTATTTATATTTGCAGGACGATATAATCCGTGTAATACCAGAGAAAAGGAACACAGTGGTGTCAAAGTAACTTCAAACAACATTGCCAAAATATTTAAAAGTTTAGTATGGCAACTTAGGTGGTAATGCTAATGAAGGTAGTAAAATGAACTACTTTGAAGGAATATCTCACTTCCACAAATAGTTCATCTGTATGAAAATGCTACTATATTAGATTTAAATATTCTCACAGGATTATACCTCTTTGCAAAACGTGTCCAAATCAGTATAATTTAAAAATATCAATAAAAGAACCATAGTAATAATGTTTATTTAGGAATAGGTGAGACATCAAATGAATGTATCTCCTAGCAACCGTGATCCATGTTGAAAATTAAGCGTGTTAAACATTTTATCCAGGTAGCGGCAAATTTTGAGGGATAAATTCATATACGTTTTAAAATAACTTTAAAAGGTATTAAAAAACACGAATAATTTTATAGTTTGGAAACTGTAATGCATTGAATACCTCTAAATTGTTGAGAAATTGCTGTTAAGGGAGTTGTTATACTAGTAGTACAATATCAATGCACATTTAAAACCTGTCTACTGAAACCCCTTAGGTAATTTTGAAAGAAAGAAATCCGATTCAAATCAAAAGATTTTAATAGCCTGCACACTTCTTAAAGTAATGTATACATTACATCTTTGTAACCTATTATGACATACATGAAGTAAAGGAAGATAATGTGGAAAGCATTTTGAAATCTGTTTAGACGATATAGAACAAACGGCGAGACTTATATGACGCGACTGTTTCCGCCAATCTCCATTGAAATTTGACTCTTGCATGGAGAATGGTGTTGTACCTGTGCTGCGGAGAGGATCGGTGTAGGATGAAAAGATCAAGGTTGTCTATGTATGGATGTGTAAATGTAACCAAATGACTCACCAAGTAAATGAAGTCCAAAGGACAATTTCTTTAACTTTGAAAATGAATAAGTAAAATAAACACATTGATAAAAATCCAACAATGAACATTTTATTGTTACAATTTAAATTAACTTCCTTTCTGTTATTATATCTGCAGATTTTATCACCAAAATATTCACCTTTATGTAGCTGGAAGTTTGCCTTTATTAGCCTCTTTATTGCAGGTGAAAACAGGTCATGTCATCGATTCTTTATACAGTAATACCGGGTTTAGTGGTAGCGCGGGTCATGCCAGTCATACTAGGAGCTTGTTCTTATCATAAGTTTGATATATTTACAATTGGTTGATGTTATTTACATCAGTCTATAACCTGTTTTCTATATTTACCCTTGCTTATGGCACGTATTGTAACAGCATTTTTTGTGTTTGCTTTTTATACACATTTCGATGATTCCAAAACCAAATCGGCCCCATGTTTAGGATAATTCCTTGCTCGGCCTAGGACACTGATTTTGAATAGCAGCCGGTGAAACATTGTTTAGGAGAATTGCAATAAATGAAAAGTAAATCCAGCTATATGCTTTATTTGGCAAATGAAGTGAGCCTTGGAATGCAAGAATGAGTGTGTAATTAATTCTATGTTCTTAAACGTCTATGGAGCGGTTGTAATCAAGGATGGACATATTGGTGGAACAGCATAAATCTGGTTGGATGGGGTTTGTTATTATTATGGTGAAAGACGTTGCTACATATAAAGCTTCAAAGAAAACTACCGTGTAACTGTGAATCCAAAAATTGTTTGGACAGTATCATGTGACCATTTATATCTAACCAAATCGTAGACGCTTAGGTAGATTTACCAAAATTAGAATTAATGTTGATGTAAAATATAAATGTAATGAAACAAGAAGTGAAAATATGAGTCCTTTGAAGAATACAGTCCGTTGAAGACTATTAGACTGCAGCCCTCATGACAATACATGCATTAGTCTGGCTCTTATAAGTTGATCATATATTCACAAATTAATATTATTCAAGTGTAAGTAGATAGAGACAAAATAATGTCAATACGTTCTCTAAAGGCTTAAAACACTAAACGAGTTTCCATGATGGCTTGATGTTTTCCAATACATTTCGTACTTCTTTATTAGATCTGAGTTTTACAAATGTTTACATGTACTCAAGGCGTTTTTGCTTGTAAAATAAACATGACAATTTTATTCTCGGCTGTTTTATTAATATAATTTTGTTTTCCGTTTTGATGTTAAATACTCATGTAGACGATTTGATTGCTCCCAGCCAAGGACTCATTTGCTAATGTATGTAAATGGTATATTGTTGATAATGGAGGAAGGTTTGGTCTGAGACAGGTACAGCCGTTTCATTCATTTGACATAGTTCATGTCTTAATAACGGTTAATGTAGCAACTGATGTTTATTAAAATTTGGAAGTCTAACTAGATAGTAAATTTATTTCTCCCTTTCATGAATGTAGCTCAAGATATCATACCAGAATATAAGAGAGGTTGAATTGATATACAAAGGATGGATACATTTATTTGTAACAACTTATAAAGTGGCACAATCATTACGTTCTACGCAAGAGACAAAAATAAAATTTGCATAGTTTATTCATGCTTAAAAAGATCATAGCGGTTAAATTTGTTAGAGATTTATGAAACATGTACAATACATTTATGATATTTCCCTATGTCCTCCCATTCTTTCAGAGCCGTCACTGTGGGCTACAGATACTAATTGTTGTCGTTTGCTTGTGGCACTGAATATATTAACCTTATTTTCTCAGTACGTATCGTCGATATAATTTGATGATCGAAATAGACAGTAATCTAATACATTCATTTCACAAACTTAGTTCTCAAGGGGAATATGTTAATATTTGTACAAAAGGTTAAGTTTATATCAATTATAACGTTAAGAATTCCTATAATATTATGAATAACCCCATTTCCCTAATCATGTTGAAACTATTAAAAATCATTCACCGTGACAATTCTTGCAGTTGCTTTTGTTGTCATCGGAGAGGAAGATGCATTATGTTAATTTGTTTGTGAAAGGTCTTGTCGATTGTAACCATTTGAGCGGTATTAGAGTTATTCTATTGAATATAACCCAAACTGAATTTAAAGGAGTTTTAGAGGTTGTTGATATTTTCAAAGTAATGTTTTACTTCCAATGCCAGACTCGTTGTTTAAATGGAATATTGTCATTATAGCTTGTATTTTTAATTGCCTTGAATGCGTTCGAACAATTTGCTTCCTTCCGTTTGCAGTTAAATTTTTAACAGATTTAAGAACATCCTTTTCTAAACACGAAAATTCGTTGGCAGTTTAGAAGCTTATCATTACTTAATGTCAATTACTCGATGTCTCTTTTTATGCCTTTTGTTAGGTTTGGAAAATATTGTTCAGGTCATAATAGCACTGAGTTGTTCGGAACTTGTAAAAACTTGAGTATATTGGCTTTATGTACGAGTGAGACAATATTTTATGTCTATTGATGTATTTCGTTTTTATTAGTATTTTGTCTTTCCTTTACTAAGAAAACCCAAATTCATGCCATAAATTCAGCATATTTGTTAGTTGTGAATATTCTTTCTTTAGAAGCCACTCATCTTATATCTGGATTCTTGCTTTTTCAAAATAATTGTTACAATAATTTACAAAATATTGCTTCTAATTAATAAGATAGCATATGAAGCTGTCTTTGGGGCACTAAGTCAATGGATATTTTGCACTTTATTAAATTTATCGTATTAGCATTAAAACTTAAATAAGTAATTGAGTAATTGATTATCGTATATGAAAGTTGGGTTGAGGGTGTTTAATATAATCTACCACGATTTTCATCTATCTTATGTTTGCAATTATACATAATCTGACAACGAACAGTGCAAAAGTAGCATCTAACTAGCCTGAGCTTTTTCGACTCTTAATGAGACTTTTTTTAAAGTTATAGAGAAGACAAACAAATAAAACACAAAATCCATTGTTTGTTCAAAATATTACAAGTATGTTGGTACATTAATTGAACATTAAAATTAATTGCATTTTTACTTGTTCTTTTCAACTGTATGCCTATTCTTGAAAATATTATCAATATTGTATAGTTTTGTTATTTATTTCTCTTCTTAATGTTTTAAATTTGCCAATGAAAAGTCTCATTAAAAATGTAAATCTCTCATGTTATAGAACTACTAGTTTTGCAAAGTTTGTTCTCACTTTATTGCATATATCTTAAATAATTCCTGGTATACGTGACCACTTGCTGGATCCAGTGCTCTTAAAAGGAATGTTACTCGACCTGTAAATTGGATTATTTGTATATATATATCTTTTAAAACTTAGTTAATTTAACTTAAAACGTTCGTTTCTGCAAAGCAAATGTGTCTCTAGGTTTGAACTAAATATATGCGTTTACAAATTAAACCATGTAAGTTGAATAAACTATTGCAAGCACAATTCTCAAATACCAAAATTTTAGTGTTTATTGTATATGGAAAGAAGTGAATAATTGTGTTGTAAATTGTTGGAACGTTTTGCGCATCCTTGTAAGAGGACACCGAATAATTGAAAAGACTAATTTGTTAATTGAAAGAATACTTTAAAAGAAATATGAACCTTTTCAATCATTGTTGAAAATATGAAGTTTACCTTAATTACGATGATATAGTTCCTGCTCTTTTGAAAAATAGGGCTATGTTGGTAAATAATTGTTCGTAATCGTGTACAATCTTAAAAAATCCTTATGTTATTTTATGCCACGTTACCCAGTTGATTCTGAAAGAGATGTCGAGATGTTTTGATATTTTACAAGTAAGGTTTAATTTTTGTCTGAGAGACTTTCTCACTATACACATATATATGATTGTATTTATTCATTTCTCGCTTCAATAGGATTCAAAGTTTTGCCGATGACATTTATGCTATATTTATAAGATGACGAGACCTCCATTCTCTGACCTAATTCAGACCTATTCGGAAGATTTAAATATTAAATTTGTCGTTTGTAGAATCTTTCATTGCTTCTATAAATTTGCTCTCTAGAATCGTTTTTTATTGGTTGCAAAAGCTCATATATCCTTCTCAAAAACACTCGTTTATAAACCACTATCAGTTTGTTTGTTTCACTTGAGCAAGTATAATACATGTAATACAGTCGCCTCTTCCGGAAAGAATGAGCCTTGCGTTTTAAAATTAAATATTACATACACGTATGTTTTTGCCTTATTGTGGAAAGCACAGGAATATTTGTATTTTATACATATATTATATAAATGTAAATGAATTTCAGATATTTATATTAATTAGTATTTCATATTTGCAGAAAGATAAAATCCGTGTAATACCAGAGAAAAGGAACACATTGGTGTCCATGTAAACTCTAACAACATTGCCAAAATATTAAAAAGTTAGTATGAGAACTTAGTTTGTAATACTAATGAAGGTAGTAAAATGAACTCCTTTGAAGGAGTATCTCACTTTCACGAATAGTCCATCTCTATGAAAATACTACTATATTAGATCCAAATCTTTTCCCAGGATTGCATACCTCTTTGTAAAACGTGTCCAAAGCAGTATTAATTTAAAAATATCAATAACACAACCTTAGTAATAATGTTTATTTAGGAATAGCTGAGACATAAAATGAATGTATCTTCTAGCAACCGTGGTCCATATTGAAAATTAGGCGTGTTAAATATTTCATACAGGTAGCGGCGAATTTAGAGAGAAAATTCATATAAGTTTTAAAATAACTTTAAAAGGTATTAAAGAACACGAATAAATTAATAGTTTGGAAATTATAATGCATTGTTGAGAAAATTCTGCTAAGGGAGTAGTTGTAATAATAGGAAAATATCAAATCACATTTAAAACCTGTCTACTGAAACCCCTTAGGTAATTTTGAAAGAAAGAAATCCGATTTGAATCAAAAGATTTTAATAGACTGCACGCTTCTTAACGTAATGTATACATTACATCTTTGTAACCTACTACGACATACATGAAGTAAAGGACGATAATGTGGAAAGCATTTTGAAATCTGTTTAGACGATTTAGAACATACGGCGAGACTAATATGACGCGAATATTCCTCCAATCTCCATTGAAATTTGACTCTTGCATGGAGAATGGTCTTGTACCTGTGCTGCGGAAAGGATCGGTGTAGGATGAAAAGATCATGGTTGTCTATGTATGGATGTTTAAATGTAACCAAATGACTCACCAAGTAAATGAAGTCCAAAGGACAATTTCTTTAACTTTGAAAATGAATAAGTAAAATAAACACATTGATAAAAAGCCAACAATGAACATTTTATTGTTACAATTTAAATTAACTTCCTTTCTGTTACTTTATCTGCAGATTTTATCAGCAAAATATTCACCTTTATGTAGCTGGAAGTTTGCCTTTATTAGCCGCTTCATTGCAGCTGAAAACAGGTCAAGCCATCGATTCTTTATACAGTAATAGCGGTTAGAGTGGTAGCGCGGGTCATGCAATTCATATTAGGAGCATGTTTGTATCAATATTTGGATATATTTGCAATTGGTTGATGTAATTTACATCAGTCTATAACCTATTTTCTATATTTACCCTTGCTTATGGCACGTGTTGTAACAGCAATTTTTGTTTTTGCTTTTTATGCGCATTTCGATTGTTCCAAAACCAAATCGGACCCATGTTTAGGAAAATTCCTTGCTCGCCCTAGGACACTGATTTGAATAGCAGCCGGTGAAACGTTGTTGAAGAAAATTGCAATAAATTAGTAGTAAATCCAGCTATATGCTTTATTTGGCAAATGAAGTGAGCCTTGGAATGCAAGAATGAGTGTGTAATTAATTCTATGTTCTTAAACTTCTAAGGAGCGGTTGTAATCAAGGATGGACATTTTGGTGGAACAGCATAAATCTGGTTGGATGGGGTTTGTTATTATTATGGTGAAAGACGTTGCTACGTATAAAGCTTCAAAGAAAACTACCGGGTAACTGTGAATACAAGAATATGTTTAGACTGTATCTTGTGACCATTTATATCTAACCAGATCGAATACGCTTAAGTAGATTTATGAAAATTAGAATTACAGTAGAAGTGAAATATAAGTGTAGGCAAAATTAGTAGTTAAAGTATGAGTCCTTTGAAGAATACAGCCCGTTGATGATTATTAGAGTGCAGCCCTCAAGACAATACATGTATTAGTCAGTATCTTATAAGTTGATAATACATTCACAAATTAATGTTATTCTAGTGTAAGTAGATTGAGAGAAAATAAGGTGAATACGTTTTCTAAATGCTTACAAGTCAAAATGATTTTCAATGATAGCTTGATGTTTTCCGATACATTTCTTACATCTCTATCAGATTAGAATTTCTCAACATTTTACATGATTTCAAGGCTTTTTTCCCTTTTAAAAAAAAACATCAAAATTTTATTCTCCGCTGTTTTCTGAATAAACTTTTGTTTTCCGTTTTGATGCTAAAGACCCATTTAGAAAATTTGATTGCTCCCAGCAAACGACTCATTGACTACTGTAGGTAAATGGTATATTGTTGATAATGGAGGAAGGTTGCTCTAAGACAGGTTCAGCCTTTTCATTCATTTGACATAGTTCATATGTCTTAATAGCGATTAATGTATCAGCTGATATGTTTATTAAATTTTGGAAGTCTAAATAGTTAGTAAATTTATTTTTTCCTTGCATGAATATAGCTCAAGATATACTAGAATATAAGAGAAGTTGAATTGATATACAACGGATGGATACATTTATTTGCAAGAACTTATTAAGTGGCACAATCATTATATTCTAGGCAAGAGACAGAAATGAAATTTGCATAGTTTAATCATGCTTAAAAAGGGCATAGTGGTTCATTTTGTTTGAGATTTATAAAACATGTACAATACATTTATGATGTTCTCCCATGCCAACCAATTCTTTCTGCGCCGTTACTGTTGGCTACATTTCCGCATTGTTGTCGTTTGCTTGTGGCACTGAATATAGAAACCTTATTTTCTCAGTACGTCTCGTCGATTTAAGATAATCGAAATAGACAGTAAACTAACACATTCATTAAACAAACTTAGTTTGCAAGGGGAATATTTTAATATTTATACAAAAGGTTGAGTTTAAATCAATTATAACGTTAAGAATTCCTAAAATATTATGAACAACCCCATTTCCCTAATCACGTTAAAACTATTACAATACATTCACCGTGACAATTCTTGCAGAGGCTTTTGTTGTCATCGGAGAGGAAGAGGTATTATGTTAATTTGTTTGTGAAAGGTCTTGTCGATTGTAAACGTTTGAGCGGTATTAGAGTTATTCTTTTGAATATAACTCAAACTGAATTTAAGAGTTTTAGAGTTTGTTGATATTTTCAAAATAATGTTTTACTTCCAATTCCAGACTCATTGTTTCAATGGAATATTGTCATTATAGCTTGTACATTTGTATAAATATAAATAATGATGACACCCTATAAGTTCATTTTTAATTACCTTGAATGCGTTCGAACAATTTGCATGGTTCCATTTGCAGTTAAATTGCTTAACAGATTTAAGAACATCCTTTTCTAAACACGAAAATTGGTTGGCAGTTTAGAAGCTTATCATTAGTTAATGTCAGTCACTCGATGTCTCTTTTTATGCCTTTTGGTAGGTTTGGTAAAGATAGTTAAGGTCATTATAGCACTGACTTGTTTTGAACTTGTACAAATTTGAGTATAGCGACCTTATGTGCGAGTGAGACAATATTTTATGTCTATTGATGTATTTTGTTTTTGTTAGTATTACAAGCCTAGATATTATAGCGAGCTTCAAATATATGGAAGATTTACATCAACACAATGGGCATTAAGCATACTCTGTGTTATTGACAATAGCCGTACTGCATCGTTGCAAAACTGAACAAATAAATTAAATACAAATGGTTTCAAGCAACAATATCCAAGATCTCTTATTATCATGACTCATTCTTGAAATCTCAAGATAGAAGTTATGAATTTAATGTGGTCAAAATATGCTATCATTTTTATAAAATTAGACAGGAACTATTACATTAGATATAAATTTAAATAATGCAAAAGGACTTTCTTTAGAACTTTGTCTTTCCTTTACTAAGAAAACCCAAGAGTTCTTCAATAAATTCAGCATATTTGCTATTTGTGAATATTGTTTTTTTTAGAAGCCATTCAACTTATATCTGGATTCTTGCCTTTTCAAAATAAGTTTTACATTAATTTACAAACTATTGCTTCTAAATAATATGATAGCATATGAAGCTGTATTTGGGGCACTGAATACTGGATAATGTGCACTTGTTTAAATTTACCCTATTAGCATCATAAATTTAAATGGGTTAATGAGTAATTGAGTATCGTATATGAAAGTTGGATTGAGGGTGTTTAATATGATTTACCACGGTTGTCATCTATCTTATGTTTGAAAATATAAATAATCTGACAACGAAGAGTGCAAAAGTATCATCTAACTGGCTGAGCTCTTTCGACTCTTAATGAGACTTTTTTTAAAAGGTTTAAAAACTACAATCAAGTAAAGGACGAAAGCCTTTGTTTGTTTCATAATACAAGTTGAATAATTTTCCGTAAAAGACATAAATACCAATATCCGTGTGTTCGACCCAAGTCGGTAACAATGCACATATGTTTTATGAAAGATTTTAAACAGCAATATTCATTCTCTTACACCAGTCAATATGACTGGCCATAACTTTTGTTCCACTTTTTATTAATTGCATCATAAAATCCTTCATATCTTTTGTGCAACATACAAGAGAATAATATAAATATTTACAGCAGGGTATTTTAAAATAATAAAGTGTTTAACTTCTCTACTACATACCAGAGGTACCTTAATATATTGGATATTAATGAAGAGTTCCCATAGTTGGCACAATCCACATATGTGTTATGAAATGTTTCATACGGCAATATAAGTTCTTTTACAATAGTCATTGCGATTGGATTATAATATTTGTGCCACTATTTTTATTTTATTGCATCATGAAATCTTTCGGGTCTCTCGAGGAACATATATAAAAACAACGGACTAATGTAATCATTAGCAGCATGATATTTTAAACTAATTAAGACTTCAAATTCTACAGGGCATATTAAAGGCAACTTAATATCATTAATCCTAATAAAGATTGCCATAACTTAGTGATCAATAACTGAAACTCTTCTGATCCATGCACAATAGTATTAATGCACCCACCAATCCATTGAGTGGTTATCAACGGATACAAGCATTATACGCGCTGAGTCTAATCTGTAAAGTGCTATCAGGTTTCCTCTATACAGAAACACCCAAAACTGTTTTATTAAAAGAGTTCGAAATATGGTTTGAGATTTTCCGGTTCTTTATTAACTTCCATGCGTGCTTTAGAACTAAGTTGATGAAATCAAGATTTGAAATTGACTGTTTTGTTTTCTTTTCCTATTTATATTACTTGAAACACATTGTAAACATTGTATTGATTTGCTGTCTTTCTTGCCTCCATTTTCTTAGCTACCTTAGACATATATTTAATACGTTTAATTTGGATGATGGAAAGTGTTGAAATTAAGTACAAAGATTTCTTAATGATACCCAAAGGGCCATCCATATATTGGCGTCTGAAAAGTTTGGGTGGAAAGAGTTTTTTCGGCGATTGTTTAAAAAACCTCTTGTCCATTGAAGTTTTCCAGCCATGCAACATTACATGGTTTAAAATTCTTCTCACGTGCTCATCATTTCATTGTCGACGATGCAATGCGTTACTGTATACATTTATAATTTAACATAACTTTGAAGAAATAAGAACAACGAGAAGAGATGGAAACTTTTAAAATTGTAAATCCTTTATTTCATAAACTAATTTGGGAAAATACAGATAGGGATATTGGTTACTATAGAACCGGATAATAACAAGCCGCATTTGAATTAATTTTCATAAACATTTGGTTTTTTATATAGTATCAATCTGATACAGATCAACATATTTCAACAAATTTCAATAAACAAGGCATTTTGTAAACGAATGAATACAGTAACGCATTGCATCGTATGCAATGAAGTTTGGGCAATTTTTTATAGAGGAAAACTGATAGCACTTTACAGATTAGACATGGCCCGTAGAATGCTTGTTTCCACTGATAGCCACTCAATGAATTATTAGGTGCATTGATAGTATTGTGCATGGTTCAGAGGAGTTGCAGTCATTGATCATTAAGTTGTGACAGTTTTTATTAGGATTAAAGTTAATAAGTTACCTTTAGAACGTCGTATAGAATTTGAAGTCTTTTTTTTAGTTTAAAATAACATACTCATAATAATTAAATAAGTCCCTTGTTTTTGATATAACATTTTGCTCTTAAGATTTGAAAGATTTCATGATGCGTTTGTACAAAAACAGTGGGACAAATATTGTTGTCCAGCCGTAATGACTATTGTCAGATATTTATCTTGCCGAAAAAAAACATATGTGCATTGCTGACGACTTGGGACAGTCTTCATTAATATTAAAGAGATTAAGTTATCACTAGTATGCAGTGCCAAATATGAAGTCTTTATTATTTTAGAAACCAAAGCTGTACATATTTATATTATTCCCTTGTATGTAGCTCGAAAGATCTGAAGGATTTCATGAAGCAATTAAATACAAAGATTAGAACAAAAATTTTATTTTGTCTATTCGTATTGACTATTGTAGGAGAATGAATCTTGCTGTTTAAAATATTTCATAAAACATATGTGCATTGTTGCCTACATGGGACGAACACACAAATATTAGAATTTATAAGTGTCGTTTACAGAAGATTATTAAACTTGTGTTATTAAGGTTACGAAAATGCAGAGTATGAAATAGAATCCATCGGTCCATATTCATTACAGACATGACGAGGAGATATTGGTTCATGTGTAAAAAGGTTCAAATACGTTCGATAGCTGATAATAATAGACCTTATATTAATACATAAAGAATGAAGTAACATAATAATATTACTTAATGTTCTTGCCTAAGAATTTTTTGAAGTATGTTCAAAAATTAAGTCTTTGCTTAGCATTTCATTTTTTGAATAACGATATAACTCGACAATCGACAAAGCTACGAAGTAAGTTAGTAAACTAAGAACTTGTATAGCGACTAGATATTTAAATACTAGTATGGCATCCAGAATAGTGTGGATATTAAGTGCAATATAAAGGAAGCGAAGTACAATAAGACCTCACTTGCCCTTTGTAAGTACATTGTAATGTTACTAATTGCAAACAATAGTCTTGGACAAAAATGTTAAACTGGTGTTAACTCAACGACCAAGCTATTCCTATTTTTGAGATCCTAATAACACTTTAAAAGTGCTCTTTATACAAACGTGTGAGAGATATTAGCAAGGTAGCTATGAACAAAGAAGAAACAAGTAAAAAAATGCAGAGTTTGAAATATCTTTGAAGAAATAAGAACAACTAGAAGAGATGAAATCTTGTAAAGTTGTAAATCCTTGATGTCATAAACTAATTAGGGAAAATACAGATAGGGATATAGGTTACTATATAACCGGATAATAACAAGCCGCATTTGAATTAATTTTCATAAACATTTGTTTCTTTTTATATAGTATCAATCTGATACAGATCAACATATTTCAACAAATTTAAATAAACAAGGCATTTTGTAAACGAATGAATACAGTAGCGCATTGCATCGTATACAATGAAATGTTGAGCACATGAGAAGAATTTTAAGCCAAGTAATGTTGAATTGCTGGAAAATTTCAATAGACAAAACGTTTTTCATACAATCGCCTAATATATCTCTTTCACCCGATCTTTTCAGACGCCATTATATGGATTGGCCTCTAGGTATCATTAGGTAAGCTTTGTACTTAATTTCAAAACTTTCCATGATGCAAAGTAAGCGTAGTAAATATTTTACCAATGTTGCTAAGATGCTGGAGACAAGAAAGCCAGCAAATCAATACAAAGTGTACTATAAGTTTCATGTTCTAGCAATCGGAAATAAAAAAAATCGTTTAAGATTGCAAATCTTGATTTTATCATCTTAGTTGTAAAGAGCCAAATACACATGGAAGTTACTAAGGAACGGGGAAATATCAAGCCATATTTCAAACTCGTTCCATTAAACTGCCTGAGTGCTTCTCTATGCAGGAAACCTGATAGAACTAATCTGATTAGACACGGTGCGAATAATGCTTGTATCCATTAATAACAACTATTGCAAGAGAATTTATCCTGACGTATAACATGTTTCATAACACAAATGTGCATTTATTGCCGGTTTGGGACAGTCTTCATTAATATTAAATATATTAAGTTATCTCTCGTATGCAGTGCAGAATTTGTTGCCTTTAGTAATAATTGAAACTAACCTGCTGTAAATGTGTATAGTATTCCCTTGTTTGTTGCTCAAAAGATCTGAAGGATTTCATGATGAAATTAAATAAAGATAGTGGAACAACATTTATGTCCATTCGTATTGACTACTGTAAGAGAATGAATATTGCTGTTTAAAATATTTTAAGAAACATACGTGCATTGTTTAACTAGATTCCTCCATTTGAAGTCATTTGTTTTGTTCATGTGAAAATATGGCTTCGACGTTGTCCTTCGTATAACGGAATGAAATGCAGGGAGTGTACCAAACAGGGAACCAGACTATTTAATATTCAGGAATAGTAACAAAATTGAAATAATGAGACAAGTCTACTTTATTTCATGCCATCCATTGTAAATAATACAAACTATAACTTTTAAATATATTAACAAGGTGATTGCGATTGGAGATGAACTACGCTATTCAAATCAATTTTTCTACAGTAACATTCTGCAGAGAGATACAAAATTCAGGATACTTAGTGGTCATTGCTACTGGAACGATGCGAAGCTTTTCATGATGCAACAAAGCACAGATACTGTAAGAAATATTTTTGTTGAGTTGCAATCACTATTATAACAAAATGAATTTTGACGGTGAAAGTCTGTCATAACACGCATATGCGTTGTAGCCTACTTGGGACGAGCAGCAGATTTTGGTATTTAAACGTGCATTTGTAGAAGGTTATTAATTTTGTATTACTAGTGTAAGGCAATAAAGATTATTAAAAAGAATCATTTAAGGCCATATAAATTACAGCCATGATGAGGAGATATTAGTTCGTGTATAAAATTGGTTCAAATATGTTCTCCCCAGATGGCAGTAATACACGTTATGTTGATATATCAATACTGAGGTATGCTACTGCAATTACGTCAGTGAGATACCATTGACATCTTTTGAAATGTATTCATTCTTATGTCTGAGTAATATTGTATGTTTTAATAACCATATAGTGAGACAATTGTGCCAGTTATGGAACACTCTAGTAGAATAAGAGCTTGAACAAAATTATCCAGATATTTAAAGCCTGATATAACATCAAAGTTTGTCAAGATAACGAGGGCAATGTACAGAAATAGAAGTAAGATATGAACTCACTTAGCCATGTAACTACATATAACTGTTGCTAAATACAACGTATACTCTTTGACAGAAATTTAAAACTAGTGTCAAAACATCTATCTAGCCAGTCATATCGTTAAGAACCTAATAACCTTTAAAACTACTCTTTATCCGGAGCTAAGAAAAGAAATCACATTAATATAAAGGACGTTTGTGTCTCATAGCAACGGTTCTTTATGTTCCAAAATAAACGTGCTCATATATAATTAATCCAGAGGAAACAAAGTCTCCAAATTAATATTATGTTGAAAATACCTTTCATGAAATATAAATACTGAAAATTTGAAAACGTCTAAAGGATGATTTGAAATATAATTAGGGATATAAGTTACTAAGAAGCCGAACATAGCAATAACTCTTTATAAATACACTTTGCGTCCTTTAGTATAGAATAAATCTGATACCACTCAACTGATTTCAATAGACAAAGACGTCCCGTAAATTACACAGCAACACATTCAATCATATGATTAGTCGGTGAAAGGATAATAATGTGTAAGCATGACGTTATATAGAAGATACTATGACTAATTGTGATAAATATATTATTCTCGTATGTGTAAAACAGGGGATATTGTATGAACTATACTACAAATGTAATGGATATCAACTGTCGCAGCTTCAAACATTAGAGGAATTGTTAATGGCAATCCCTACGAAGCTATCAACGTTAAGCTTTTAAAAAGTGAATCATAGGTAGGTTTGAATGATATTTAAAGACTCATTGAGGGTAACACAAATGAACCAGAATTATATCGTGTTCTTATTCGTTTGATTTCTTCCAGACATGACAGTTTTAGATTTAAGGAACGCAATAATATTATAAACTATTCGCTAGTCCGACTGAACAAACATGTTGAATCAATATAAATTATATTCGTGTATCCTAGCAACGATAACCCTTAATTGAAAATACACATGATATACATTCTATCACACCATGTGGCAACAAATTGCAAAATTGGAACGTTTATAATGATGAAAAGTTAAATACCAAAATGTTCAAGATAGATGTAGACATGCGACATTTTCAAAACTGTGTTTAAATCGCAAAGGAGGAAATGCCATTAACACTTTGACAGAGTCAAATCGGAGATGGAATTAGACATGACAAAGAGAATACGAAGCCCTTTCTTGAAACTCGTGTCCTTAAAATCACCTAGAGCAATTTTAAATACATGCGACATACCATTCGAAAGATTTTAATTTGTGGTGCACAATTAAGTCGCCACTAATTTGCTGTTTGCTATGGTATTGGTATCAGATGTTAATGACTTCATTGGCATGGGGAAGCACTGCAATATCTTAGAATACATGTTAAAAAATGATACGTCCGCTCCTGCCATTAAAAAGGCCATCGTCGTAATGTAAATAATCGTTAGCATATGATTTACAACTTTTCTTGTTTGAAACCGAAGTTTCGTTTTCAGTACTAATTAGTATCTTCTGTTTCATTGAGTGCGTAATTTGATAAATGTGCGCAGGTTAATGTGTCTCAAAAATACAACAAATATCGAATACTGATAACCGTTAGCTTGCTGCGTAATATTAATCCTTACTATCCTTGATGACACACACACAAGTGAAAAAAAAAATAACAATGTGGTTTCACGTTTCGTTTCCCATAGTCAATCAAACTTAAATGAATGCACATTTTTAAAGTGAACACTGTTAAATATTAAATATATTAAATATATATTAAAAATATTTAATAAAATATATATTAAAAATATTAAATATAGGAATGAATACAATGCATTATATGATGTATTATACAGTTTAAAATATACATATATATATATATATATATATATATATATATATATATATATATATATATATATATATATATATATTTGTATTTATATATATATATATATATATATATATATATATATATATATATATATATAAAATGTCTTTGTTCATATTTAAGTACTTTGTTAATAATAACTTTACCCAAACTGATAATCCCTGATATGTTCTTAAAACTAGGGTGAAACATGAGAAGAGATAACATAATTCATAATCAAATTTATATACATAGAACTCTGAAATGGAATATATACAACTAAGAGTGAATTAACAATTATTTCGTACAAATAGGTTCGATATGTATTTCCTTACAAATTGGAAACAACAATATTGTACAGAAATATCATGTCATTGCTAAGTGCACAGCCGGAGTTCTATATCTTCACAAACTAAGAAACTCCTAAACAAATAAATATTCAAGAATGTTTAAAAAATGAATCAAAACGACAACCTTTACTTGTTTCATAACAGCTTAATTCCATTATTTTTATTAAAAATGCAGCTAGGAAAGGATATAAAATAAAATATTCAGTGAAATGGTAAAAATGTGTAAAAAATGTCAGAACTTTAAAAACACTAAAGTTGACTATTATCAAACCGCAGTGGAGACCAAGTCATAAGAATGTTTCTGTCTCACAGCAACGGTCCTCAATAATCCATAGGAAAAGTGTTAGATATGTTAGATGCATGAAACCGAGTGTAGGTAAACTCGTCAAGAGACTATAAGGTTCAACTTAACATAAATCTAACGAAGAACAACAAAGTAACTTTTTGAAAACCTCAAAGCGTTGAAGTTGTCCATAGATTTGTCGAAATTCATTTTGGAACAAACTATAATAAAGATTAGAAAACCCTTTTTGCAAAGTATTGTGGGCGGTTTTGAATATACAAAGTTTGATACCTAAGATATTAATCTTACTCTTGCACTTCAGTGAATATTTATTACACCTTTTAGTACCAATATCTTAACGTGGATGCTTTCTGGAAAATAAAATGCAGGACTAATGACACAATCTTAGTTCATATTTCACATGTTTAAAATATTGTGACGATTTAACATTAATAGATTATATTTAAAGACCGACTGAAGAGAGCTAGATTACTCAAGGGAGATCGGATATTCTTTAGGAGCATATTTAACAAAAGTTTATTAAAACGTGTATTACCAATTTTAAGTAAACTACATAGTATCAAAGTGAAATCCTCTCAGACCAATTAGATTGCAGCTTGATAAGGGGATTTTTGTTCATGTCTTATAATGATGGAACACGTTTCCCTGTAATAATTAATACATTAAAATATTCAAATACATTAAGTTGAAATACTAAAATTGAAAAAAACCACAAATATTACAAAGAGTCATACAACATAAGGTTTTGAAATATATCGGAAAGTAAGACATTGCTTTTATTTTCTTTTCAAATTTTTAAAATAATTTCGAAGAGATATAAGCATCGTGAACAAATGTAAGGAATATAATTAAAATCTAAACCACCAATGTAAGATAAATAAAAAGTGTTACCTCAGACATTGGTTTTACATTATATAACAAATCCAATGACACAACATTAGTTAATATTTAATACGGGAAAACACATTTGCAGTTTAATTTCTTTACGTTTTTTGTAGATACCTACTGAGGAGCTAAGCATGATTCAATTATGCGAAAAATTGTGGTTTAAAACGGTTACTCGGATGTGTTGGGGTAGGGGAATTTTGTTTACTAGAACTCATGCTTTTATTTGAATTATTATTCCAATCAAGTTGTTTTTCTTTTGATTGATTCCATAATATTAAACTTTAGAGTATGACATTTGAATTCCGCCCTTTAATTAAATAATACCGAAAGGATTCACTTTTGACTGCATTATTTGAATTTACATATATATATATATATATATATATATATATATATATATATATATATATATATATATATATATATATATATATAATTTATAATTTATCTCAAATATATTTAGGAAATCAATTTTCGTGTATTGATTCAACTCCGCCTCTTAATTTAACGATCATTTTGAAATTTATTAAATATCTGACATAACCCTTCTCATACGACCATCCTTTCAATAAGTTCTGTTATCTTCGGCGCAATCGGCTATGGTATTTATTTTGTTTACTGAAAAAGTTTGAATGGTATGAGATTTAAACGTTTCAAGACCTTTTAATATGATTGTTTGAAAAGAGTTTTAAAAATGGTTTGATAATTTTGAGATTATCTGATTTATAGGTGCAAGAACGGACTTTCACAAAGCTCATAATTAAATCTTATGGCTTATTTAGACAACACGTTTGTAAGGAACATCCTTTCGGAAACGTGCATGTCAAATGACAGGAAATAGGTAAATTTTATAAGTTATGAAACATACTGTCAATGAATAGTAACAGATTTCATGTTGATATTTAAAACCCTAGTAGTGGTAATTCAATTTGTTGACTTCAATCGTTTATAATGTGTTGAAATCATTGTCACAGATTAGTGCGAACTACAGAAGGGCAATATAACAAAACTATTGTTAAAGCCAGAGAATGTTCTAATAGCAAAAAGGCTTGAAATATATATCTAACATATTTGCAGCCACTAAGCTCTTTTAGATTGTACCGATAACGAATGGAAAGGAAATTGGTAGAAGGCAATAGTTTCGAATGTTTCTGAAGTGCTACACTGTAAATGTAGTGTTGATGACAATCAGTGCAGTGATACACATATATTTTATTATTCTTAAAAGACAAATAATACGTACGTTTTCTTTTAAACTTATCCATGCTAATTCTAGATTATAAGAAGCAATAATCTTATAAACTATTCCTTATTCCTAAATAGCACATATAAAATCAATAAAAACGATGTTCCTGACTCCAACCAGTTATAAATAGACTGATAAATATATTCGCCGAATAAGTGCCAATCAAGAACAGCGAAATTATTTAAGAAACTCTAAAATTTATAACGAAAAAGGAATTATCACCAGACATTTGAACAGACAAAAAGACCCATGCCAAATTGAGACCATTTTGGAACGTCAACGATTAAATGTTGTTAATACTTTGTTAGAATTAGAGATGGGCGTAAAATAGGAACAAGATTACTATTAGACCCTGTTCTTAAACTTTGCTTTTAATATCAAATTAGGTGTTAATGACTGCAAGGAATCTGATAACACCTTAAATATTTCAATTGACAAGAAGTTTCATAAATACTTTAGAACAGCAAGTCTTTGTACGCAATGGTAACAAAAGCCAATGAATGGATTAACATGTTGAAAGCATTGTAATAGTTTGGTACACAGTTAAAGAAATGTTAACATCCGCTACCAACGAATAGAAAGGCTATCATTGTAACTTAGTATATTTTTAACAATTTTAAGACTGTCTCCTTCCAAACTTGTCTTAGTAGTACCTCTAGAAAATATCATTGCTGGATTTGACTATTTGTCAAGCCAGACATAATCGTACACTACTAAATTATTCATATTTCCAAAAGGTCATCTACAGATGGCGTTTCGTCAATGTCAGCTATAACTTCATAGCCAATCTGATCATCTACAGATCGTGCTACTAAATACGATTTATCGCACTTCAGCCATCTTATTAATTGTGGTTTACCTCATCAATATAGACCTATTATGAACATTCTGATAGAGTTCGGAAGCACTGGGTGATGTTTGACCGGCTTTTGTTTTTGTGTCGCATAAAATTCAATTATATCCATATAACATATAATATGAATTTATATTGTGCTCGATGCATGGCAGCAACGCCAACCAATGGATTTACTAACAAAAGAAACAAAAATTAAACATTTCGCACTGACAAGAATGTGCGATAAGTGTAGCACAACAAATTAATGTTTTTGCGCATCATAAATAGCGCGTAGTTGTGATATTAAAGCTATGTTTGGAAAGCTACCAGGAGTACATTGGCGAAATATCTCAGAAAAAAACACTTACCGGGGTAAAATTATTGTGGGCGAGGAACTAGTTTAAATATTCGTTACGACAATCAAGATCAATCTCGACCTCACACATATTCTTAGCTTAAGTCATCGCACAGTACTTACATATGAACTGATCGTAAATTAAATGGAATCGATCAAGCATGTTACGTTCATAACATTACTTATCGAATTAAAGATTTACAACAGCGACAGCTTGCCGATATCAAATTAATTAATGCCATAAAAATGTAAAAAATAAATCACTCCGAGAAACATTAGCTGCTTTTCTGGTACAAACTGGTATAAAAAGTAAAATTATGTTAGAGGCTGGGTAATTAGTTATTTAACTATCATAATGGAGTCTATTTATTATTCCCCGAGAACACTTTGGAAGGGCAAAGCAGCGATTATTAAACTCGCTGAAGCTGCAAAGGTTTCACGTGTTGTTGCTGCAGCGTGGTTAGCACGACAGGTAATATGGCAAAGTCATTTCCGACTACCTAAAACAATTCAATATACGTATTTTGATGTTAGCGTTCGTAATGAAGTTCATCAAGCAGTTTATTTTTTACCGCACTATACCATTACAACACTTGGACGTAAATCACGCACGTACAAATGCGCATTAACTGTCGTTGAAGTTGCAGGTAGATATGAAGAAGCAGTACCACTGTCAGCAAAGATAGCAATTGAAGTTGCATCTGCATGTGAACGAATTTATCAACGTGGTGGTCTTCGTTGGCCACAGTTTCTGCAGGTTGATCTTGGCAAATAATTTCTTGGTGCAGTATCATCGCTGATGAAGCAAAATAAAATCAAACTCATACGATGACACATTGCAATTCATCGTGTTCAGGCAACAGTTTAGGGATTTATTGTAATATTCTCTGAGGGGTTATTTTTAAACCAGTATGCAAAGGAAATCAGTCATACAGATACAAGTTTAATGAATGGGTTGTATGGCTACCAAGTGTCATAGCTGCGTTAGATAATAAACTTACTCGTGTAAATTATATAAAAGCTATTAATGCAATTGCATAAACCATAAACCCCTTAGCGATGGTTACGGACAACGACGTGAACGACTAGTGTTACGTAATGTGACGTTAAGGTATTTATACGAACCTGGTGAACATGAAGGTGGTAAAAAGGAGCAATTGATCCTATCTGGAGTGTGACCACGCATAGCATTTCCAGCGTGATTAGATCCTCGAGTAGACTCGCCATTGACAGACTAAATTCAACTGCTCCTTAGCGTGGATTTGTACACGAACAATTACAAGTAATTACAAGCCTCACAATTACCACCTCGTTCACTTTCGTAAACAGCGAAGTATCGTGAAAATATCTGGACAGGTTGATCCAGAAAAAGATAATGTGCTATTTCGTAAATCAGAAAACAGATATACGCTGCCATCGGATTCATAAAGTTGATCCAGCAGGCAATGTTCTGATCATTGGCAACAAACATGGATACGCAGGTGAAAATAGATGTAGCGTTATCATGGGCCATTGAGCTGGATAGGTCGGAATTATCTCGCAAATGCGAAATGAAGCGGCTCGTACATGGTTGTGTAAAACAGCTGAAAGATATCAATGCGGTGATGGAATTGATAAACAAAGACGTGGAAGAGGTACTGGCTAAAGACGGTGACAAAGTCACTGACGTTGAGTGTGACTTTATTGATTGCGTCAACGGTGACTTTGTCAACGGTGACAGCGACGACGAAGCTATAATATCAACTTGTAAAGTTGACCAGACTGATTTTAAACAAAAACAAAAATAATTGTTCTGTCATAGTTTGACTGATCCACATATTTTCTATAATGATTATAATGATATGTCGGTTTCCGAAAATGATCATACAGCCCTCATAATAATGAAATAACAGCTGTATTATGGCCCACTGTCTCATGAAACAAAAAAATATTTTCCATAAGTATGTTACAGCGGTGACAGTCATTGAAGTTATCTCTAATATATTTTTACTTTACGTTCTTTTAAGATCTAACATCATGGTTTACATTCAGCGACACCAGCCGACGGTCAAACAAGTGGCCAGATTGTTCAGTAAGTTTGAAATTTATCCGTGACAGAAGACGACCATGACAGCGAAGATAACAAAATTGATTGGTTCTGATACAATCAAATAACCTTGCGTGACTTGAGGATTAAACGTGTACAAATGTACCATTGCTGATTCTGATTGGATTCATCAGTGATAACTTAATAACTTTTGCCAATAACATCACATACTAGATTGACAACGATCGTCAACTTGTTATTGAATATGTTTTGTGACATGTGCTGTCCGCCACCATATTCATCGTTATTCTGAGGTAGAATGCTTGGTGGTGGTGGTAACTTTTTCCATGACTCAATGATATTTAAATATGAATTACACGGTTAAGTTTACTTTCTAACACGTTCTTGTCAATTTCAGGCATGCTAAATCTTTAAAACTGTTCTCGGTATTGTTGGCATCTGTTGGTAAATTTCGTATCTATTTTGATTTTGTCCAACTGTTATATCGCCTTAATGATTTGCCGCTGTACATCATTGCTGTACAATTGTGACATTGATAATAATAAATTTTCTAAATAATTGTACAATTAAATTCATCAGTTAAAAACTAAATCGTTTGGCAAATCATTAAGGTTTATCTTTATTTCAAACACTTTACCCCCCTCCAACTTGAAATAATCCAAAGTTTTCTACTTCTATTTCCATTCTATTAATTATTGCAGGACATATTGATCCATCACTATCAGTGTTATATACCGGGGCAATACTGTATTCCACGTTGATACTGAAAATGTTATAAATGTCACCGTGGATAGGTAGTGGAAAATATGTTGACCTTACCCCGACAAAGTTGAAGTCATTCCTGGTTTGATCAGGTGGGCCTTTGTAAGCCGGTTAAAAATCAGGCTAACCAGCACTCACATGATCGTGAATTGATAAATGTCAACGGCGTAGTCGGTGGATTTTATTTTAATTATCGCAGACGACGTTGGCACATGGACGGCAATAGCGATCTTGGATTCATTTCCTGTGATACATTTAATTCTGCGTTGAAATATTTTATTGATCTGTTTTATTTGATAACTGCCTTTGGGTACGTTAACTACTTGCCAATATGGAGTTCCATCGGGTTTATTTTTATTCGCAAACGCTAATTAGTTATACGATTGTAGTCCACAATTGACCTCGACCTGATGTTGGGCCAGCTATGATAAACCCTATCTGGGAAGCTGGATTTGCGGTTGGAAAATTAATGCTGCAATCGGGCGACGTTGAACATGTTGATATCAACGTGGGTACCGGAGCGGTATTGTCGGCGATCTGTTGTAATAATTGTAGCGATCGCTGATCCAGCGACGTTGTCGCCGACGATGACATTATTATACTGTTGTTGTTTTAAATCATCGACCACGTCGTCGGTGACGCAGTCACTGTTGAATACTTCATCGCATATTTTCATTGCATGTCCGAATTCATCATCGAATATAATTCCATCGCTGAGCGACGAAGGAATCAATGATGACGATGTCGAGTACGTGGTCGTTTCCCTATTCTTTTTCATCGTGTATTCGTATATTTTTAAATTCGTGTACGTATTTATCATTTTCGCAATAATGTTAAATATTCCAGCGATCGAAGTTAACGATGAATTAATAATCATTATAAAGATCGGCGACACTATTGCTGTCAGGGACTATAATGTTATACCGGCTCCGGTAAGCGGCGCGGAGGCGAAATAAATGACTATATCAACGGCGGCCGCACGTCTGCAATGCTTCTTTTTTCATCGATGATGGTATTTCCTTTATCTTGACAAGTTGCTATTTGATCGTATCTGTATCGCTGAACGTCTATCATTATACTTTAGCAATGTTATTATCTAAGAGTACGGCAACGAGTGTCGTTCAGCTACGAATTATATGCACCAACAGTAACGCGTCGTGGATAATATTGTATCATCTGCTACCAGAATAAACGTTTCTTCTGTATCTTTATTTAATATAACAGATACAATTCCAGAAAAAAATCATCGGTTGAATGACGCCATGAAAATGTAGTAAATATTAATTTTACAAAACTGAACGCGTACAAACAGTACACGCCATTGATCTCTGAGGTACATTTGATAATATTAACCATGCTAGCTCGTCTGTGAGCAATCTTAATAGATTGGATCGCTGAACGATATTAGAAATTCCACTGATATTATATTTAAGTCTCATATTAATATATGAGATTTTCACGTCAACGGTCGATGGAATTCCAAAACATTCATTAATGGTTCTGTTTATGTTTCCACGAAAATTTAGAAGCAGTTGTGATTGACTTAAGATCATTTTTAGGTTTGGTCATTCCATCATTGATCGTCGTCAACGTAGTTGTGACATCGTCCACGTATTTCTTCGTCGCTGCGTCGAGATTATCATATGGTTCACCTACGTTAATAATACTATTGTTATTCATGTTAATTACGCCGTTCATTTTATCTCCGAATATTAACAACCTCTCACTGATCAACGACGAAGTAATAATACTAAGAACAAGTTTACCCTCGCCGTCACATGCAGCAATGAGACCTAACAAAACTCGACTGCGATGGATATCGCTGATGAAAATGTTGTTCGTATGCAATTTCCCTTTACGGTTTTGAAATACAAGTTGGTTCGGATCAATGTTGGCAAGACTGTGCATGTCGGATAATACATCGCTAATCTGTTTTTAGTTTACTTGCACTAGTTAGTCCTATCTAGTGTTTGCTGCTATTTGATTTCAGCTGATCTTCTGAAAATACAACCATTACTATTTACTGTCTGTTTAATGTATATTCGTGTACAGTTTTATGAGGTATTCGCTGAGCTTGATACAGCATCAAGTTCTATTCGTGCATCACGGCCACATATTGGTGGATCCGTGAGAGTTTGTGTTAGTAGCGTTGAATGCAAGATTGGAATTTTCCATTTTTAGGGTCGACGGTGACATATTTTAAAACTTCTACAGGTGGCGGATACCCGTACGAGTCGAAATAATCAATTCCACGTGGATCAATGACGTACGCGGCTCAGTGAGTGCCATGATCAGAGCTTTTATCGAGAATAATAATGCCCATTTATGACAGATTTGTAGTAATTGACAATTGGTCACGCATAAGAACACATTTGAATTTTTTTATAAGCAACCGTACAGCAGCATCAAGTAAATAAAAAGTTGTAACCAGCGGGGATTGCACCGACGACGAGTTCATCGTATTGTTCCTGGAATACTTAATCAGCTGTTGTTCGGCATCATATAAGTCTCACGCCGAGACTTTGTCGTCGTCGTCGCCTTTTTAATCCTTGTCCGGTTGTTTTCTTCAGAGCCATGCAGCCGTGGTTCCAAATGCACCTAACGTAGTTGCTTGTGCAAAAGCTGGAGCGGCTGAGACTATCAACGCTGATATTTTAGCTAGAAGCGGAAAAATTCCTCTAGTTTAAATAGTATCTTTAATCGCACTCACGGAAAGATTTAATCGTATTCCTTTATTGGCGTGTTTAGCTTCATTGATTCTCTTAAACTGATGTTCGGTCAATTTATTTTTGCACCATTCATTTGTTCTTATTTTAATTATATTTTGTTCCGCATCGTGATGCCATAGAAGATTGTAATTGTTTAATCAGACCCTGGGTCAGACTGACGCTAACATAATAAAATGACATTTATAATATATTTCTGACTTCTAATTACTGATGTAAACAAATGTTTTCGACCGGATCATCAACGAGTATCATTTGATCACCAACTCCTTCAAGTAACAATGTTTTATTGGATAATATGACTGCGATTGCTCTGTAAAAATAAACGTCTCCGACAACTCTCTTAACACGGTATCGAACATGTATGACAACGACGGACTGTCTAATAAAATCTAAATGTTCCAAAGAAAAATAAGTAATCTGATATAAATGAGCGAAATCAAACTGTGATATTTGTAAACCGGTATCAATATTTTGACCACGTCCCATAAATTACAACTGTTGATGATACACTCGTGCTATATGATTTAACTCAAAATTTAACAAAATATCCTCCGATGGTTCTTGATGACCATTATCCTCAGCGAAAAATCGCTGACAGAGGGTTTGTCAAATATTATTGTGGAACTCCTTTTGATCATTTAATCGTGCAACGTTCTGAAACGCAACAAATATATCTCGCGGTACAGAAACACCTTGCTGTGATGATATTTGCCACATGAATATCCCATTGACGGCAATTTGGACGGCATCAGTGGTCGTCGTTAACCATGACAACGTCGACTTTACACCGCTGCTCATGAAAGCGAGTAACCGATCTTCTTCAGTTATCGTTGGGGTCATTGTTGACATCCACAATGGAAGTTTTGTCAGTATTACTTTTCGGCATCACCGAGGGGTCGATATTTTGCATCATCATAGGTTGCTATTCCTTACGAGTAAGATTGTGTGTTTAGCTCCGGAAATGACCTTTCGTAGGTGTCTAAAAATTCCAAAGATGTGGGATATAGGAATCGCGCAAGAAAATCTATGCTTACCTCTACGGAACATTGCTCATTGTGAACTAAATCCTAAGTTGTAGTTTACATCGACGCTGGTGATCACAGGCTCCATGTCCGTGTCGGCGTTCCTGGAGCTATTTCTTGCTCGTCTCGTTTCAACCTGTTTTTATTTGGCTTGATCAGTATTATCCTTGGTAAACATTATTGTCGGCCAGGCCATTCTCGTATAGTCTTCACTGTATCGCGCAGCACAAGGCCAATGAACGTCGTTGCAACGCCATCGTTCTTCTGGATGGATTCGATGTTTCTTCCGTCGATCATGTACGTGATGCTGTAGAAAAACAACATGACGCTATTGTTGACAAAACCGACGCTGTCGACGGTGCCGTATTTGGAGTTGTCTGGTTACACAAGTTCAACTTCGATTTCGCTTAATGCCTCAGAGGGCAAGAAATATCTACTTGTATCTTGAAATTGTAATTCGATTAGCCATCGATGATCTGTTTGTTGTGCGTCGTAAGAATAATATTGATAATCACGCATAGACTCATCTTTGAGAACTGATTCATCCATGTCAAATGTGGGATCAGGTAAACTTTTAAACATGATATATTGTTAGTATTCATCTAATACGGAGCCCTCTTACAGCCATCAGATTTGATGATATTGTCTTTAATTGTTTAATAAGCCAATGACGAAATTGATGCAAGAACCATCTCTGTTACTTTTTAATTTACAGCTTGATATATTATTTTACTAACACTTGCAGGCATCTTCGCGGTGCTGGCCAGTTTCACTGGTGGATGAGGTTGAACCGGTGGTGACCTGCGTATTAATCGTGCTAGTCTATACCTGATTGATAATTTACCAATTTACCGGCACCATCACCAACAGTACTAATACCTTTTCCACGAATAACGTCAATAGCTTTCGTGCATAATTTCTTTGCAATCGGAATTGTTTTTGGGGCGACTCTAAAAAACCCTTTAACATCACCGAATCCATTTAAGTAGAATTCATTGTAAACAGGTAACCTTGAATGAATCACTCTGACCTTGGCCGGCTTCGTTGAGCAGTTTTTATGATCAGATATTATAATAATTATGCCTAACTGTTTAATCAGTATCAAGTCGGGTGACCTTTCAGTCGCTTTGATAATCATCGGTAATTTCAGTAATGAGAGACCGATACACGTCAACGCCCATTATGTCACCGGTAAATAATCGTCGGCAAATTAAAGAGATTTTGTTGATAATTTCAGAAGAAATATTACCAGTACTTTTCCACTTACAAAAACTTATAATATATCTACGACAGCGACGACGTTGTCGGGGAAAGTAACAAGACCATTTCCAATTTTGCCTTTACCGGAAGATGACAGATACCTAGAAGGATCTCGTGGTTGGGTTACTTACGGACAACGACGTGAACGACTAGTGTTACGTAATGTGACGTTAAGGTATTTATACGAACCTGGTGAACATGAAGGTGGTAAAAAGGAGCAATTGATCCTATCTGGAGTGTGACCACGCATAGCATTTCCAGCGTGATTAGATCCTCGAGTAGACTCGCCATTGACAGGCTAAATTCAACTGCTCCTTAGCGTGGATTTGTACACGAACAATTACAAGTAATTACAAGCCTCACAATTACCACCTCGTTCACTTTCGTAAACAGTGAAGTATCGTGAAAATATCTGGACAGGTTGATCCAGAAAAAGATAATGTGCTATTTCTTAAATCAGAAAACAGATATACGCTGCCCTCGGATTATAGATTCATAAAGTTGATCCAGCAGGCAATGTTCTGATCATTGACAACAAACATGGATACGCAGGTGAAAATAGATGTAGCGTTATCATGGGCCATTGAGCTGGATAGGTCGGAATTATCTCCCAAATGCGAAATGAAGCGGCTCGTACATGGTTGTGTAAAACAGCTGAAAGATATCAATGCGGTGACGGAATTGATAAACAAAGACGTGGAAGAGTTAATGTGATAGGTTTTTTCTCACTGAGTGATTTTCTTATTTTCATTACATTTTCTTTAAACTCATAAAAATCACTAGTCATCTATTTGCTATTGGTAGTTGTGGTTGTTGTTGTTGCATTTCCTTTAGAGCCAACACAATGTGATTTTATAGCTGTGCTGTAAGCGACATATCTCGGGTCGTTATTATGAGCTTGGTCAACATTGAAACGTAAATGAAAAATCCATTTGTACCATTGCTCGCGACCTATAGTATCAACAACATACTCGGGGTTTAGAACATTTATTCGCACATCATAGGCTGAAAATGCAATTTCAGCAAATTTATCTGTGTCGAACATTGCAATGCTTTCATTGAAAATATCATTAAATTTATCTGATAATCTAACCCTAGTTTGGGGGTCCTTCTGATTATTGTTCGTTTTTTGTTTGACCGTCATCGTCTGTTTCTTCAGCTATCTGAGCCACAGTTAATTCGGCGGGAAGTTCTTGTAGAATTGTTTTCGGTTGTTTTAGTTCGCTCCGCTATTTCTTTTAAGTTTGTTTAGCTGTCTCATCTAACACAGGAATAATACTTTAAGTGGACGTCGTGATAGGCGTAAATAAATGTTCTGTGGATCCTGGAAATATTATTTTGCGTTTGCTGACGATTTTTTAATTGTTGTTTGACAGAATTACTTACAGGTAGATATTTCTTAATTGATGCTAGTCGCTCTTGAGCTGGCCACGCTGAGTGTGCTTCACCGATTATTATTGATATAACGCAATGGTTTAATTACAGCAACAGAAAGTGTGAGCAGCAGAGGGACGACCACCACAACTACGACAACCGTTTGTTTCAGTTAATAAACAAGTGGTGGTTTACATACCTCTCCCTGTCAACCGGTTGAAACCGATTCTCTAATTCGTCTGTTCATCCCCTCTGCAGCTGTTTTCCTTTCATCCTCCTGTTATCGTTAACCCTAATTAATGCAGAAAACTATCATAACCATTCACCCATGCCCACGCATGTGATGACTTTTGGTATCATAGGGTCATGGAATTATGGGATGTGTTCGCTTATAAGCGATCTGGTCTTTCTCTGCCCGTTGAATAGCAATTAATTTAGTCTGTTAACATCACCAAATAATTTTTGGAAGATATTTGCAGACATGGTTGTGCAATTCCCATTTCTTTATTTTAACTTCTATCTTTATCGGATTTCCTCTAAGTACAAGTCGTATTCTACTTTTGCATATTTTCCTGTCTACCTATATGTTTGCAGTTCTTGTGTTCAATATACTTATTCGAACAGTTTCGTTCGTAATTTCTTTAGCATCATTGCTGATCTATTTTATTTATATGTGATCATTAAGAACCGTTACTATGAAACAGGAACTTTATTGATATTCATTTGATATATTTCTTACTGTGGAATAAAGAGTAGTTTAGAAACATATTAGTTTATAAAAGATAGATTCGGGATAGTCTTTCATTTATTTATAGGTTATGCCTTATTTTCACGTTATTTGTATTTGTGTATAATACCTTTATTAGCTTTAGAAACTTAGATGCCATGTTGCGTTTTCACATTTGATGGCCGTTTTCTTCAAGATACTAGGCCTCACCGTTTTTCTGTCTGTAGCAACCGCAATTATCTGGTTGGATCATTTGGTAAAATGAAATAAAAGCCTATGTCAGTTTTGTATGTATTTTTGTAGACTGCAAATCACCAGCACTGATCAGTCACATTGTCATCAATATAATTCAATCGCTCCATACAATATAATTCAATTGCTCCATACAATCACGTATTATTAAGTAGTCAATATATTATATTCCTATAACATATTAATCATTTTATTGTTTCCGGGAAGGAAATCGCTTCAAACAATGCATTGGTTTTTGATGGTTTCTGCAAATTTAAATAATCTTGTCAGAAGTACAGATATACATCCATTATTAACGTGGATTTGTCTCAGACGAAAACAGACCATATTAGTTTTAATGAATGATAGCAAACGGCAAGATCCCTCTATCATGATGGGTTCTTATTGCTTAAGGATAATAACTGCGTCGTAATTTTTCTAATTAAGCGCTTTAATAAAAAGATAAAGCATCTTGCGAATGGCATATTATATTATACACAAATGTATTCATTCACAAGAAGTTACAAAATAGTCCTCACACCGTACACATTATAAGATTAATATTTTAGCTACTTTAATTCTAAAGAAGATGAGCACTTATTAGATTTAAGGAATTTTAATTATTGAAACATATACAATGCTGATTCGTCAAGAAGGCCCAATGATAGAGGGAGGGTCCAGCGATTCATCTTGTGGCGGCTAATTTGTTTTTGGTAGAGCTAGATTACTTTAATAACATTCTCCCGTTATACTGCGAATTAGTTTTTAGAGTTCTCTGACACGACGTAATGACTTCGTTGGATTTACAATAAATTGAGAATAATGGAAATCTTTCATTGTGTCGGGTCGTAATATATAATAAACGATTCTATGAAGACGACCATGGAATTAACTCCATTGATCTTTGCTACAAAATCGTCTTTATTTGGTTTCCATAAACTGATTGTTTGTGATAAAATCTTCATTCCTTTGGAGCTCATAACATCGGTCTATGGGGTATTCACCTTTTCTCTTTTCATTGAGAATGAGCTTTCTTTATATTGATATCAATTTCTCAATGTCTTAAATGGCATGTACCGAACTGTCAGTATAGAACAATACTTACTTGAAAGCTCTATCAGTTCTATTCAATTATTTATCCTTACGAAAGTTGTTTTTGCAGTTGCAATAAGGTCACGTACTATATTTTCAAGTTTTGTTCATGCTTCCTCATTTATCTCCAAATAGTTTTCTTTTTCCCTTCACATTTGGGCTTTTTATTATATGCACTAATTTCCTATCTAATAAAACAAGTCCCTCCTCATGGTATCGACCCGAATCAAATCATATCTTAGCTTTATCGTATAATATACATTGCTTCCTTTGCCTTTGCAATTTGTTTATTCATGACGTTCAATATTTGTAGAGATGGTCAAGATCTTCACTAATGTACGAATGGTCTCTCTGCAGAACAATTATACATTTATGTTGACTCCAATTTTAGGGGATTTAGTATACAATCAATATTTATTTATCATATACGTCAATACACACACACACACACACACACACACATATATATATATATATATATATATATATATATATATATATATATATATATATATATATATATATATATTTGACCTTCACAGTCTACTAGGATTTAAATTTAGTGTTTTGATGCAAGATCTAGCTTTAACGAATGCAGATATAAATTTAGTGTTTTGATGCAAGATCTAGCTTTAACGAATGCAGATATAACCAAACGTATCCGTGAGGCTAAGAAATGGACACTTAACAGATTTTGACTTAACCGGATTTGCATATATAGAATTATTCGAGTTCGCAAAAGATCTCCATCCGAATACTTATGTTTGGTTTGGTAAACATTTTGCAGAAAAATGTTGGACTCCAATAGTGTTATTATGATGTATGCTTGATGCTGGAATATTAGTAATGTTAAAGGTAAATGAAGCAATTATATCCTTTAGTCCACAAAAGCAAGTTTGGTTACCAGAACCGGACAGATTTAATATAGAAGATGCCAGGAAAGAATTTCCTGATCTTACCAAAGATGACATTATTAAAATTAATAATAATATACGAAAATGCAGAGACGAGCACGATGAAAAACGTGTAAAAGATCTTGGTAGAAAGATAATAGGTAAGTTTACTCAAGGTAGTTCATACGGTCATAATGCCACATCACAAGATTGATTATGGGCGATGCTGAGTTAGATTTTATAATAGCTAATACAACGGAGAAAACACATTTATAAGCCGAAGTAATGCTTATTTATCGGATGGCACCAAACTAGGCACTATTGAGGGCGACTCACCCCAGCTTACTCATTTAAGATCTTCAATGCTAGCCTGTTTTCCTCGTCACGTTGTCGCTACGGATTCATTTTATATAAAAAAAATATTAAGGATTTATTAAATCCGTTACTCTGTAACGGTGAGTGGGGGACATGGAGGATAAAGCAAGAAAAAATACTCAGTTATTCTGAATTTGCTTACGCTGAAATTAAGGAAATATGTTACAGAAATAATAATCAAATATCAGAGTCATCTGCACATTCTGTGTACGATCCTGTGGCTAGACATAAGACCGTTTATCTTAATGGGTAAGGAGGGTCAGGTAAAACAACTCGTGTGATTAAATTATTTATGAACAACAATTCAGATATGATCGTTTTGACACCTACATATAAACTCGCCAGAGAGATAAAAGAAAGAGGGATAAAAAACATGCACATATCATAGTTTCTTTTGATGGTGTGGAGACACATGGACTCCTGAGCGAATGGGTAAAAAATATATATAACTAAGTATATAGTATAGGACAAGATAGACACAGTGTCGTTAGAAACACTAAAACATATCTTGAGTGGTTATTGACATAAAACACTGCTGTGATTATGTGTGGCGATCATTGTCAACCACCGCCTTTTGTTGGACAGTCTCCACATGAATGGCTAAAGAATAATGTGGATTATTCTGAAAAAATACATGGTGATCTTAGAGCTATTGATGAACAACTGAACGAACCTAAAAGATTAATCAAACTACAGCCAGATAAAATACAATGTGAGCTAATGAATACAGTAATTCCAGAAACTACCATGAATGATATTTTAACTTTATGGAGACCCACTGATTTAATAGTCGGAAGTAGAAAGTTAGTTCGTGATGAATTGCAGAAGAAATTACTTACGTTACATAAAGAAAAAAAAAATCATATTTCTCTGTACCATTATGTTATCGCCCATCTGATACTCGATGACAAAATATTGAAGTTGAAATTCCTGGCAGCGGAGTACAAAATCTGGTACTGATTGATATTATTTTGGTCACTATTAATACAGTTGAAGGGGCATTGAATATAGATAAATCACCGTGGACGCTAGGATACGCTATAACGATTCATTCATCGCAGGGATTAACTATCTCTGATACAAATATCTGGATTGTAGATTACCGGATCAAGTGGTCAAACTTATTCTATCTTGCAGTATCTCGCGTCAGATGAATAACTCAACTACATAGGATTATCATAGACTACGTAATAACTGAAGAAATTACTAATTACGATGATGTAATAAAGAAAAAATAGCGTTTTACAAACAATGTGAAAAAAATAAGCGTTACTTTGATAATGATACTGAATTTATTATAAAACTAAAACAGCTACAGAATAATCACTGTACAAGTTGTAACACAATAATGTATGGCAATATTCGAATAATAATCCATTATTTACCATAGACAGAATTAATAGTGATCTTGTTCACACACGTGAAAATGTGATGCTGACCTGTCTTGAAAGTAATCGACTCCGGGGTTCTAGTTTACATAAGTGAAGGTGACGGTAATTTTGTATCTGCAGGAATTAATTGCAGTTGTTCACGCACAAATCTACCTTGAGGGGCAGTAGAATCTAGTCTGTATGTGGCAGGTCTTCCAGTGGATCTAACCACGCTAGAATTTGTATGTGTGGTCACACTCCAAATAGGGTCAATAGCTCGTTTTTAGCCACCCTCCAGCTCCCCTGGTTCGTATAAATGTCTCACAATTATATTACCTAATACTGTTTGTTGACCTCGTTGTCCGTATTCATCGCTGCGTGGTATATATATATATATATATATATATATATATATATATATATATATATATATATATATATATATATATATATATATATATATATATATATATATTTGTTTGTTATTGCATTAGAAGGTTTCATGAAAGTTGCACGAGTAATTTCATTATTTAATGCAGATATAACACTTGGTAACCTTGCAACCCATTCACGAGATCTCTCACCGGACTTAAAGTCAGTAGATATTTCCTTCGCATATTGATACCAAAATAATCGCTCAGCAAGTGTTCGATTAAATCGTTCAACGATTGCTTAATCACGGTGAATTTCAGTATGCCCTCTCTGATTTTAACGTTATGTTTTTTTCATCAAAGTTGATACTGTACCAAAAACTTCTTTACCAGGATCAACTTCCAATAGCTGTGGCCATCATAGGCTACTACGTTGATAAATTCGCTCAATCGCAGAAATAACTTTATATGCTGTCTTCGTCGATAATGGTTCTGTTTCTTTATATTTAATTGTAACGTCAACAACAGTCAATGCGTGTTTGTACGTGTGTGACTTTCGTCCACGTGTTTTAATAGGATCGTGTGGTAAAAACAAAATATCCGGTTGCTGAACTTCGTTAGGAACACTGACATCAAAATGTGCATATTGAATTTTTGTTTGGTGGTGGTAGATAAATTTGCCATATTGCCTGTCGTGCTAACCAATTTTCAGCAACAGAACGTGAAACCTTTGCTGCTTCAGCAAGTTTAGTGATCGCTGCTTTGCCTCTCCAATACCCTCTAGGACTATAATAAATAGTTATAATAATTATATAATTAATTACCAACCCCTAACATTATTTTACTTTTCATAGCAGATTTTATCAGAAAACTGACAATTTTTTCTTTGACAGATTTTTTAGGTATTGAATTAAATGCATGAATCAATTTTACATCTGCAAGATGCCGCTGCTGCAAATCTTAAGTTTATTAAGCAACGTCGTGAATATGACATGCTTGATCAATTTTAGTTACTTGATACTCTCCTGGTCTTGGTTGATCTTGATCATCAAGTCGGATATCAAGTCTAGTTCCAGGACCACAGTAGTTATAACCAAGAAGGTCTTTCTCACCAACATACCTAGCCCATGGTAATCCAGGTAATTTTCCTAAAGAAGCAGCAATATCTCCACCTATCTTTGTCCCTGAGATAAATTTATATTTTTGTGTACCACATTTTACACATTTACCTGCTAATGCATGTCGTTCATGTTTCGGTATTATTGTTATCAATCCAGTGGTGGGTGTAGATGATTTTCATCGAACACAATATAGACTCATGTTATTAATAATATGGATGCAATAATTGACTTTTCGGCGACACGAAAACAGGAACCAGTGAAGCACCATCCATCACTATCAAATTCGATAAGAATGATTATAATAGGTCTATCTGGATCAGGTAAAACACCATTATTGTTAAATTTATTAATGAGATGGCTGAGATGGAGAAAACTATATTTAAGCACCGTCTGTAGATGATCAACACTGTTATGAAGTACATAAGGATTTTAACGAGAAAGCAAAATCAGTTAATAAACTCGGTGATGATATTATTGACTTTATCACAGATATAGATGAAGCCCCGTCTGTAGATGACTTAGACAGATTCATTAATAATCTCGTAATATATGATGAAGTAATGCTGGACAAACAATCTAATCCAGCTAGAATATTTTCTCAAGGTAAACATAAAAACACAGTTGTGATTTTTATTACTCAGAGATATGTACAGATACCAGAAGTGATTAGAGATAACTGTAATATTCTAGTTGTGTTTAATGGAGTAGTTAATTATACTTTACAGAATATTTATTATACCTGGTGTTCAGGGGATATGGATATGATTAAATTTAAAAATTTCTTTCCTAAAGCACAAACTGTTCCATTCGGATTTATAACAATAAATATACATGATCCAAGATCAAGGTATCGTGTTGGTCTGGATAAAGTCTTTGGTTAACTCTCCTTGACAGTCAGGAGCAGCAGGGAGTGTGAAGGACAACAATTGTTCGCTTTATAAGTAAACAAAATCAATGAAAAAAGAACTCAATAATAGTATAACAAATCTGAGCTAACCTCCTAATAAAGTCAGGCGATTTATATTACCGGTTTTTAACCGTGTGGAAATATACTCAGTTAGAGAAATTGGTTTAGCGTTATTGATCTTTTTCAGCCTCTGTAAGAACCTTTATTTTTCGTAAATAAGGTCTCTATCTTTTTGTAGGGTTCATCCTCCCTGCTGCTATTCGTTTGCAAGCTTCTTAAGTTGGGATTGTTTTGCATTTCCTTTATCAATAGTGTTACATTTTTGCAGAGAAGTATCTTTTCTTATTAGATATTATACCTCATGATTATTTTGGGGATCGAAGTATTAGCTTACTTCCACGTCTTCGTGTTAGAGTTATGGACACAGATGATAAAATATTGGCTATTAGATATACTGGGCGTTTCACAAAGGTTTGCAAACGTTTTCTAAGTCTTGTCAGAAACGTATCTTTTATTATTATGGACAAAACACGATCTTCAAATATGATATATCTTGTAACATTTATTATCAGCTAAAACTGGTTACTGCATTTATTTGCCCCGAATGATATCCACTTTGAGTGTTTTATTTTAATTAGCATTATCAGTGTAAATAATCCGTGGAAAAGACATGTGCAGATCCCAATATCATTAATGTTTATTTTGATTAGAGATAATGTATATGTGTAGGCAATGAATGACTGTAATAACGAATAGTTCTTCTCATACCATGCATCGGCAGCAATTGATTAAATAAAAGTTCTCCTTTGGTTTAATTTATTCACGTCATTGAAAGCTTTGCTCATCCATCAGACAAGACACCCAATATAATGTAAAACTCTAATTCACTCAAAAATGAGTTAGAACCATCAATGTCTACAAATTGTATACTAGATATTGAGTTTAACGTGCTTATGATGTCACCTTTCTATTGTTTAGGAACAGAGGTTATATTTTTATAAACTTTTCAGTTTCTTAATTTTTACATAACTAACATAAAGCCCATTATTTAGCAGAAGCTTGTTACCATATAATACAATAATATCATAATGTAATATGTGATTAAAGATGATCGATTATGATTCATTTTAAAACTGTTTTAGTGCGGTATTGTGTTCCATACGTTAACAATTTGAATGAAAATAAAGGTGAAGTAAGTGACAAAATGATACACCAAAGACTGTTTTGTTCAAGATTTAATAATTATGAAGACTTTTTGTATCTATCACATAAACTAATATTCAAAAATTGTTATATCGTTTCTTTAAATGCATTATTTTTCTATGTGAGTATACTTATTACAAGGACAAGCCGCGCAATAATACCAGTTACTCTAATGACTCATTCCCTCTATCACGCTTATTGTAAAATGATCTGCAATATTTATGGTCAAGCCTGAGGTAAATGACAAACCTTGAAGATATGTGCATAGCTTGCAAAAGGAATTTCTTCGCCAGCTTTCCCATATTAATCTATATTGATAGGTAGGCGTGTGCGTTCGTCGAAGAAGCTCCTGTATTTTACAGTACCTTGCTAATGGGTCATTCAATCCTTGTAAAGTGGAATGCATGGCAAACTGGATATTCTTTATGTAATTTATTAAATTAGTGGATAGAATTGTTTCAAGAACTTCATATTCGCAACCTTTGCAGTTCGTAGTTAACAAATCAACATCAAAAAGTCCTACTCCAAGATTCATCAGAAATTTAGTAGCATTGGTGAGGTACAAAAGCCTTTTGCCGTTGGCTCCTGAAAATTCGGATGTTGCAATTGCATTGGTGCCCTCAGTTTTGACCATTGCAATTTCAACCTTCATTCCTAGTCCAACATTTATCACCGTCACTCGAGAAATATTTTTGAATTTTTCTTGTAGAATGCTAACATAGTCCTCCAGTGGTTCTCCAATAACATAGCGAGGGTTATAAAACTTGACGAATTGTGTTGCATCGTCGCCTATATTTCCTCCAATTTCAATGAGAACCGTGTCCTTCTTCTTTAGATAAGTGTGGTGCGTTGTTCGTATATGATCCTCCTTGCCCCAGAAAAGAGACCCATTCTTTTCTCTGTCATTCACAGCATTTTCTAAACATACAGTTGTTATGTTTTGTTTTTCTCTTGTAAGCTCTGTATTGCGAAGGCGGATGCTGGAAAATAAAACTGGTTCGTATCTCTCTGACAGTTGCGTTAGTAAATTACTGGCAGATGTGCTACGTTTTGAATCCTCAAATTGAATAGTGTCTTCTAACTTTTTTACTCCAATCTTTGCCTCTGGGTATACAGATTATATATAAATATTTACACATAAAATCACTGTTGCTGAAATTATCCACTGTTTTAAGTTACGCATCTTTGAAGTTATTCTCACAAGTCAATGATTATATTTACTGTAAAAGAAATGATATGTCACAATTAAAAGTTAACTTTTGACTCCCTCAAAAATTATATATTACTGTGTGTTACTTTATCAACACAAACAAATCTACATTAATATTTAAAGAACTTTGTTGTATGTATGTATGTATGTATGTATGTATGTATGTATGTATGTATGTATGTATGTATGTATGTATGTATGTATGTATGTATGTATGTATGTATGTATGTATGTATGTATGTATGTATGTATGTATGTATGTATGCATGTATGCATGTATGTATGTATGCATGCATGTATGTATGTATGTATGTATGCATGTATGTATGTATGTATGTATGTATGTATGTATGTATGTATGTATGTATGTATGTATGTATGTTCGTACGTACTTACGTACGTACGTACGTATGTATAGATATATAGATTTAAAGGAACATAACCACAAGCATGCCTATGTAATACCAAGTATGTTGAAGCTTTGAAAAATAGTTATTTCATGAAGTGATACGTTTGAAAAGCTATATAAATCGATACGAAATATTGTCAGACAAATGCACCTAACTTTCGAAATTTTACAAACACCTCCCTGGTGTTTCCAGTCTGCACTTTGTATGGTGCAGTTACTGAATTCTAAGAGTAGTTAAAATAAATGTCTAAACACGCCCAAAGCTTGTCCTGCATTATCCTTCTGAATTCGAAATGGGTAAGGTATAAAGCTGAACCCTTTCCCTTTTGAATATGGTACTCTCCATCTATCGGTCCGTTCATGTGTATGTAAATTCTCTTTTACTGCAGTTTGGAATTTTACCAAACATGAATTGTTAAATGCTTCCATGTTCCAGAATATTATAACTGCTGGCTGCTTAACCTGGGTACGCTGCAAGAAACGAAAATAATCCTATATCCAGGAAGTTACGGATTGTTTTAAAATACTTTTTGAGTAAATGTTACATTACAGAAACACGAACAAACGCTCAATAACTGTTCAGATACATAACGAAGCTCAGGTCGATTGTCAATATATGTTCAAGACAATTTCATTGGCATAATTAATTTACCATGGGCATGATCAAATCGGACCAGTAATATATAAAAACATTATGACATCGGTATGTAAATCAACCTGATAAAACAGGAATATATCATGCCAAATAATGTATGTTAACTGTAAGCTGAACTACGCTGTGCCTACAACTGTAGACATCACATCGTCAAATGGTCCATTTGAAAGTATCGTTTGACATCACGTGGGAATGAATGTTATTCAGAAATGACATTAACTCTAGGATATAACATGACGGGTTTCCGTAGGATACAACAAACTAAATGCCACGAAATGCATTTAGAATGTTTAATGCACATTGGGACACGTGTATGAAACTAGTAAATTATATATATATATATATATATATATATATATATATATATATATATATATATATATATATATATATATATATATATATATTTCTTCATGACATTTTGCGATTGAGAATCATATCAAAATATGACTGTTTAACGTGTATTGTAAATATCTGCATATTTCAAAAGTTTATAAACTTGATTCTAGCTTTGCTAAACTTTAAAGGCGTGGTATAAGGTATTAATAAACAGAAGAGTTAAAATCACAACTCAAGCATAATTGTTAATATTTCAGAAGAAGACAAGTTTGGAATGTAACGTTTAGAACTTTGTACCGGTCGTTTCAGATTCTTTAAACTAGGAGAAGCTTAAGTTTATTAAAATATGCATTTTTAAAGTAGTGTTCACTGGAATTTCATGGATTTAATTGTCAGATCTCAATTTGAATATATCTGTGCAAAAGCATGATATGATTGTTAGAAACTGCAATTATAATGAGCGATGGTATGTAATATGGATATGCTTCTGTGTTAAATATATAGTTTTAAGTGTCATACTTAAGATATTAGAGTATTTGGTATCGGGCAATTAATACAAGACAACTCTCACCTACTATGACCTTTCATGACTAATTAGGTAATTTGGTTATTTGCCTATAAAAATTTTGAGAGCTGTAGAGGAAATGCTGAATTAAAGATGTATGCGAATATTCATTGAAGTTTATATATATATATATATATATATATATATATATATATATATATATATATATATATATATATATATATATATATATATATATATATATATATATATATATATATATATATATATATATATATATATATATATATACTTATAAAACACTGCTATACTCATTTACAAGAAATTTAGTTTAAATATCAAGGAAATAAATTTGTACAGAATATGTTTTAGATAATATACCTTGAGGCTGTTCAAAATGATCCAATGGATCTCTCCTTACGTTGAAGCATGTCTTTAATGTCGGTTCCTATGAATATGAAGTAGAAAACACAACATTAGTAAGTTGCCAAAACGTTTGGTTCACAATAGCGATATCTTAAAGTTCTACGCAGCATGCGAACATAACTTAATTACACAAATATAATTACTTACTTATCAAGTCTAAATATGAACGCTTTGAAACTTTGGTTTTCTGAATAATGTACAAATCTATAAGATCTTATTCATTCCAATGAGTGTTGTTTGTTGTTACTACAGAATTTTAAGAGTTAGTGTGTTCGTTATGTTGAATAAAGTTTCTGACTATTTAAACTTTCTGGATTATTTTTGCTTCGTCATTTTGTTATGAAATGTGATATTTTTAAAAAAAAGGCTTTTACTCCAGGCACCTTTTAATGTTTCTGCAATCCAAAATGCTTATTAGGTGGATCTTAATGTTTAGTTTTAATCTTCTCATTAGCATTATTTAATCTTAGATAACATCCAACTCCAATATTTTAAAATCTTTTACAATCATTATATCAGTGTTCTTAGTGCGCGTATTGCAAAAAGAATAGAAGAACCAACATCTTGGTGTTAAGATTCTTAAGAATAACAATTAAGTTCAATTGTAATTCAAATAACAAACAAAAAATCTGTTCAGACTTCAAACCTCTTTGCCAAAGAATAAAATGTTTCAATGAACGATTAGTAAAATCAGTATGCGATTAAAGAACGATAGGATGATACCAGCAATCAATAATTTGTTAAACGATGCACTAAGTGGTATATTGTAGTAACGTCACAGATTATACAGACTGAAGCTATTTTGAAACTTAAATGAATGCATGGTTTTGTTTCATAAAGAAACTGTTGTGGTAAGTTTCTAAAAATATTAATTATTTGTGCAAATAAGACAGTAAGAATTATTGATTGCAATATTGATACCCTATTTAGGTAATTATTTAAACTAGTGGTTGAGTGAATAAAAATAAATTAATACAAAAATAAACACAACATATATTGTTAAACATGTTAAAAATGACGTATTATTCCACACATGTACCTATAACTAATAGATGTTTAACAAATCAGGACAGCAAAATGCAAATGTGCTAGTCAAGCAAGATTCTTTGAAATTAGTAGAGATATATGCAAATTTAGAAATAATTCATCCTTAATTTCTACAAATTAATCGAAATTTATCTTAGAATTTTTTTATTGAAAGTCAATTTTTGAACACATTTGTGAAACGTCGTATGTAGTGCAACAAATAAATATAGACTCAGCTGTTGAAGAAAGATTTTTACATGAATGGAAAATGTACAAGATTAGCTATAACAAGAACAAAGCAACAAGTAAGCAAACTGTGTTAGCCGAAAGGATCCTTATGCATAGTGCCGTGTTTAATACACATTTTAGTCTGACGATCAGATAACGATTGAGCACATTCTTGTCTATGGAAAGTTTCAAAGCATTTTTTTCATGATTGTTATTAATGTTCCCATCGAAAAGATATTAATGTTGTATTATGTACAAAAGTATTAATGACATGTGACAAATCTAGTTTACATAGATAAATTAATACAAATGTATAGCTTCCGTTTTCGTTACAATAGCGGATGAAAGTATCATAAATTTATGGCATATATGATACTTATTCAAACAATAATTAAGTTTATACTGATTGCCGGAGGTCGCAGATTCGAACTCGGTCGAGTCATATCAAAGAATTATAAAGAACTAACGTCTGCTTTGTTGGGTGCTCTGCAGTAGGAGGTTAGTATCCTGACTGGTAGACCAAGTGGCAGTATAACGTTATTGGGTTTGACAGGTTAATACGTGTCTGGGGCACGATGCCCCAACACTAGACATCACAGTAAACTGCCACACTGCAAACATCATAGTAACATAACTGAACAATTGTTAAAGCTATAAGAAAAATCCAAATCACACACAAGCACACACATACTGCTATTAGTACAACGTTCCTACATACACCATTTTAACAGAGAAACTATAATGATACAATTAAAGTATGTCATTTGCCAATTTCTCCAACGATTGTTTCTAATACTGAACATAAAAAACATCAAGTACTATATCACCTGACACACTGATATAGAACATACCTTATTATATGCATTGTTATTTAACATGAGACGTAAAATATACTCAAGGCTATGTAGATAAACCAATAATTAAGTGATAAATAAAGAAACCAGTTGTATAAGGGAAGCTATCTTAGCATTATTCCGCAAGCTAATTTAAAGTTACCCCCCTTTAAATAGCAATATCAACATTCAATAGATTGTGCAAAGCAAACAAATATTCCCACGTTTCTGCAGAAAATGCTTTTACCTTTCCTTTTTAATGTTAGAAAAGATGCTAAAAGTGTCGAGACGTGCAAACAGAAATATTACTGCAAAGTCATGTTCATCTAACTGGAAAAAGAAATACAAAATAATGCATAACAATATATAAGGTGATGCGACTCTTATAATTGAAAAGGTATTTGAAAAAAAATTCTTTAGAATCAATAATACACGTTATTTGTACAATTTCATTAGCAGACAAATATAAGACTTAATACTAAAAGCCGTTTTGACAAAAAGACAATACATTTTTGAAATGACTCAGATGGTTTTATTTATGTAAATTGATTACTGTTAAACGTACATTTTATTAATTAAGCTAACATATTATACTCTACTACCAAACACACATTTTTCCTGATGTAAAAAAAACTTATAAACATTATTGATCAGTTTTCAAGAAATCTAGAGAGCGCATAAACATTCTTTATATAATATATGCAATTATTTAATATATGAAATGTTTCGCTGAATTTTGAAGCAGATGCGATAAGTTTCAGTTTGAGCTTATATCAAAGGATATAAATATGTTCAAGGTCACATATAGTACTATGTCACAAACAATATTTCATCATACCTTTGCCATGTTGAGAAACGTGAAAAATTGCTAGCTGTTTCTTGTAATTCCAGGAAAAGTAAAGTAGCAAAGATAATAACGATAATGGGAATGCAATGAATCACTAGATCCATCTGAAGTATCTAAGTACCGTCAATGAGTAATAACAATTGTCCACAATGTTCTAGAAGTCGTCTGCTTCAGAGATAAAATGTACTATTCATTATGGATTTTGATGTGCTGAATTCAAATATGACAATTAAAACAACTAATTGGCTACTGTTTCCAACATATTTAAGTTTGTACATTTTACGTCTATGTATATTATGTTGAGTAGGGATGTAATCATACATTGTAAACATAGATCATTTTGTATGTATATAGTTGCTTTACATGATAATATTTCATCTGTCATGTTTACGTAACACTTTATGAAAACAGCAAAAGGGTTATATAAATAAAATGTATTATGAAACGAAAGGCCAAAAACGATTATGTATATATAAGTACATAGTTTTTCTCCTGTATTCATTCAAAGAAGTATCTCTTGTCACTGTCCAGCAATGGTCAGCAAGCCTTGATGTCTGTAGTTGTCTGCCTTGTTTGCGAGAAAATGTGTTGCCACTAATTTGAATTCGTTGCACACCGTCTTTACCTTGCCAAGCAGTGCACGGTGAAGTGCATCATTTCAAAAACGTTCACATATCTGAAGACCAACAAAGACACCTCTTTATCTTAGCTTCACTTAACCTTGGAAATTGCCACGGAGGTACTTGACAGCTGCTGTGTTTTGTACATGGCCTTGACGAAAGAGAGGGTAGACCCTAGAAAACTGATTTCGAGCAAACATTTGCGTTGACATTACGAATAACAGCGACCAATCACGACATTGCTTACAAACAATAATACTGAACATGAAATCATCGCCTTAGGTGACCCTCTCTGCTGCTGCCAATTATGTCACAAAACAATTTTGTAGGGTTCACCATTCTAATAAAATGTATCATAATAAAACGTGTTGTAATAAACGATAGCAGTCCACTCCAACCCCTGCTCTACATTTTTCCAGTGTCAAACAAAAACATTATATGGGAGCATTCTCTACGTTCAACAGATTTGGCACACTCCCCACCCCATAACCAACCTCTGGTGAGTACAACAAACAGCATCAAACACATGCTGACATGATGGGAAATTGTGTTGAAGTTCAAGCTAAAGCGTCGCGAAGTCCCACTTATTACGAAAAATTGGCATCAATCACTAACCCCGATAATATGTCTGATACAGAGAATCGAACAAATGGCCTCGAGTACAAGAGCCAGACACGTTAGCAATGCGCCGTGGTTCCACTCTACTTTTTTAAAAATAAATATAACACACATTTTGTGATAAACAGATCCTCTTTATTCAAACTTTACTACGGAGAGTAAGTACTTGCATTGTACGGATACAATTACTGATTTTACATGTTGCGGTCTTTTACGCAATTGCACTATATCCTTGACCGATGACTCACGTCGTCTGGGAAATAATTGCTTCATTATTCTATCGTTGTGATAGAATTATTTCCCTTGACAATCACGTATCAAATATTCTATCAAAACCTATACGACATACGCTGTTACTCTTCGTGACACCTGTATTTGTAAATGCTATGCGGTGTTTGAGCTTGTGATTTTTGTCCATCCACCCCCCCTGCAGCTGCGGCTTTTTATCCAAATATTTTATCAAGTCCGTTACGATATCTTGACTTGGGATCATGCAAAACCAAATTGGATTGTGTGCGCGTGCCCATGTCCCTTGATTACCAATTATAATAAATATTTTTGCAGGGTATGATTATCAAGTCCGTTAAACACAATTAAAATATTACAGTTATCTCAGATCACTTTTGAAATTTGTATATAACGCTGGGTGACTAATCAGATCTGTGTCTTTATGTCTCCCTCGAGAAAATTTCCTAGCCAGATTTGATTTTTTGTTCAGCATCATCCTACAATACTAAATTATTAATACCTCTATCCAGGTCATCTACAGATGGCGCTTCATCAATATCAGTGATAAATTAAATAACGTCACTGTCTTCATTTAACGATGTTGCATTTTCATTAAAATCTTTAATTACTTCATAGCACCGCTGATCATCTACAGATGGCGCTACTAAGTATAATTTATCCCACTAAAACCATCTCATTATCAGATTAAGCAATAGCTGTGATTTGCCTGATTTAGAGGGACCTATTATTATCATTATGATATAATTTTATAGTGCTGGTTGATGCTTGATTGGCTCCTATTTTCGTATCTCTGCATATGATAAATAATATGAATCTATATTGTGTTCGATGCAAGGCAGCCATATCCACCACTGAATTTAACAACAATAATAAAACAACGCGTACTAATAGGCAAGTGTCAAAAGTGTGACACAAAGAAATATAAATTTATTTCAAACACACTGACGTGAGGTGATATCGCGGCAGCGTTGTGAAAATTACCAGGATTACCATGGGTGAAATATCCAGGAAAAAACACTTATCGGGGTATAATTATTGTGGGCCGGGAACTATTTTAGATATTCGTATCGACAGTCAAGATCAACCACAACCTGGAGAGTATCCAATGAACAAGATTGATCAAACATGTTACGTTCATGATATTGCTTATCGAGATAAAGCTTTACAACAGCGTCCTCTCGCCGAAGTCAAAATAATACATGCCATAAATGATAGAAACAATCACGTGGAGAAAAAGTAGCTACTGTTCTAGTAAAAGCTGGCATGAAAGGCAAAATTAGGTCAGGGGCGAGGTAATTAGTTATATAACTATTATAATGGAATCCATTATTGTAGTCAAAGATGATATTGGAGAGGCAGAGCAGCGAATAGTAAAATTGCTGAAGCAGGAAAAGTCTCACGTGCTGTTGCTGCAACGTTGATAGCACGACAAGCAATATGGCAAATCTATATACGTCCACCTAAACTAATTCACTATGCGTATTTTGATGTCAGCGTCCCCAATGAAGTTCATCTAGCAGATATTTTTTAATGCATGATATAATTAAACACTTGGATGTAAATCACTGACATACGCGTTTACTGTCTTTGATGTTGCAAGTAGATATAAAAAAGCAGAACTACTATCAACAAACAGCATCTGAAGTTGCATCTGTTTTTGAAAGAAGTTATCAACGTGGATGCGGATCACAAGATGGCCTATAATGGTCACAGTTGATAAAAGTTTATCCTGGCAAAGCATTTGTTCGTCCAGTATTATTGTTGATGAAACATCCTAATGTTAAAATAAGATGAGGACATACTGAAATTTATCAGATAATAGTTAAGCAATTTAATCGAACATTCGTTGAGCGATATTTGGATATCAAGATGCAAAGGAAATATCCACTGACTTTAAGTCTGAGGAGAGATCTTGTGAATGCGTTGAAAGATTACCAAATGTCATAGCTGCGTTAAATAATGAAATGACTCGTGCAGCTTTTATGAAACATATTAATGCAATTACAAAGAAACATATACCCCGTAGTGATTGTTATGGACAATTACGTGATTTGTAAAAATAACTAGTGCTAAATATTTATATGAACCTGGTAAACTTGAATGGGGTACAAAAGGGCAACTGATCCTATCTGGCGTGTGACTGCTCATGCAATAGCTAGCGTGGTTAGATCCACGGGTAGACCCGTCATCTACAGATTAAATTCAAATATTCCTCAACGTGGATTTGTACGTGAACAATTTCAAGTAGTTTTTGAAGACACACAATTATCACCGCGTTAACGTTGTAAATTAGCACCAAAGACGTCGAATGTATTCAAGATAGGTCAGCAACACATTATCACGCGTATGACCAATATCACCATTAATTCTGTCCTGGAATTATTAATCAAAAATTCCCATAGCATATTACAGTTACAACATACATAATGATAATTCTGTCGTTCTTTTAGCGTCATGATAAATTCTGCATCAATATCAAAATCACGATTACTAATTTTGTTACATTGTTTATAATTAAATAATTTTTTCTTATTACGCCAACAATGACTTCGGTGTCACAAACAGTTTGATTATTATTTTATGTGGTGTCTGTGATAACTCTGTGTAGTTGAGATATTCTCCTGACTCGAGATACTGCTAGATAACTTAATTTTACCACTCGTGTCTGTCATCAATAATCCATATATTTGCATCAGTAATAGTAAGTCCTTGTGATGCGTGAATCGTTATTTCCACGGTGAGTTATTCAAACTCAACGAGCTTTCAACAACTTCAGCATCAACCTAAACAGTATCATTCAATACAAGTGTTTGTTTTTCATTTCTTCCCGGAATCTTAACTTCAGTATCTTGTCGTCGAGTATCTGCTTCGCGATAACACAGTGATACAGGTAACGTTGAAATACAATACGCAACATAAATAATTTCTCTTGCAATTCATCACGAACTAACTTTCTTCTCGCAACTATTAAATAATTTGGTCCCAACAAATTTCAAAAATCATTAACAGGAGTTTCTGGAATTATTTCAAGCATTATCTCACATTGTATTTTACCTGGCTGTAGTCTAATTAATATTTTAAATTATGTCAGATGTTTATCAATAGCTCTATGATGATCGGTTATCTGCTCACAATGATCCACACATGTTCTTAACCACTCGTGCTTAGACTGCCCAACGAAAGGTGGTGGTTGACCATGATCGCCGCACATAATCACAGCAGTATGTTTCGTTAGTAACCAAACAACAAATGTTTCTAGTGTTTCTAACCGTACAAATCTCATCCAAAATGATGATTGTCGGAATATAATATATTTTTCACCCTCTTGTTAAGGTGTCCTGTATCTCCACACCATCTAAAGAAACTATGATATGTATGAGATGTTATTCTACTTTGGTTATTTCTCTTGCTAGTATGTGTGTAGGTTTGAACACAATCATGTCAGCGCAGTACCAAGTACCGTGCCGAAAAAAATGCAATGGCTCGTGTTGTTTTACCAGAACTTCCAGGTCTGTTGAGATAAATGGTTTCATGTCTGGCTACGGGATCAAATAAAGATGGTGATCTTGATACTGGTATTTTTCATTACTGTAATATATTTCTTTGATATCAACTCCTGCTGTTTCAGAATAATCGAGTATATTTTCTTGTTTTATTCTAAATGATCCCCAAGTAGATGTTTTACCAAATCCACGTAAGCGCTTTAATATAAAATTAATCCGAAGCAACTCTGACATCGTAATAAGGACATATATTTGTCATTGAAAATACATTTATAGAAAAGTAAACGAGCACAGATCTTAAATGAGTAAATTGCGGTGACTCACTATCAATATAACTGACTATTGTACCTAACTTAATTCCCTCTGACAAATACGCATTACTCCTGATTATAAACGTTCCTTTGTTTGTTGTATCACTAATTATAAAATCAAACTCAGCATCATCCATAATTAACCTTGTACAATGCCGTTTAAGATCATACGAACCACCTTGAGTAAACGTGCCGATTATTTTCCTACCGAGATCTTTTGCAACTTTATTTTCATAATCGATTTTATCCCAATCTTCTACTCTCTCTCTCTCTCTCTCTCTCTCTCTCTCTCTCTCTCTCTCTCTCTCTCTCTCTCTCTCTCTCTCTCAGGGGGACGTTTCTTTTAGTGTGGTAACTAAACTTGTTTCTGCGGGTAATATGATATAATAGTTTCGCTTACACGGAACGACTTTAAGATTTCACTATCAAGCATGGATCGCAATAGTACTATTGGAACCAACATTTTTCGGAGAAATGTTTACCAAACTACGCATAAATGATCAGATGAAGATTAATACGGAACTTAAAAAGCGAATCCAGTTAAATCAAAATCAGGTAATGGTCTATTTATCGCAACTAATTTCGTGTGTCCAAATTGCTCAAAGTATTTTCAACGGTCTCCGTATCCAAGAAAACTTTCTGGATAACAAACAACCATATAAATCGATATAACTTTACGATAACCGTATCTGGTTTCCATAATCCGCCATGTCCATATTTGACATAACTACGTGGAATTCTAATCGGGTCGGCGACCATAAATTTTTCTTCTAGCAAAAATGAGCCACAAACGATAGAACTGTAAAACAAATATTTAGTAATTTGTTCAACTTCAACATACGCAGAAGTATATTTCAGTGCGAGATTCTTTATTTCTTCATGGAGAGATTCTCTGCGGTAAATTTCTCCGTTAGGTTTTAGAAATTGTTAATAATATACGGACTCTGATCTCTGAAAACTCTGAAATAATCAAACAAATACAGAGTCGCTCTTACAGATATCACTAATAGCATCGAATATATAATCGATATAAAATTTAGCTGTCCTATGTCGTGAAAATATTGTTAAAGCGTCAGTCCATGCATGTGTGTTATGATCAGTGATTGTTGTAGGTGTTCCAGATTTGTTGTCTATTTTGGTTTAAACAAACATTCTCCAGTAAGTGGTTTTACTGTTACTCGAAATCTTAATAATATCTTTTCTAGCTTAGCGACATCATTGATAGATGCACCTGTATATTTAACTGTTTCTGGCCACGCATTTATGTTTTAAGTCTTAGAGCACTTAAACCGTTTCAGCGTATTGCTTTTGACAAATGTCCCATAACCCTCTCAGCTTCGAAGTATATTTTTGCAATTTCCATCGGTTTGAGAGTATCGATGAAAAGTCAACCATTAGTGGATATATTGCGTAGATAACCACAGTAACTGGATACGCTCGCTCATTATACGGTTTACCAATATCGGTCAGAGTAGCTGGTTGGAATTGTTTTTTAATATAAGTGTTGATTCCAGCATTAAGCCGTATCGTTCGCGTTTGTCACGAATAATAATCTGACTGTACAATAAATTTAACTAGAATAATAAATCTCTGTCGAGATAGCTGCTATTTTTACCTCGTTCGTAATTCATTCTATCATCAACAACAACACCGCAGGTGTCATTTCATGATTCTGAATGTTGACCATGTATGAGCCGCACCATCGTTGCGAAAGTCTTGTTTGCACGGTTACTATCAATTATATCGCTATTTAACAAAGACATATCTTGCATCGAAAAATTCAATTTAGATTTTGGTAATTTATCATAATTAGATCTTGATGTGGCAGATTCAACAGCGGATAATCTCCAAAATTCCTCCATACTATATTTAAGGCAAATATCTGTGTAATCAAACTTTAAACATAAACATCACATAATCTATTACTGCTATTAAGAAATTACAGCACAAGAGCATACAAATATTTGACTAACTTGATCGTGAAAATATAATGAGTGATTTTGAATCACTACAATTTAAAAATGTCGGAAAATAGGTATAGTTCAACCGCTGATTATAGGGTCATAAAGTTGATCCAACAGACAATGCTACGATCACTTGTATGAGTCACGGATAAGCAGGTGAAATCATTTGTGCCGTTATCACGGGCAGTCGAGCTGGTTTGGTTAAAATTATCTCATAAATACGAAACTAATAGACTCGTATACTCTAATATAAAACAGCTGAAGATATCATGTCGATGACGAAGTTGCTAAAAAAGACGCGGAAGAGTTACTGGCTAAAGGTAAAGACGATTGCGACTCTTACCAACGTGACGTAGTCACCAGCAAAAACAAAACAAATAGTGTATTATCAAAATAATTCATTTCTGATTCCGACAATATCACGGGGTAAAATATTTTATCTCTGTGTTTTCCGCCGTGATGTAATCACGAGCTACGATGACGCTCTAGAATATCACATACAGGTTTATATTAGCCACTCTGACCTAATTTCGGGCAAGTAACCATTTGGTCAGAGAATTGGAAATTTATCCGAGATAAGAGAAAATTGTGACATCGCAGAGAAACAATATTGATTGGCTCTGATACAATCAAATAATTGATTATTCAACAAGTTGTGGCTGATGAACATTTCTCCTCCTAAGCTCCAATAACTATTGGAGTGGATAATTTATCTCGATGTAGTCGGAGTCAATCGCACTATTATCCCGTTCGCATAGAAAACATCAGTACTTTGTGCATCCATTATGCAGACCAAACAAGAGAGCAAGAACTTTCAAATCGCCATAAAGCTGCCAGTGATGTTGGTGATATTTTACGCACCTCAAAAGTTGTAGCATATTTGCATAGGTTTCCTTCATGACCATCTGAAATTGATGACAAATTCATTTTCATTATGCAGCAAAACAAATGGTCTGTCTTCGATAAATCTCCGAGTTGATTCCACCCATTTGGATCATAAACGATGTTGAGGGCTGCTATCACAGATGCAGGCAACAAGATCTCGAAGAAGAATGAGACAAGATCCTTTTGATGGCAATGGATCATATGCATCCTAGTATCACCTGCTTGGAGATTCCACTACTGTAATATGCAGCCCAACAACACTGCAGTACTCTTAGATAGTTTTAAATCCATGACAAGGTCATTCAGTGATATATGGTTCAGAGGAAGAGGATTATTGGAGAAAATATGGGTCGTGTGACATTGATGGTTCAGGACTAAAAATTGCATTCTCTTTTTTGTTCTCATCTGAGTCAAGTGAGAATAAATCTGGTGCCTCAGGAACCGGCAGTCCTTCTCCGTGAGGTACTTGGCGTATAGTTGATAGAATGTTTGGATAATTCACCTTTTTTATTCTTTGACACACCTTTCCCAATTGGAGGCACCATGAAAAAGTAACAATAGCACAAAAGAAGAAACTCCAAGTTGATATATTAAAACATATTTTAATTGTTTCTCCCATCTTTCTATCTATCTTAACAAACAAATCACATAAGATATATATATATATATATATATATATATATATATATATATATATATATATATATATATATCTTATGTGATTTGTTTGTTAAGATAGATAGATAATTATATATATATTATATATTATATATTATATTATATATATATATTTATTATATATATATATATATATATATATATATATATATATATATATATATATATATATATATATATATATATATATATATATATATATTCGATCCTCGATTTCCTTTATCAAGAATTAATTCACATGAACAGATTTGTGATCAACATTTTATCATAATTCTCTAACTGATTAAAATGAGATTATAGCTTACAGAATGCCTATCTAGGTTGACATATTTCATTATGTATACAACTGTATAAAAATATAATATACTGATTTTATTTCAAACTGTGAACATTTCTTCAACATGTAATATAAAACATAATTTTATATAAATATGTTTAAATGCTAATACGGAAAAGACATGCACAAATAGCAAATGAAGTACAGAATTATTATAATTTAGAATTACAAATTAAATAATTGTGTCTTGATTTAAAAAGCGTAATGAAATATGATTAAGGATAATTAATGAAGCTTGAATTAAATACTGGGAAATATCTAAATAACTAAATAAAATACAGATAATATCCACATCAAAAAAAAGGAGCAAAGAGGAAAGTCACTAGTGAAGCATTGTTCTCTTTGCAACAAAAATGAGATTTAATTGAGAGAGTGCAATACGATAATGACATAGAATCTGATATGAAAAAATGGTATTATGTCTAAATATAATATGTTTAAGTAATTTTCAAGACAAAGAAAAACGAACACATTTTGGCGAAAAAAATCCTTTTACAGTTGACTACTCACGGTAATGCACACAACGAAGGATTTTAAGCTAAAAAAGGAGTTGGAGCCAATGTAACATGACGCTACAACTGAATGATTTTAGAATAAACACATTGAGATCGGTAATATAAAGTTGCATAAATGTTCCTACGCCGCCGATATAGTGCCAGATACAAATAAAAATTGCATAGTTATAATAGATTAAATGTTCATTTGAATGGTTCACTAAATCATTACAGGGGGTTACTAATTGGTTATAACTGATTAGTAATCAGTTCAACGTATTAGGAAATGGTTTGAATAGGTTAGTAAATCGTTTTAAAGAGTTATTAAATTTTCATAATAGACGGTTGTATTGGTTTAAATAGACTGTTGTATTGGTTTAAATAAAGCGTAGGAGTAAATCTGTTTTGTAGGAATTACGTTTGTAACACTTCTTCAAAGAAAATCAAAACAAAAGTGACGCCTGTGAACGAATAGCAATATAGTAGGACGGTATAGTCTCCATATAGAATATTCTATGTCAAATTGGTTTAGTTTGTAAGGTAGAGGGCTGTGTTCACTCAAGAGGGCAAATACTTTGCAAATGGCCATATTTTTAAGATTAGCAAGAACATACTGTTCATAGATTCTACGCAGTCATAATTTATATATGAATTCTCAAAATATTTATTCTGAGAGTGTTGAGTTTGTGGACAGAATATGCATGCCAATAACATGAAGATTATCCATACAATATTCAGTGATATGCAAATAAAACATAATAATTATTAAATGACAATCAGAATAAGACAAAATAAATGTATGGATATTATGTTTTTGACTTTGAATGTTCTTCAGAGATTGTAATTCTTGTTCCTGATTTATGCATGCATCTCATTTAGCTTGCAATGGTTGCACAATACAACCTATACTTATCATTGTTGTAGCGTGATTACATATAGTTCAGTCACTGTCGGCTGGCAACAAGACTTCTGATTATGGGTTTCAGAGGATGAATAGAGGAAAACAGCAGAGAGGCACCCATTCCAGTAATATAATTAGAGAAAAGACGGTAGGAAAAGAGAATATAAGCATATTATTGTGATGTGTATTGAATGTTATTACACTTCTTATTCACAAGAATATACCAAAACATAAACTTGTCTTTAAATCTGTAGATTTTAACCGATTTGATAATATACATACATATAATTTAAAGATTTATAATGTGTTTGAACTGGCAGTTATCTTAGTAGAATATTTCCAAAAGATTATGGTAAGCCATAAGAATAATTATTTTCAATTTCAGAAAATAACATTTGCTGGGTTTTGAGACAAAATAAATACTTATTGCTTCCTCACTTTCAATAATGTCAATGTTAAATGTGACTTTTTTCGATTGTAACAGTAAGGCAATACCTGTGACAGAAATATGTTTTCCTAATTTAGCCGTTTGCAAAACGGAACAAAAAGGTGTTTTAATTGAAAGAAAATCCTTAAGCTTTATGCCAAATTCTGACTTTATTTGACAATGTGACAAATATAACCGTAATATCAATTGCTCCTATATCATGTTTTATTCATCGTGCGATAAAAAAATTAAATATTTGCAATAAGTGAATTGACCTTTGGGTAATGTTAGCCCGTAATTAAATCTAGGTAGCAGATAGTATAACTTTTAGCAAACTACAAAAGAATTAAAACTCGGCTTCATAAAGAATTGTCGTTTTAATGAAGTATCTGTCATTGAATTGTACAAACTTAAAGCAGTATTAAAGCAAAATTCCCACCTGACTTTATAAAACATGAATGTCTGTGAAGTCATTTTACTTTGTCCTCCTTGTAGTTAGAGTGCCATTTCCTAACTAAATTAGCTTGTTAAAAATCCATACGTATTACATGTATGACTATTTAATAAATATGTTTAAGCTAGAAGCCTGAAATATCCAGCATTTAATTTCCCGCCAGATTCACCCTTAATTTAAAACGCTAACTTTCGTGCCAGACAAAGTAAACATGTTACAATGTTACATATCTCGTCAAACAGAACCATACTATTAAACTTATTTACAAGTTGTTAATATAGTATTTCCCATCCTGATCTAGTCATATAATGTTAATCTTATGGACCCCACATCTGAATCCTTTAAAAGAATCTATATGATATAGGATTTTCTAATACGGAGACTATATCGTCGATATGTACTACTGTCAGCTCTGCATTGTCTTTGCTTTTCTTTTTTTTTTTTTTTGCAAGAGGGTTGATATGACAATTCCTACATAACGGAACTACGACACCGGTTAACTTAATTTACTGAAATGATCTACTATTATATTAATCGAATATAGCTATTCGATGGAACGATTCACTAATGACTATGAATAAATTATTAATCCGACATAACCATTTATTAATCTGCAAGAATGATTTAGTAACACGCTAAAGCAAATTAATGTTCGTTAGAAGGATAAAATAATCAGATGGAACGATTAAAGTTTCGTCGTTTTTAGTGATTCTATTTTGCCGTCATAGATTCGGAGGTAATACGATGTAACTGAACTTTAAAATTATCAGCAGTGCATGAAAGCCAAAATAGTTGATATTGTATGAAATATTTACAGCAAGCAATACAGTAATGACAGTGGCCATAATTATTTAAATGGTATAAAAGGCAAAAGATATAAGCATTGTGTTTCATTTTGGAAAAATGAAATCGATATATTACCAGATTGTTTTACACAGGAAATATGATATTATCTTGAGGGAAATTAAGATAATAAATAAGATATAGATAAGGTAATGTGTGAACTTTTTATAAATCGGCTCATTGGGAGAGTGAGACATTCATTAGTTACATATCCATAATCCCTGTATTGGAATTGTAACTTAAATAATGCACTGGGCTTGAAATATGTTGGTAATTGTCTTCAAATGATCATCCTGCTGGTGCGCTCTTTGATTTATCATTGTATCGTTATACAAGTATTACTACTAATCAATGACTTACTTTTGAATTAATTTCAGAACGATTACAAGCTTTAACTCTTAATTAATTGTATTGTCATTACTCAATCGTTAGAACTGAACATAAGATCTAATATCATAATTTGGTCAATATATTTTAACCTTTTAAAACATTAACTATTATATTGCAACATAATACTCCTACAAAGATTCACAATGGGAATGTGTATTTAGCATAACTTTGAATAATCTTGTACGCGAATAAAGCCAGTACCAATTTATATATTGTAGCTAGATTGAACATTTAAAAGTTTTAAGGATGGTTCGTCCTGCACACGTTTAAAAAATTGCTACAAATCTTTCATAAGCCTTCCGCGATGGTTATTTTTACACTTACTTCTATTGCTATATGACACAAAAGATTCATTGTATTTGATTATTTACGAAAACTATTGTCTTTGAAATATTTTGCATGCTATCAGCTTTCTTATATGTCCGATCAATGTGTGTTGCCAATAGTGGTTTGATCTCCTCTGACTTATATTTCATAGCTCTAACGTTTTCAAAGTATTTGACAATATCTCAGCTTTTCATTTGCTACACTGTTCATATAGTTTAATGGGATTTTTTTTCAGAATAAAATGTATACATATATATATATATATATATATATATATATATATATATATATATATATATATATATATATATATATATATATATATATATATATATATATATTCTAATCTCGCTTAGTTCCAATCCTTTCCTGTATGTTACAGTAACCAAAAAAGGATGGTGCCATTGGAAACCATCGCATGGATGGTTGATAAGGAAGATAGATTTTGAACATATGTTTGATTTACAGCCATTTGTATAAACATTGTTGACATGAAGGCATCTATATACTGGCGCAGATACAGCAAATGTGTAGTTTTCATTGTGGGTTCATTTTCTGTAATATATTGGCTTGCGTTTTTGCTACGTACAGCAATGACTAGATCTGCACTACCTGTACCTGTTAAAGACCACGGTCAATTTGTAAACAAGTTGAATTCCGCTTCTAATAAAAAATAGTTCACATTCAAAAATAAAACAGAGGTAGGAGATAAAATGATTCTCTACTGGACCAATTTCTTCGGAATTCGCCCAGAAGAGTATGTTAAACAGCAGTATGATTGTAATTGTCCTTACAAATGTCACCTAACCGCAGACCAAAGTCAGTTTGAGAGCAGTGACGCTATTTTGTTTCATTTGTATGATTCCTGGGCAGAGAACTGGGTCTTAAACACTAAAAAGATGGTGCCACTTCCAAAATATCGCATTCCTAGTCAGGTGTGGATTGTGGCAAACATGGAGCCTCTGGGAAATCTATGGGGAAATTTTGACATTTTTAATGGAATTTTCAATTGGACGATGACATATAGAGGAGATTCAACACTATTTTTGCCATATGGTCATGTGGGTAAACTTTTATCTAAGGAAAATGGCCATAACAAAACAGCAAATTATTACAGACAAAAGAGTAAAACTGCTGCAATAAGAATAAGCAATTGCAATGATTATGCCAGAAGATATCAACTCGTAAAGCAGATCAGAAACTACCTAAATGTAGACATGTTTGGGAAATGCTACGGGAAATTATGTGGTTCTAATAGCGAGAATCCGTTTGAGGAAAAGTGTGATAAAATAATGAAAGATTATCGGTTTTATCTAGCATTCGAAAACAGTTTTTGTAGAGACTATGTAACTGAGAAGTATTGGCTTGCGCTACGCCGAGAGCAGATCCCTATCGTTAACTGGAAACATGTCAATATTAAGTTGGTTATTCCCAATTCCTACATCAACGCATATGACTTTCCTGATATAGAATCGTTTGGGCACTTCCTCGAATTGGTAAATAATAACGAAACAATGTATAATAGTTATTTTGCATGGAAATACAGATATACGCCATCCTCCGACTGCATATCATGCATCGTCTGTCGTGCGCTCCATGAGAAAGCTGGAACGGCACAAGTCTACAAAGACTTTGCAGGTTGGATAAAAAATGACTATTGTGAGGAAGCGAATAGTTTCAATATCTGGTGGAAAAACTTTGACAGAGCTATGTTTGATCATGAATATGAATATTATCATCTTTATTTTTATTCTTTTTAAATATTATATTTGATATACAGACTTTCATTTTAAGTTTCTATTTCTTTCTATGTGAAATTGTGAATATATATATATATATATATATATATATATATATATATATATATATATATATATATATATTGTGTTTTAGCCCTATAAATCAGATTGTCTCTTCCCATTATTTCCAGTCTTATTTTATTTTTCCTTAAGAATAGTATTAACATGGTCTTCATCATATTTCTTTCAAACATGGTGTTGGCTATTGGATAAATATCTAGCAATATAAGTATCAAAAAACAAGCCATTATCAGTTTATCAAAGAATACATGTCTATAATATGAGAGCAGTATTAAAGTAGGGCTGCTGCTTTTGGATCTGTGCCACCGTCCTCGTCTATACTTATACCTAGCCTGCAAGCGACTGGTGTATATTTAGCAATTTTAATTTAGCACACAATTGAGTCAGTCATTAGGGGGTAGAGTCTCCAACGGGTGTTCGCGCCGCAAAGGGTTCACAATGGGAAAAACTCTAGCCTTCATACCACTCTCATGTGATTGCAAAAGCAAAATTCTGCAGTGTATTTATTTCAAAGTAGCGACCAATACACACTTAATGAATCTATTTCATACAAATAGGCTGCTATTATTATATCAACAAAACTTTATTTATTTTTCTCCCCAGCTATGTTTCTACCTACAGTGAGAGAGAAATATATTTGCTGAGTTGCAAATAAATCTGTATTAAAGAAATGCTAGCAATGGTTTATATAAAAATGTTGAGTAGTATCCAGACTATTGAATAACAATGTATGCTAAAATAATTTCTGGAAGTGTGTGATTATATCATCAACCTGTCAAATGACTTGTATGTCAAAAATGTGAGAGATAAAAGTAATATCACTGTATCATTTGAATGCATCATGCAGGTTCATTAAAGAAGCAAAACGATTTTGTACGCATTGTCCAAATAAAACTAAGATCACATGGATAGGTTGGTGACTCTTTAAGTGACCTTATCAATAAAACTAAACAAACATGGAAACGATTTTTCAGGCAAATCAAACTAAAACCAGATGTGCTGAAATAATTGTAAGAAAGAGTACACCTTCAGAATAAACATAACAAGACCACTGCGTCTGTAGCGAGTTACTTTTTTGATTGGTCAATGGAGAGGATATTCAAGAGTAGGTTAGCTTACTAATGACATTGGTCATTTGAGATCATCTGTGTCAGTGAGGAATTCAATCGAGTTTAGCAAAGGAGTTTGATGGTGCTTTGATAGTGCCAAAGATAATAACAATTAATTTTTTTGAGAACCTTCAACTTGAAATCGTGTTTTTTTAAAAGCAGCGTAATGGACTGTAAGACTCTCTATCCGCATAGGTCTGAAATCCGTTTACAACCAGAAGTGAAAGAAGAAACAGAAGTTGGGACGCAAAAAAACTGTCTGCCATGGAAATATGAACTTTGTAGCAAACCATGTTATGTGTACTGTACGAAGACTTACAAAAATGGTACTAACAGCTGCCTTGCTTGACGCTTAGAATTAAGAGGTTAATGTTACGACTGGTCGGCCTGGTGTCAGAATAATTTGACTGGGTGGGACATCGTGCTTTATGTCTGCGGCATGATGTCCCAGTGCTATACATCTCTATAAACTGCCACACTGCAGACATAATAGCGATATGACTGAAAATTGTTTAAAGCTACGTTAAAAATTATAAACACCACTCCACACCAGTGTTGTAGAACACAATCACAAATATTACGTAGTGGCTTAGGGGTACAATCCTGCTCTAAATGCATCATTGGAATCATTCATTTAATACTCCTTACCAGCTTTCTTGACAATATCTCAGCTTTTCATTTGCTACACATTTGCGCTCAGAAATATATCAAACCCAAAAACACCAGTGGTTGCCCAAAGCACACACAGATAAAACAAGAAACAACAATAAAACAGAAATAAATGAATTAATATCCAGGATTTAAGCGATTGCAGTTTCAGATACTCATAACATGCCCCAACTAAAACAATCCATTGATCAAATTTCCTAATTAGAAAGACTCTTTACCCTCCTTAGTATAAACATACATATTGTTCCACAGCTTAAAGATATCACACAGCAGCATTACATGTACATACCAACTCGTATGAGGAAAACAGACAAACATTAGTTATTGAGACCCATATTTGCACTCAATACATTACCGTCGGTTGCAACTGATGCAGCAGCAACTAATAAGTACAAATAAAATAAATTTAAAACAACTAAAACAATTAGCATTTATAAAAAATATAAGCACAAGAGTCACAATAACCAGAATTCACATTTCAAAACCGTACTTTGAAAATCATGAGGCAATTACCTCACTGACATAACAATAAGCAAATACTCTCGACAACTATAAACAAATATGATTCCTGTAATCGTAGCAGTGCTATAAAACACTAGCGTTAAAGCAGACATTATATTGTGGTGCGCATCTCCTTATACCATATTGTCGTGACAAGGATTAAAAATTAATGTACCGTTGATTCACATAGATTTCCGCGTAATCCTGAATCGCAAAGAAAGCAGCACCATTAATGATGCAAGTGGCAGAGGCATTGATAAATTTCTAGAAACGCAGGATTGTCTCTCGAAATATGCGTGTATGTTGGGGCCCATTTTTTGGTGTGTCAGCGTTTTCGTGGATCCAGTTACATAGCAACCCTAAATTGCGTACGGCCAAGATCAGTTATAATCATTTTTGTGTCCGTTACATCCGGTGAGTGACAATCAATACTTGCCCAGGAAATATCAGCAACACCTGGGTAAACTCGAATTTGGTAATATCTAATTTCCCACAGCTTACAAATCCAACACCCCCCAATAAACATTTGAAACACTTATCGCATGTATTTATTTTGGCACCATCTTCCCATGAATAAAACGGGGAACTCATTGTTCTGTTATATCTGAGTGAAATTAAAGAATCGGAATTGATATCGCTTTACGTATAGATAAAGTATCTTGATATATATTTTGGTCGCTGACACTACAGGTGGGACACGGGTGGCAAACGGTTGTCTCCAATATTAATATGGCTGGTGTTGAAAACCGCTGAGAGTATTCGAATAATCACAACATATGTTATGCAAACAATATATTGGTGGTGGCTGAATGTAAGGCTGCGAGTTCATGTTTCAAAGTTCAACACCAAAATATATGAGTTCTGATATATTTTTAAATTTCTTTCATCAGTTACTTATCTAAAACAAGAGATTATGATTCCATTTATAAAGGGTATAAACATGATATACGATGAATATAGAGATATTAACAGTCAAAGGAGTAGGTGCTATATGATTAACATCTTCACTAGCAAGTTATCGAGAGTTTGCTCTAACTGTGATGAAATATGCACGTTTATTGCTTTGCATTGCGTTTTGCGTTAAAATTTATATTCGAACCTATATGTGAATCAAGCTTTTGTCGACTATGGTCAGATAGTTGTAGTACAACTGTTAAAAGCTCAACATATTTGGTTATGGTTACGGTAATTTGTTTTCATTTAGGCGATTTGAAGGTATTGTAGTAATCGTCCCCAAGTTTGAAAATGTATGAATCCTCTGTGTCTCTCTTAAATATTGATGACAAAATAATTATAAACAGTATGTACCTTCATAAATACAATATTGTATTGGAAGATAGGTCCTCAATCTCGTTCTAGCTTTTGACCTGACTCCTATAAACTTGGTTATTTTAGTTCGAAGATATAAAACAGCATAATATGCACCATGAGAAAATCAGTTTCATTTTTCGGTCCTTACAAAATTGTAATGAACTTACTACCTAAAATGTATAAAATATTAGTTATAAAAATCATCCTGATACCAGACGTTTAGTTCTTTATACATGTCATCTCGGTTTGAATTCGTAGTGCTGTTGCTAATGCAACTTTGTTGCTATGACTAATTTGAGAATAGGACTAGCACGGAAAGGACAGGAAAACACAAGAAACAAAGTGAAAAATCACATGAATATGTTTATTTAAGGAAGTCTTCCATGTGCAAATAGTTACTCTATCTCTATCTCTTCAAATACGAAAGATCAATTACCAATCTGCACATACACAATCATTAAATCAAGTTTTTTTTAAATAACAGATCAGAGAAACTACAAAAAACAAGTACCAAATTGTTTGGAAACCTTTCGATGTCTGGATATATAGTTTCAGAAAAGAAGGTGATTATCCTACTTGCAGGTAATGTATAAGACTTGCAAACACTGTTTTACTTCGATTAATATTTAGTGCGTTTGTTAATACAATTTTGTAAAGAGTCACAGAACATTATTTTCAGTCCTTTGGTGTTTTTAGTAATTAGGTTAGAGCAAATATAAAAGGCAAACGTTTTATTATCTCCTTAATTGTCAACATGTGGCATTAGTCAAGAGGGATTTGCATCTAAAGCATATTAATTTCCATATAATAAAAGAATTTTAAAACATTTTAAAACATTCATTGATTTGCTATATATGGGAATTGTAAACGTAACACAATATTGGAAGTTCGAAGAGAAAAATGGGCATAAAACGTAACACAATATTGGAAGTTCGAAGAGAAAAATGGGTATAATAAATATGTTATTTTTTAACAATATATTTTTCCTAAATTTAGATAATATGTTGCCCTTTACTATGTTATATATCCTGTTCCTTTACTATGTTATATATCCTGTGACAACCTGCAGAAACATGAACAACAAAACCTTTACTTTGAATTTATAATTTAAATCCATATTGGCTTGACCTGCTATATTCAAGACATTTGTATTATTAAAAATATCATCTATGAATCATGAATATTGTATAATTTCTGAGACAATTTATGTTGGTTTGAACCATGCTGCGGCAATACCATTGACCTAAATTGTTGCTTCGTGTATACATTTTCCAATACTCTTCAGTCTTTGGAATGGTACTTTCTGTCATAACACTGCCTTAGTCCGTCTACCGATGGAATTTTATATCCAGAGAAAAATACATAACTTATTGCTTTGCCTTTCTTACCTAAACATTTATCTAGCAAGATTAGGTACATACTCCTTTTTGATTGTTTGTTTAGAGTGGGGATCATTCTATTATTTTGTTTCGGTGGTGGGGTAGGCGGGGTGGGGGCTTTCTTAAGTTTGTGCAAATATGTACTATGTTTGACCTTGTTCTTTATACTTCTAGTAATGTCTTTTGTTTTTGTTCATTTTAACTGCACCATAGCTACATCATGTAGAAAAAATGGATGTAAAACATCTTTCGCAATGACCACGGAGGCAACCGATATGATGTATATAACCTGCAACCCTTGGAATGACTTCAACGCTGATCAAACTCAGCTCAGTCTTAGAAAAAATCTTAAAGCATAATGCTAACTCAAGGCATACATACGACAAGACTTATTTTGAAAAGGATTGTAGTTGGGGTTATGTTTAATAGTTACGTAAATTTCAATGTCGATCGATCGAGATGGAGAGGGGGAGAGAAATACGCTGTTAAGAACGCTCTGCGTGTTGTTCGAAAACCGCGATGTTTCATGTGTGAAGAGTGCATGAAATGAAATTAGTTTCTTTTATACTGAGAATACAAGGCCAAATTTAATTTCTATATACGCACTTGCGACAGCATATTTACTGATTTCAAACATAATTCACGCTAGTTATAAAAGCTATAAAGTATGTCTGAAGCATAATTTAAAGTTACGTTATTCTACTACTTATAATAATAATAATAATAATAATAATAATAATAATAATAATAATAATAATAATAACAATAGAAATATAATTACCTATACATTCCAGACTTTTGTGTTATTTAACACTTTCTTATCTCTTTAATAATCCTTTTATTTACCTGATATATATATATATATATATATATATATATATATATATATATATATATATATATATATATATATATATATATATATATATATATATATATATATATATATATTATGATTTACAGGCTGCGCATTAATATGACATCGCCTGTGAATCTTCGAATCTTCATAACATTGGTGTATGTTCACACTATAATTCTTTAGTGCTTTGCGCTTATAAAATTCTATCTGAATCCGGTTATGAATGATAGTTACTCTTGAATAAGAATTAAATATTTTCACTGCATATTTCTCTCTCTCTCTCTCTCTCTCTCTCTCTCTCTCTCTATATATATATATATATATATATATATATATATATATATATATATATATATATATATCAGATGACGTTGAAACGTTCATACTAGTGTCAAATCATGTGCTAGTGATAGTATGAAGGAAATGCCAATCGAAATTCATACGTTGATTACGGACAAAAAATCCTTGCTTAAAGCTGATCTGAAATACAATAGCCAGTCATGATGTTACAATATCGCTTTAATGGTTTAAAATTACCTCGTTGGACAGGACCTTGACGTACTTGCCAACCTGTAGACGAGAAGATAGACACTGTGTCATTGTTTAAAAGATGTTAGTAGGATATTGATATAGTAAGCAACGTCCATCATCGATAACATCGTCATTGCGATATTGGGGGTTCTATTGCCAAAGGTCTACGTATTTCTTTGAATTTTGTTGTCCATTTTACTGCTTTCCATTTGCCTTCAAATCGTTAAAGAAGTTAGCTATACCTTGTCAATAAGAAAATAACGCATTATAAACGATTATTCTTAAGGATAATTGCTTGTAAACTATCAATGTATCTAACTCTAAGAAGACTGATCTGTTTAATACCTTTTGATCAAAACTATCCTTTAAATCGTGAATTAAATATTACTCATGCGCTTATTTGAGCCATGTTAACCCATTACATAAATTCTTTACATGAGGTAAAAAGATAGTAGCCATAACTGCAGATCACAAAGGAATCCAACGAATTAAGGGTCATGGATTCCTGTTCCTAGATATATTCAGAAAAATCTTAATTGTTTGTTTAAATCGTTTCTACCATGTCATATGCTTTTGTGATTGCGTATCATGACGGTTGTATAGCTTTAGTGATTTCATGAGGATCCGCTTATGTTTCTGTGAATGTGTTATTACCATTTTAATTTTTAATACATATAAGACTAGTATATATATATATATATATATATATATATATATATATATATATATAGATATATATATATATATATATATATATATATATATATATATATATATATATATATATATATATATATATATATATATATGGACTGAAAGATAGATATATTGAAAAATAGATAAGTGTAAGGAATTATCTTAGCTCGTATTTTCTCTTTGATGGCTTTACCTTAATGGCAAGCTAGAGGTGCCAAATGGCTTTATAAAGATGACATCATACTTTAATATGCGTTATAAATGTTCATTTGATCTACAAACATAGTCAGAAATGAGCAATCGAATTCATTTACATAATTATAGTGGCTACTACTATGTCATACTTTATTAAACTTAGGTTGTAAATGGCATCATAAATATGTGTTCTGAGGAAAGTTATGTTTCCTTCTGTTTTATATGTGTCATCTTCTTTCTTTGCTTCTGTGTTAGTGATGTATTGATTTAACTATTGTTGTTTTTATGCTGTTAATATTCAAAGTTTATTTAATTTAATATTGCTGTTGTACGATGCATTATCTCAATTTATATATGCGCTTATTTTCTTCCTCAATTTAGGATGAAAGACTTCAAGAGTGGGAAGAAACTTGGATTTATACTCAATGTTCTAATCCTAGGAATAGTGTTCGCGTTCGTCTTTCACGTGATCATAATAAAAACATTTCATTCAAAGCAGACTCATGTATCTCGAAAGAAGTATTATATCTCCGTCTTACATCATCTTTATGTGAATCACTCAAAGTGTTTAAAAGAAACAATGATCTTGGAAAGAACTTTTATAGTTTTGGAGGAAACACTGTGGACAATTGCCTTATCAAGTATATTCCGTTGTCAGAGTTATCATAAACAACATACTTTTTTCAGAATCTATCAGAACAATCAATATCTTTCAAATCAATCACCTTGTCAACATTGTTGCTTTATATATACATTTTTTCACAAATTTTGGTTTGCTGATACCAGAAATGTTACTGATACTGGTACATTGCGGACTAAAATGACTATGTGCCCTAATATTTTTACAAGACTGATTTATAATTTAAATCATAGAAACAAATGTTTAACCTTGCTTTTCAAATGGCACCATCGCTTTAGGAGCTGTTCATATTTTGAGGACATTAAATATACCTATCAGGAAATAGCTCTATTTAAATCTTTTGTCAGAGACTTATATTCATCAATGTTCATACCATACGTTTTCGTAAAATTGACTTATCTCTGGGGCCTTTCTCCTACTGAGGTTACGGACTTGTTTTTTTTAAACTCAATAAACTATCTCAAATTAGCAGCAAAAAGGTGTGCATTGAAATCAGAAGGTAAATATTTATTTGCAGTTGATATATTTAATATTGCACCAGATGTAATTATATTCAATGGCACAAATCTCTAAAAGATAAGGTTTTTCGCAAAGCAAACCACATAACAATTGTGTATCAAAATTTAGCATACGTTTTTTACCTTCAAAAGATGAATAAAACCAAACATAAATATGTCTTTGTTATGAAATCGGATGTGCTGTTTAATGCCAAATTGGGCGCATTGTATTCTTGCATTGATTGTTTAAAAGGAAATTGGGAGCATAGACTGAAGCAGAGTCTATATATAGCTTTCGTAAGAAATGGAAGCATCGTTAGTACAAGAATTATACGTTCCGCTTAAACAATGGTGAAACACAAGAATGAGCTAAAGTTTTTTGTCTCCTGTATTAATGTAAGACGGTAGATTTAATTGTCATATAATATGCAATATACATATATTGATGTCCCCCTGTCTGATAATATATTTACCTAAATAAGGACTACATCATCAGTGCTGTCACATTGCACATTGTTGAGGAGTTTGTTCTTTAAGTTTTAATAAACGAATTAGTTACGTTCAACATTCAGTTAACGAAATATAGCTGGGAATATATATATATATATATATATATATATATATATATATATATATATATATATATATATATATATATATATATGTGTGTGTGTGTGTGTGTGCATGTATGTTTGTGTGTGTGATCATAAAAGCTACAGTAACTCAGTTGCAAACGGATGATTATTGCCCGTGGAAATTGATGAATTAGATGGTCTGGCTGCTGGTTAAAAGTAGTATATCTAATTATAACATATAATCTTTCCGTTGCAATGTTTTAATTAAGGTTAATTAATATATGGACTATTTTTAAGATATATATTTATATGGAAAAGTCACAAAATTAAGCACGGGAGAAAATATGTTCCCCATTGTAAATATAAATATTGCGTAACTGACAAAACAGTTGGGTTTCCATATTGCGGTGCACCAGTTTTGTATCTATGATCCTAGTACAATTTGTGGGCACAAAATGGAATCCAACATTTAATCTCATCTCTTAATTGCTTCCATATTTTTGTCATTTCAAGCGTGGATTCTGGTACTTTAGCCAAACTTACTTCAAAAACTGTGAACTGTTAGGAAACGTTTCATTAAAAAGTTATATCATAATTTTAAAGTTATTAACACTGAATCTGCTGGTATTCTATTACTTACGTTGTAATCATTAGCCATCAAGAACATGAATCCTTCCTGAAGAAAAAATGATGCTAGAAACGAAAATGGAGTGGTCAGAAACAGATTTAAATTGCTATCATTATCAAGTGTTGTTAAGTTTTTAAAATAAGATTTAATTTCCCTGTGGACCAGACACAAATATTTAATAATGCATGTATCAAAAGAATCTAACATATACCTTGCTTTTAATCAATATATATAGTAACATACTTGCAAGCTAGAGTTCCTCATCAAATTAAACTTATATCAAAATTGATGTCCAGACGATAAAAATCATCTTGCTTTACCATACAAATTGTCAATGGCCCACTATTGCATGGAAAGTATTTAATATATCACCAAATCATTGACGTCTCACATCATAATAGACCTAATAGAGAAACGTTAATTAATATGCATTTTTATCTACCTTACATTCAATATTCCAGTATATAGTGTAAACAAATGACATTATACTAATAAATGTTGTTAGCATGGGCACAACCTCATATTCAGCAAGTATGGGCCATTGGCAGAAATAAAATCTTTGCAAAGTGCTTAGCTTAAATTTGTGTACATGGGTCACAAACATATAGTCTACATGTATAGTTCTTGGAAACAAACATTTTTCTAGTGTATTCATTGTCACAATTTCAGTCTTGTCTACAAAGCAATTCTGTCGAACTTATATATATATATATATATATATATATATATATATATATATATATATATATATATATATATATATATATATATAAAGTTTTGAGAAAACAAAGTCTTGTTAGTTGCATTATACCGAAATTGGAATCTCTATTTCATTGCCTGTTTACAAAAGAAAGCATATATGACTTTTAGGCAGAATTAATTGTTAGGATAATAGGCACATTTTTGATCATTTCCTGCAAAGTTTCTTTTGTACAACCATCATGTATACCTCATAGAAACCAAAATTGGTTGTTATGTATGTCTAGCCAAATTTGCCTAGCAAATGTCCATTTTCATGGCCAAAATTTGTATCTCTTAGGCAGTAAAATCAGTTTTGACTATGTGTATCTTGGCCAACTGATTGCTAATGACTATAGGTGATATAAGTTTTCCTCAAAGATAAAAAAGTAACAGAACAGAACTATTTGAAATACTTGCAGACAAAGGTATCTAGCACGAATCTGTTGAAATCCAAAATAGTGTACATTCGATAGGAATATTTGGGCTTAATAAAGTAAACATTCGTCTCACAAAATATTCTGATCACTGATTCATGTATACAAAACTAGTAAATTGACTTTTTTCACTTCTCACCTCCGACAAAATTACTTTTAGCGCTTATTCCATGCTTTCAAAGCCAAATTAAGCCCTACACCTGTTTACTCTGGAACCAAAGTCAAAACCTTCTTTTGAAACTGGTTCCAATTGATTATCTACGTTACATCAAAACTGTACAAGAGTCGATTATTTTTCTGTGAGCACGATGTCATCAAACCAGTGTCTTTTGCAACACAAATGATATAAGCTAATGTTTTTCCAACAGTTAACTATTCCATCATAAGCGTAGGTATTGACTCTATGACTAACTGATATATGTTCTTTAACAGAACATCTGACCAAACCAAAACTGACACTTATGTAAGTAGTCAATTCATCCTTAATTATGATGCAGTCATCGTCTGAGGGGAAATTAATTTCGTTTTGTTTTGCTAGACACTAGTTTAATGCACATGCTTTTCAGATTAAAATTTAGTCTGCTTATTATTAATTCTGAGGACCATAATTTCCCGAACAAACTAAGTTTTCTTTGTTTTTAATTTTAGGCTAATATCCGTCAAGTTTAAACCTATTGCTGGTTTCAGCTTTTCTTTGCAAGCTTTTCACAAGTATAGGTACGTTTCTATACAATCCTCATGTTACGACGGAAACCATAACATGAGAATATTAGACTTCTGTAATTCAACTTGTGGCTGATCTGGCAATTATGTTTTGTAATCCAATCGATACACAACATACATGGTACAAGTTTCAAATAAAACAATAATGGTCCTACCTCAACGATGATGCAGAAAACATGTAGCCAAGACATTAATTGCAGAATATATGACTTCTTTTTTTGGAACTATATTAAAAATATTATATAGATTATTTATTTAGTTTGATATATTGTTCATCTTTCTTTCAAATAAACTACTCATAAAATACTTGAAAGTATACAGACATTTGGGAAACCTACATAAGTCAGCAAGGGGACAGATTTAGTTTCCAGAGTTAGCCTCACACTATACTGAGTATTTTCTGCCATTGACCCTTGCATTGGAAATTTATGACACTTACTTTTTTATATTATTTGACACATGTACCAGATGCGTTGCATATTAATGGAAAATAAGTAATCATCAGAGATAACGAATATTGCAACTTTTATTATTATGTTTCATAAATATCGATCAAGACAGGCATGAAATAAATGTCAATAAAAGACAAAGAAATATAAAATTAAATAACTAGAAAATATAAAATTAAAACAATGAAAAGAATTATCGGTGTGTAATAGATTCTACCAATATATTATATTGAGTGAAACTAAAATTCCTTTTCGTAAACTAATAATAATTTTCGTCTTCGAAACGTATGGTCCAGTATCATTCTCAATTTACTTTTGTTCATATCATAATTAAATATCGGGTGTGTGCATCAATGTTTTATTTAGCTATTTCCTGAATGTTTGGACAGTTTATAAAACGATAATTAATAAAAATAGGGTAATAAACAAAATCCAGATATTATTCAGCACTTAGCCTTTTCTTTAATTTGCTTTTTTAGCATAATGTTACAAAACTTACTGTTTGATTAAAAATAAAATGTCATATTTCCTTTGTTTAATGTAGTGCAATTTGAATTTTCTCACATTTACAAATTCTCAGTGGGATGAAGGCTGTCCGAATATCTAGAATCAAAATGAAAATACATTATAATTAATATCAGTGCTTTGCCATTTTCTGTTTACGAGAATTGCTTTCCTAATTGATCGGACAAACGAAAAGGTGACACAATATTATTCTTGAATGCATTACGTTTAACGATTCAATAAATTGATAGTTTATGAAAAAATTCTACGTTCTATAGAAAGTAAATGAACTCAGGAATTATTCAAACAACAATTTGTAATTTTAAATTAAATAAAAACAGAACATTGCAAAATTATCATTCATTACACTTACAACAATAGTAGCACAACAACTTGTTTTAACATCTCCACTGTGAGACTCTCTAACACTATCTCCCTTAGCAACGGCATTAGTGGCAATATTGGTCCTATTTCAGGCTCAATGCACATCTCTAGGGGGTTGTAAGACCAATATTTAATTACAAAAGTTCTTGTTCACTGTTTTATGAGTTATTACTAGAAAAATATTTTTTTGAAAGCTAAAGAACACAATCCTGAACTAAACAGCCAGTCAAGGACCAACAATCTAAAAGGATTCCAGCTGCAATGTCATACTAGAGCTGCAATGTAATACTAGAAAATGACACTCAGGTAAGGGGTTTCCATACAAAAGTGGAATTAACTTTTTAAATCAAAGCAAAGACTAATTATAAATTAGAAGCGGTTAGTAGTCTAATTTTAAATGAGATTTGAATAATAATAATCCCCATTGGTTGCTTGTAGTATTAGTAGTATTAGCACTATTAGCAGATTCTGATTTTGTTGTACATTTGTTTTCGTCGAGCAGTCTTCTCATGGCAAGCAAAATTAGACATTCTCTAGCTTACAGTTCTTAAAACAAATTAATTTACAAGATGATACTTGACTGAGCAAAGAGCATTAGTGTCTTCCTCACTCGTTTCTTTCTTTTATGTTGCAAGGCTCATGACATCAATCTTTATTATTTGGAATGTTTTCCACTGCACACCATTCAGAACCTAAGAAAACTTGTCCACTCTCCGGAAATTTTTCAATATCATGTCTTTCTTTCGCATATCAGAAATTACATACAGATGTATGTATTATGTAAGCACGGTTGTATTATTTCTGACGTTAAGAAAGAACTTCAGAAGCAATATAAAAATTGATTCATACCTATCACTATATTATAGTGAGCTAATATGACTTTTAGATAGTCGTGTATAAACTTCATTGAGACTTTGAGCAGACTGTATTTACGAACTACTTTAGCAGATTGATTTTAAGAATATATATCATCTTTTGTAATATATTTTTCTTTTTCTTTCTGTATTACATAAGCTTACTTAACCATGTTCTATTTTCAAAACAATTAGACTTAAGTTTGTTTTCATGCTTATTTCAAAATAATTGTTAAAAGTCTTTCATAATTCAATAAATATTTTTCACTTTTTTTGGCGCTCAAAGTCGAGTTCAGTCTAAGCCAAACAGTTTTTATATGATGACGTCTAATATTTGCTCATATTCTCTGACAACATTTCTACATTTGTGTATTGCTGATAATAATCTCTCGTTTTAAAACTGGAAGGGGAACTTATACATAACACGATTTTTATTTTAAAACGCTGAAACTGATTTTATGAGCTTAGGCAACAATATACATTCGGAGCTACAACTTAAGTCGTTGAGCAAGTTTCATTACTGGATGCCAATCTGATAAAATGTATATAAAGCTCATTTATGACCTGGAACTATATTGGACGCTTTGTGTAGTTTCATTTAATGTCTGGTATGTCAATGCACAGTATGCAATATTTTCAATTTTTAATGCATATAGTACGTTGATATTTTGAAAATGGATTTCGATAATGTAACAACTGAAAAAATCGAACATATATAATTGTGTTCAATTGCTTGCGTCAAATTCTCGATTGTTCTCTTCCTGGTTCAACGTGGGCCAAGAGGAATCTATGTGAAGATCAACAGGAAACCATCCACGTAAAAACGCGCTATTCTATATAAATCTATTTTCCATTTATAGGAAAAGATTTCAGGATGTAATCATAAAGAAAACAGTAGCGTCCAGGAAATATGTCGCTCCTATGGTAAGGTAAAACAAGACTCATTTTGACAATCATGAACAAAAAATATTTTCTGAATATTTGTTTAATAATTTATTTCTGATTGTTCGTCATATATATATATATATATATATATATATATATATATATATATATATATATATATATATATATATATATATATATATATATATATATATATATATATATATATATATATATATTCAAAGTGACACAACTAAATAATGTTTGTTTCTATAGCTATTTGGTTTAAACCCTAGATCTAAAGAAAAAATAAACATTTCTTTATAGACGGTAATTTTTGTAAGGACCAAGTAAACGTTGATTCAACTATTTTGAACAACATCTTATGCATATTATTGTAACCATAATCGTATCGCTGTATCACTGTCTTGTCATATATGTCGTCAATATAAAGTTTGATATCTCACTAATGTAAAATTCTTTGTTCATCCAGATTTTGGTTGCTGTAGGGCTGACAATGGTTACTTTGTTGTACATTTGGACAGAACCGGTACTAAGTCCATCACCTAAACGAAATATTGAGAAACTATGCGTGAGCCGTTCGGTTATTACCGCTAATGTGTCCAGTATGAAAAATACCGCACGCTACATCATTGATACGTGTGTGGACCAAGATCAGTGCTTCGGATGGGGAGACAGACAGCGTGCAATTGCAACAACATATCTTATATCTCTTTTGTCTAACCGAAAATTCGGTATCTATATGACAAACCCTTGTCGATTAGAAAATTTTCTGGTTCCAAACAGAGTAAACTGGATTGTTAACAAAAATGAACTAGATGGTCTCTGTGCCAAAGACGTTTACATGTACTATGATGAGGCGCAGAATTTCCGTCAGCATAAAATGATTGAATCGGCAGATTTTAACAAATTGTTCCCAGAAGATATTGTTTATTTTCATACTGCACAGGACTATGTAGCGGCCATCAGAAGAAATAGATTAACAGCAGATATGATTCCTTGGTTGCATAGATACACTATTGGTAAGGCCTACGGATATATAATGAGGCATCTCTTTACACTAAATAATGGTACAAGGCAAACAGTGACAGATGTTTTCTACAAACATGTAAAGGATTGTAAACTGGTATGTGCACATATTAGAATGGGGGATCCTTGGTCTAAGGAAGCGAAAACGCCTCAATCTGAACTACCACTGATTTGGAATTTCCTGAATATATACAATAATGTCTCTAAGTACAAAATATATGTTGCCACTGATTCAAATGAGACAAAGGCACAAGCCATAAAGCATTTTCGGTATCAAATCGTTGATACTGAAGGTATTATTGACCAGATGGAAAGATCGAAGTCATGTGATGTTTTCCGGAGGGTTATTGTCGAACAGGAGATACTTACCAGGTGTGACGTTCTCATGCTTACACAAAGCAGCTTGGGTATAATTGCTGCGTTTATGAGGAACACAAACATGGGACTTTACTGTTTCTTTGAAAAACGTGTGTTCCCGTGCGCTATGGAAAACTTGCACGAGCTTTATGAACATGCTCTGTAGGTATTTCTTATTCATCAATACATGAAACCTCTAAATATCAAGGCATTTCGAAATCTCTGCGATCCAATCATCAAGCTTAAATTTCAGACATGGAGAATATTAATTCTGTCCGTTCCATGAACATTCAATGATAGCGTAAGCCTTCTATCCGATAAAACAAAGGTACTTATGTGGCTAGAAGATGGATAAATTGGAAAAAGCCAATGAACACAAGCGTGTATTATACGGAATACAAAGCTATTATTGTAAACAAATTGCCCTGTACTAACCATTTAATGTTATAAGATCTAGTGAAGCTGTACTGGAAGACAGTATAATCAAATGATGCGCTACAATGATGAGATATGCACAACATAAACCAAAAGAAGAAAATAACAACAAGAGTATAAAAACAGTATTAAAAGAAAACAATACCAAAAAATATAGTACAAACCAGCACACTATTCCAGACAATATACTCATTTGAAACGATTACAATAGTTATAACATTCCAAAAATTGTCAGTGAAATTTATTTAATTAATACATATAATGCTGGGATAAAAACAATCATCACGGTTATTTACAAATTACAAATTAAAATCGTTTCATATATCTCACATTGCAAATAATTGTTCCATAGTACCTGTGGTCAATGCAGCAAGCTCGTCTATACAAAGTTTGTTTCAGATAAGTGATTGTTTTTAATCGCAAGAAGAAATGCTTATCAGAAGATATGTATCTAGATTGTTTTACTCCACATACGACTGACTTAAAGAAAACCACATAAGTTTGAGACGGCGCAGGAATGTCGATATAATCCAGATGAGACAATATCCTACGCCGTATCAGATGAGTTCTTTCTCCACAACTCGGAACAAAACACTCTTCTGATTTTTTATTAATTATTCACAATTTATTGTTAGCCGTTTAATGTATACCTTTAAAACATTAAGTATCTGGCTTTTTATGTGATATATTCTATAAAAAATCAACATATGCATATTCTTAACCATAGCTAGGCCATTAATATATATATATATATATATATATATATATATATATATATATATATATATATATATATATATATATATATATGAATGTCAGCATTTCAGATATGAATTTACTCGTTATCATTTTGAATTGTAAAACATATAAGGGACATATAAATGTATATATCCTGCACAGGCAAATCGAAGTTTTCCTTATTTCTTCAACAGAATATTGTTTTGCGACTAGTAAGTGCCTCCCATTTATGTCACTACTTACTGAATAGACACTCTTATCCTAGCAATGTTCAGGGCAAATTTGTAGATTACATTCCAGTTTATACTGAAAGCTCATTAATTTGAAATACGTTCTAACTCTCGTTTTTTGTTTTCAATTAATTTAGCAAATTATTGACGCAATGAAGTTAATGTGCGGTCTAGATTTGCAATAATGTTGGGGATATATTTCACAAGTAAATTGTAAAAAGTATTGTTCGGTTTTCTTCTCTTCATATTCTTAAAACTCTCGTACGAATTTAAAATATAAACGTACAGTTCGTGTATGTTACCCTGTAATAAATAAGTCTCCACAACACTTTCGCAATATATAGTTCTTCTAAATCTTAGTCACAGTCAAAACAGATGCTGCTCAATATAATACGTCTACCTTTATGAAGCAAGGGTTTGTCAGTTTTATCCTCATATTGAATAAACAACCTCTATTCATCAATAATTTAAAAGACAGATATAATTCACTCAGCTTGAACTTGCTCCTTAAAATAATTATGTAGACAATATCAATGGACCTCTGAAGCTAAAATGGAAGTTTATCTACGTTTCGTATTTTAGATGCTTTGTATTGTTTTATATCTCTTGGAAATTCAACATGGAGTAAATTTTCCTCCAGACGTGGGATAATGTAACCACGTCTTAAATCTTAACATGCCGCCCTGTTTCCTTCTTACTTTGTTTTAATATCACATTGCGCACCAGCTTTCACGGAAAACTCATTGGCAAACATTCTTCCAAAGATATTACTGTCCACGTCAACTATAAATTTATTTCTCCGCCTATATATTGTGACATATACATAAACAACTGCACTTCGCTAATTACGGTATTATCCCATTATCCCAAGCGGAACATGTGCCATTTTCACCGAATATAACTAGAATAATTTAAAATTTATAGTAATAAATCGTTTGCCCAATGTTTTTGAAAGGATATTAAATATTTCAAGCTGTAACAGTGGTGCTAAGCTATTTGTGGTATGCACACATTTTAGGTCTGCGATATGGAAAGTGCGATACGGAAATACAGTTGTACAGTTTTATCAAACGCCAGATCTGCCATGTAAGATTAAATTGGTACATAATAAGAAATATATCTCATTATTTTAGTCAAAGCGTGCACTCGTATTTACAGGCGATGATTTACCCAAAACGTTTTACATCAATATAATTTCCTTTGGCATTTCTATAGTCGACGAAATGAATGAATTTAAAACATAATCTTTATTAATCCGCTTACGCAAACCTCCATTATTATTAAAGTAAAAAGGAAATCATCCATGTCTACATATCACTCTTATAAATATTTCAGGGCAGTAACGATTAATACCTTGTGTTTTGTTAGTATGACTGAAAACGTTAATTTGATACCATGTAGTACTAAGAACTTTTAGGTATGCCCGGTTCGCACAATAAACCATAACTGCTTAAGTTAGATAAAGCGTATGTTAAAAACCTAGACAATTTTACAAGCTTATAAGCTTATCAATCTGGTTATTAAATGCACTTGTAATGTAGTAAATAGGATTAGATTAATGTGAACCTTAATTATGGCCATTCCTGACATATAAGCAAAATTATCCAGTTACTTTGACTCCGGTGCCCCTAACTTACAACAGATCATCTAGAAACATAAAGGTGTTAGTGATATATTATACCTATAATTTTCTGTAATATTTCTGTATAATTGACCATTGTTGACATTAAATCGAGATGTTTTAACTGATGTTTTCATACTTGTCCATCGTTTAAAGAAATATTGATTGAAATAAAGTTGTTTTAAATTGAGATGAGTTTTATTCATATTAGCAAATATGGAACTTTACATGGATGATCTGGGATAATAGTTCGGCCCGGATACTTGACCCCACTGGCCCATTTTGCGGCCTTTATACCGTTCCCACCTCTATCTAACATGATTATGTAGCCCCATGTAAGCATTGTCTGAAGTTCAGGTTTAATATTGACCTGAAAAACGCAAACACACACGTGATCCAGTTATGGTGAGAAAAGACTGGTCAGTATAGAGATGCTGACAAAGACAACTATTTGGGAAAACATCTCGTTTCGTGCTACTCTGCAATGATTATAGAAACGACAAACATCCTTCAGAGGGATGTAATCAGGTAGCCAAGTTTATGCTAGTGATTAAAATGCAGTCTGTGTGAAGACAGTACTTTTCATTAGACTTTCTCTGTATATCCTCATTGTTTATTTTTTGTACTCGTAAATGTCTGTGATTTTCATTTTCGCCAGTAGAATCTCAAACTCAGCCTCACTGATTGTTTTTATCCTCGGTTGCTACCTATTACAATTTATTGATCGTATTACTCTGTTCAGCTGCTAATATTTCGAAATATACGCAGTAGTATTGAAATTAAAGGCACAATAGTGCACAGTACATGTAATGTTAGGCATTGTAACGATCATGAAGCTTATTTAATGTGGCAAATTATAAGCTGAAATAAGCACAAAGCCTACAGTTTCTATGATTTGTTCTGTTAATTGCGAAATGAAAGAGAGGAATAATGACTTTTGTTTGCACCCGCTATAATTAAAATATATAGGACACGGAAATCTCACGGTACCACATACAAAAATCTATGTCATCATCGTCTAGTGAGAAGGTTATGAGTCACGTGGTTGTAATTTAAATATCTATAGAAAACACAAATGACGTACACACGATGGAATAAACACGTAAAGGTTGCCTGCCTTGGTGATGTTCATGAAAAAAACGTCGAAGAGTTGTCAGATAAACCGAATGGACCCTATCTTGGGGAAAATGTTTGTTCGATGGAGAGCATTGAGGGAGAAGTTAGATCAGTCATTTGACACATTCGGTGTTTACGTTGTGTAATGAGAGGGTATCTTGCTGAGTGTAGCATTTTTATCATTTGTATCAGGTAATTTGAATTACTTGAGCAAATTTGTATACATCTACTGCTGTACTCTCTCTCACTCTCATACACACACACACACGTTGGACAAGTACTTTGCTTGCAAAAAAAAGTTAATGACCTGTGCATGTAATTGTGTAGAATAAATAATATATCTTTGATATTGAACTGTTCATAGGGTTAAATGTTTCATTTCTCATATTTTAGATAGACTGGATGGTAAGATTTATTGTGCATATTTCAACTGCTATCAAATTCATTACGAAACACTGTTTTGACGATGATTATTAAATTATCTCAATTCATGATAAGAATGGATGATATAATGTTATCAAAGTATAAAGACTGACAGGGTGACATTGTTATGTTTTTTAGTTAGTGGCCTGAGCTGTAGTTAAGGTAGTCTAATTTATATGAAGAAAGGAATCATATTTGTTAACAAAATGAACTCTTGCTAAAATTGAGTAAATCAATTTAAATGTTGACTTGATTAATATGGTACAGAGAATTAAAATTAAATTATACATTAAAAACACATATTTATTACATACTTTTCAGATACAAAGTTTAAAAACATGTAGCAACAGATGTACGCAATAATTCAGAGCCAATGGCCACTGCATGCTTCACGTGAATTCCTGGAGGTTTCCTTTGCAATAAACAGTGCAATACACATGGAGTATCTAAAGGGTTGGCTGTTGCGTGAGGAAGATAATAATTGTAATTTGTGCAACATTTTAATTTACGTTTGGTTGCTACAACTGTTATTTCACTGAAAACAATCATGTAATAAATGCAGTGTTGATAAAATTTATTTAACAACAAAGTGCAAGTAGGTGGAATTTATACTGTATACTTTTCTTTATATAAAGAAAAGAAAATACCATGAAGTGTCCTTTCTATCTATTTATTGTAATTGTTTCCATTAGAGGGATCGATTTCAATATATTGTTCTCCATTCTCTTCTTCCCCCCAAAGTGTCATGACTGGTAAATCAGTACTTAGTGGACCAGTGATGACAATATTTAAAAAATTGTGTTTCAATATGATTTTTCTATGTAGTTCCCAGTTTGTAACTGTGGCACGTGCAATCCGTTTTAATATCCTCATTCTATTCATCCACTGTTTATGAAGTCATAAACAAATTATATACAATTTGCCATGTTAACATAACTGATATTATATATATATATATATATATATATATATATATATATATATATATATATATATATATATATATATATATAGTAAGAAATGTCTGTATGTTTGCAGTGAATCGCGTGGGTCAGGTGTTGAAATGACGGGAACTGCTAGTAGTAATTTAGATCACATTGGGTAAGTATAATGAAATAAACATTTTAATATCATCTTACAATTCATTAATATATTGCGACAAACATAAATAAATTAATGTCATCGTGAAGCTTATGTTTCATTATAATGAGTTTTATATCATTGTTCATATCATACATACATACATACATACATACATACATACATACATACATACATACATACATACATACATACATACATACATACATACATACATACATACATACATACATACATACATACATACATACATACATACATACATACATACTATGGTCTGAATGAATATGTGTTCATTCTACATATGAATAATTTAATGTACGTATATTACTTAGGGTACAGTGTAACATTTACCTTTGTTAACATTAACAACTGTTTCGCTAACGATTTTGACACAAAAAGTAAATTTAAAAGGGCTTGAGAAAGACACTGAGGTTTTGATTTCAGTGCATGATATAATCGATAGCGCTAAAAGCATTGTTAAAATAACAAGTAATTTATAGATAGGCAAATTTTAAGATCTCAACCAAGTCATGGGAAAATAAATGAAAAATCAGACTTGTCATCAACAAATTTTCTTGAAAGTGATCCAGTCAACAGATTACTATGTATTAAGCATGTTATTTTAGGAGCCATTTATTTTTCTATCAAGATTTTTAAACCAAATCAGTTTTGAACATATTGAATCATTTGGATGTCGATGTATTGAGAGAGAGAGAGAGAGAGAGAGAGAGAGAGAGAGAGAGAGAGAGAGAGAGAGAGAGAGAGAGAGAGAGAGAGAGAGAGAGAGATTAAACCGTAGAATTTAACTTTAAAATGTAATTTTAAGTATGTTATATCATATGTGAAATACTAAATATTTGGTGCAAATTCAGTTGATTATTGGGACCTATATGTAGGTCGCATCATTGGTGTTATGCTACATCAATGATGTGACTGAAGAAGTTGATTATTGGGACCCACAAGTTTATGTACTGGACCATATTACATTGGAATAAAACTTTAGGGAGCCTGGGATGTGAACAAACTGTAAACTCTTTACAAGTGGAAATTCTAAACCTGGAATGTGTACATTTAAACTTTAAACGTACCAGAGAATAATCACCAGAACAGGCAGAGCTTTAGAAAAGAAGCTACTGACTCTTTGGTTACCCATTCATAATCATATTTATCAGCTATTTCAGGTTATTAGTAAACATAACAAAATATTAGTTTTATAGATTGATATTTATATTACTGTGATACAACCTGTAGAATTGGAACAATATTTAGGTTTTGATGGTTGCTGTTCATGCACTCTTTATTTTATCTTCATTTCTTCAAAGTTGCCAAGCGAAAGGATAATGCGGTTTGTTACAATAGTCCAATGACATTGCAAACAATTCCGTATTTTAAGAAAAACTACCCAGTAACTATGAATAATATTGTTGAGATTTATGTTGTTGTATTTTGAACAGATAAATGTATGCATTCACAACTATATAGTGATATAATATTTTTGTATGAAAAATACAAGTTATATTTCATAATGCTTTTCTTCAGATTGCTATTAATATGTAATGTATCCATGATTATACATCACCAAATCGTGTAGGCATGCAGTCTTTGAAAAGTAATCTACTTGAATTGTCCGAGCAATGTGGAATGTTGAAGGATATTGAATAACAAGTCGTTATCGGTTAGCATGAGAACGATTGCCACACAAGTTAAGAAAACATTATCTTTCACAAAGGTATAATCGATGCTCTAACAGCCAAAGTGGCAGTTGATCCGTCTTTTCTTGAAAGGACAGTATTACGTCACACATCAGAGAACTTATATAAGAAGGCCTTATATCTATACCTTGAGAAAACCTGGGTATGAGATGACGAAAGAACGCATGAAGGATAATCCTAGGGGAATTAGTAGACATTTGGCGCCACAAAAACTGCCATCAACTTACTTTTGATTTTGACATTAGCTACATTAGCTAAATATGATAATGTGTCTGCTACGGCTGGTTATGCTTTACATAATGTTGTGTAAATAACAGTAGTTAAAAAGAAAATTTTAACAGTATTTGCGAGAACTAAAATATTCTATATTGATTATATCTGACGTTGTTTCTCACGGTGTTTATAGGATATATATATATATATATATATATATATATATATATATATATATATATATATATATATATATATATATATATATATATATATATATATATATATATATATATATATATATATATATATATATATATATACATATATATATATATACATATATATATATATATATATATATATATATATATATATATATATATATATATATATATATATATATATATACTAGTGTTTTCAAAAACCTGAATGAAGTTAATATGGCGTGATATAACTAAGATGTAATATTATGTAACGTTACAAGGAAACAAAGAAATGTTACTTGTATTTATATACAAAGTTTGCAACACGTGCAAGTATGTGTTCATGCGAGGCTTGAGGGGAAGAAGCCAGTTTATCACCCAAAAGTATTAAAATAATTGTCATGTATCTGCCAGACTAAAACGAGGGAATTACATGTCTCTGTCCAGACCGCAGCCTACCATGCTGTTACATCCTGGCTATGGCAAAAACAGCACCATCAAGGATTAGAACTTGAAAATCCTTAAAACAATATTATAGTTTAATATGATAATAATAACACATAAAATATACAAATAAAAACAGTAATACAAATAAGCAATTATCAATTAATCAAATTTTATTCATGTCATGTCACCAGATTCCACTTTAAAGTAAATATGTGTCAATTTGTGATTCAAATTATGCTAGATTTTTATTTTAAAAGAGCACTGAGATTTTCGTCACAGCTTGAACAGATATTAAGTACAGTATATAGCAAAATGGGCAGCACCAAGTACTGTCATACATGTCCATAATGAGCATTGAATTTATGATTACATATTGTAGGTGTCATTGAGCAGACAACATATTAAATAGCTAATTTTGCCCACTGGGGGATTTATTTTGGAATGAGGTAATTTAGTTAGAGTAGATACGTTATTGATGCCTTTATACTTCAAAAAAGTAAATTTTTTGACAAATTTGATTATATATAAAATTATTTATATTGAGGTTTATGGGTTTCTCTTAGAAAGTTAGGCTCACCTGATTTGTGATTCGATAGCTGTTAAAAGAACCGACCCTTTTGACAACTGTCATGTTCTGGAAATTAATATTGGACACTAATCTTCATTCTGAAATTATGTTTATGTCTCTTATAGAAATGCACTGAATAACTGAAGTATTTTTCTTATGTTAAATATCTGCAGTGTGGACAGTAATAAAGGTGGGTTTAATTATTGTGTCCAATTGGGTGTATTTAATTAAATCAATTTTTCATTGGAATTACAAGGTGAACATAAACTTTAGGACCAATACAATTTTTTGAATTACTGTGAATTCATTCAAAAATAATGTGACTTATTTCATTGCGATATATGAATTATTAGACACCAATATTATTCAAGGCTATTTGTATATCAGTACAATAGATTGAATTGCATTCAAAACACCACTGGGACTTATATGGAATACTATATACTTTTGTAGTGTGATATATATATATATATATATATATATATATATATATATATATATATATATATATATATATATATATATATATATATATTAGAATTATCTGGAATTTAATTCACAAAACTGTAATTTATTTACTTTCTATTTTAGGCAAAAACGTCATTTGTTGAATTCTACAAAACTTGGTATTTGTTCTTTTTCTGTTAGTCAGTATAAGAACATAGAGTCGTAACAGTACTTTTTCCTGAAGTCACACTCAAACAATTGGATCCTATATAATCCTCTGATTCCATATGAAGATATTTACTCAACAAAGAACCTTATCATTCTATCATCATCGTCTTAGATTCGTTCGCCATAATTCAGTACCTATATTGAAAACAATTATTGAAAATAATCTATTCTATTAGATGAGTATCCATAGTTTAAACAAATAGTCCTTAACATTTGCATTTATATGTCTGATTGTAAAATTAATTTACAGTGATTGCAAAGAAGTAGTCAAATCATATGTCTCATATGGCCTCTAAAAAAGTTCTTGAAACGTCTGTCTGTTAAATGATGAGTACCAATGGTTTAAACAAATAGTCCTTAACATTTGCATTTATATGTCTGATTGTAAAATTAATTTACAGTGAGTTCAAAGAAGTAGTCAAATCATATGACTCATTTGGCCTCTATAAAAGTTCTTGAAACGTCTGTCTGTTAAATACTCTTTTTAGCATATTAAGAATAACTCATTAAGAATCTATCAATTCCATACAAAGGTTGGAATATTCATCACGGACAAAGGTGATATACAGGACTGACTCTTACAACATATCTTTTGTATGTCTATGTGCATGTTTCTACATTTTCCACACATGCTATGTCTTGTGCTGGATGATAACCACCACACTGTTTTGGACCTGGCTCCAACACAGAAGAGAAGGCATGGTGTAACCTCAAACTCTGTAGGAAGATATCAATCAGCCTGTCTGCCTCAACAATTTATATGATATGAAATAAGATATTACGCATACAAATTCATTGTATGTATTTGATACAAAAATAAATTAACACTAAAATCAAATTACCAAGGAAACTGAAATGCTTCAAACATCATGTAATTACATCAGGCATCAGTCTCCACAACTCCACCTTGGAAATAGATGCTCCAGAGTCCGCAAATGTTGTATTATAAAATTAGATACCCAAGTTGTGTAATGTGGAGTGTAAATTTATGTAGTATTTTTATTTTATTAGAGGGAAAGTTTCATATTCATATTCAGCTGTTATATGTCTGTAATTTGCAGCTGTGTAATGTATCCCATATGGTAGTTGTTCAGTGTAATTTTGTAATACATATTGTACACATCTAAAACTGTAAACCTAGGCACTTATATGCCCAAGAAATACAAACACGTTCGAGAGAGAATTAAAGAATTGTCAATGTTTTCTTTACATCAAGTAAAATTTTTATTACAGAAATCATTTGTTGTAATCACCTGTTCATGGGTGGAAAAACGAATATGAAGCAGCATGAGGAATTACAATTACTACCCACATTGTTTTGTAAAATCGGAAGAATATTATTTTTCTTGCCGTCATGCTATTCTAAATTCTGGATAAGTGAGACATGTTAGAATTCTTTATGTTCTGATGAAATTTTCTTTTGTATTTTCTTCTGATCAAAACCGTGCCATTACTGTACGATGCAATAAGTTGTTAATAACTATGGTCAATTGACACTATACCTTTATATGTGTTAAAATACAAATGTGATCCTTACTTACATACCTTTAGGATATTACGTTTAGGTATATTAAGTTCATCCATGACAATGACGTAAATACGTCGACCATTTGTCATGCCAACATATTTTTCAGATCCATCGTTGGTTAATATTCCATTAAATCTTCCACACGAAATTACTACACGCGGTGGTGAGGCACGTGAGCGATTTAGTTTTGTACGTATTGCCTTGTTGAACTATTGCCTGTGTCAGTATAATTTTGGATGAATGCATCCGACACGGGGCTATCTCCGATTTCACCTTTGTCAGTGTGCTCAACCAGGATCTTTACCACAAAGTCGCCTTTCACCGTGACAATAATATATTCAATGTCTACTTTTGAGGTTTTCAGTTTTTTGCTAATGTTATCTTCAACAATCACAAGGTCACCTGGATCGAAACCAATAACCTTTCTGGCAAACTTATTCCAATCCCCTTTGGTGGCAAATCGACTGATAAAGACATCAGCACCGTGTCGTCACGTTGAGTAATGACTGTTAATGCTGATGAATATTGTTGTATAATGCTGAACGTAATTTAATGAGAAATCAATAAGTGTTGGTGGGTATATGAACGCTATAATGAACGCAACGCTTAAATGACAAGATGACGGCGTATGGAACCATCCAACCGAAATTATCCTGGTAAATGTGAATTTAAAAAAACTGTTTTTATCCGCCAGTGCCCCGAAATAAATAATTAACAACTTAGACTGCCAATACAGGTCCAAACAAATTATGTAGAGGTGTTACCACGTATGCCACCGAGTGAGCGCAAGGTAATATTGCGCTGCACCATCGACGCAAGTTCATCTCGTATAAAACACAACGATCAATTTTGCTTTTGCGAATAAACCATGATTAGTCAATAGATACTTAAAACAGCTTTGCTTCCATCAAGGGCGTGATCTTCTGTCACAACTAATCAAAAACCTTTGCACGAGTTTGTTCGACGACTCGTGCTTGGCAATCAAATTCCTTGCCCTTCCTTTATGCGTTCACGACAGCTTTTCTAATACCAATTCCTGATTCAATTTCGACAGTCACTTACGCTACAACTTATGCAAACGCTGAAATCGCTGCAAGGAATGGAAATATCCATCCTGTCTTTTGCATTTCTGTAACATTTGATTTGGATATCTGTATTGTTATTGACCTGTTGTTTTTTTTGGCAGCGTTAAGCTGAGCAACCTGTGTTTGATTCAGCCACACAGAGACTTTTCCAAATGATATTGCTGAAAAAGGTTTATGTGTGACCCCACAATTGTCTTTATTGCGTTTGTTTACTTTGCAAGTTGATTTTCAGTAAGAACGACCTTCACTTCATGATAGGACATTAAATAACATACTTAATTTAACTTCTTTGAATTTTTACAGTTACGTCGATCACTTTCATTCGGCCACCAGCACCATCCAACAACAGAGTTTTGTCATAATAGATGTAATTAGCACCAGCAAGATCTACAAGTGCATGAAAATACACGTCAACAAAGTACTGCTTGAACAACGTTAGATGTTCTAATATAAAAATTATAAATTGGGTACAACATACGAAAGTCTTGCTATGAGATCTGCACACTCGTGTCAATATTTTGATAAAAAAATTAATATATGTACAACAACAAATTGTTATATGTACACACAATATGAAGAGTGGCTTCTGTAGAACAAAGTCCATTTTTTCCGAGGTTTCCTGATGGGAGTTTAACCGCAATGAAAGTTCTATGGTATCAGATATAATTTTTCTATCTTTTATGCCTAATATTTCAAACTTCATTTTGAAATGCTATGAACACATGTTTTGGTATAGCAAGACAATGTTGGTTAATTACTTGCCAGGTAAGCTGTTCCGCAATACCAGTTGATAGGTATACGTCTGTGGTCTGCGACAAATGATATTGTTGATGTTGTTCACGGCTACTTTAATGATAACAAACGTAATTATGTTGAAAGTTACGAGGTTAGTACAGGCTTCCACAATGTTAAAGTTTTAATGAAACGTTGCAAGTAGCGACACCTACAGCACGCCAAATGGATGACATCGGTGGAAGTAATTTTACTGCACAAAGTGACTATGTGTTTAGCTCCAAATAAAAAATTGAGAATACATCTTCAAAACGCAAAGATATGACCGTAATGGAATTGTGCACGAACACCTCACTGTATAACAAATGAGGTATGATCGGTGTCGTACAAATACAAAGTTTAAATTTGTGTTGGAACTACTAAACAAAAGGGCGGTGGTAACGGGTCTAGGATCTATATTCACAGGTCCATAAAAGAATTCCGCACAGTATGCTGAAAGTTAAGTCGGCTATGACCTGCGTGTTGAATTACCTATTGTACAAACGCCATCTGCTCACGTGTAATCTTCGATGTATCAGGCAAGTCATATGCTACTTGTGGCTACGTCACCATCGTCCATAACAGATTCGGTTTCATTTCAATCGACGAAGTAACGTGCACTGTTCAATAAAGCCATAATTCCGTTACCAAATCCCATTTGGGCATTGGCGGGATAATCACAATTATCGTCCTGTATCAGTTTTGACTCCACTTCCAAACATGCCTTGCAATTCTCTTTTCAATTGATTGGGATCTCTGGCTGGATATGGATAACACTGGAAATCTCAATTGCTTTGATTAATTCCTTCCATGTCAATTATTAACTCAAATACTTCATTGAACCGAGCCATGGTTTATATTTTATTGTTTTACTTTAATGCCATGCAAATCAACGCCCATTTTCCAGACTTTCCAACAGTCAAATCGGACAATCGCTCTTGAGCGGCCTCGCTAAAGATTTTACTAACTTCAGACTAAATTCACTCTATGACATATAACTAGAACCACTTTTGGTACTCGTGTTTCTAACCGTCGTAATCGATCTCGAAGGGACTGAAATGCCTGCGAGCCCAGTTGTTCTAATTAAATCCATGGGTACACTTCAAACACTGTCCACATCTACCATTGCATCTTTTTTAGTTATGGACGCAGCTCGCGACAATAAAGCTTCCAGTGCTTTTGCTGCACGAATAACATCACTGAGACCGCTTCTGTAATAGGTCATGTACAGGGGTTTCTCGCGTTAACTGCGCAAATATGTTTCTCATGTCCACTCACGAATGTCAGAGTTGTTATTATTAAACGACACTACAGTCTCTAATGTATCCTAACTGTATCGTCAATTTTTCAAAGCACAGATGCATGAGTTGGTCATCTTTAACCCACAAAGGAAAACCGAATATGGGTAAACCGCGTGGCAGATACACGTGAGCTGCGTGTGTAATATATATATATATATATATATATATATATATATATATATATATATATATATATATATATATATATATATATATATATATATATATATATATATATATATATATATATATATATATATATATATAAAGTCATCCCGTATCACTGTTGGTGAAAACTAGAAAAGTCTATTACCGTAAATGCCTATGCCTGTCGTGTCGGAACTGCTTTCATAACTGCCACTGACAGCGTAAGAGTTTAAATTAACCCGATTTATTGAAACAATTTTTACAATGTCAAGCGCCACACGAGTGTGTGTGTGTGTGTTTTGGATTTGAAACTTAGCTTTAACAATTTGTCAATCATATATATGCAATGTCTGCAAGGTGGCATGTGTTTGTTTTGTGATGTATAGCACTTGGTCATCATGTAGCATAATGTCCCACCCAATCACATTATCCTTACATCAAACCTACGAGTCCTAACATTAGCATCTTAATGCTGAGTGCTAAGCGAGGCAGCTGTTTGTAGCATTTTTTAAAAATTCTTTGTAATGACTCGGCTGAGGTTCAAAACCGCAAGGTGGACGCTATAGCCACATGATATCCCACACGCAAAAATCGTTAATTATCTGAAATATGGCCAGGCCAATCGAACACTGACCTTATAGATCACCTTTAAATACGTTTGTGATTCGATGGGAATGACATATCTTAGTGTGGCCTATGAATGCGTATGATAACCACGGAAATGTTTAGTCTAATTTCGTCATTGATTGAATCTTTGTCGTTAGCGAGCGATGAACATTGGATAGTATCACAGTTAGTGCCAGTGTCCGCTGAAGTGTTCCCTGGCAGACCAACAACCTGTTGGAAACGAATATTAGGCCACCTATAATACAAAAGCAAGTGCTAGTGCGATAGCAGGTGTGCGTGATTCTTCAGCAGTCACAGGTGCACAAAATATCACGCTAAATTATTTTACCGCAGATGAGATGGTGATTATCGAGGTTTCGCTTTGGGCTGTATTTACAAGTACCAAATTTCACATAAAATGCAGAGCTTTTTAACACTCGGCATCTCAATTGTTTCAAAACTTATAATCGATGCTGTATACATAATGAAATCTTCTACAAGTTCATGCATCAGCGCACGTTATGTGCCTCTGTCCATATGATGAACGGCGTGCAACCACTGACAAATCCATATGGCTTTATTGCTGACTTCGGGTGTGTTGTTGCCAGCACGAACTGGTGAGGCAAGTAATTCCAATCTTTTCGCAAGATCATTATGGTCACATAGCTCGTCATTACTAAGGACTTTCCTTGTTTTTTTTTTCCTGATTATTTTTCATACCGTTTTATGTTCGACTAGAAATGTCTTATTTTCTTGTTCTTTATTCCATCTGAGCTGATTTGAATATTTCAAAATATATAGGTTGATTTAAATTCTCTTCAATAATTAGTGATAACGTCCATGATTTTGCATTTTTGCTTTTATTCGGATTTGGTTACACCGTTTTCCTTTTTTGATTTCCGCTAAGAAATTTAGCTTTTCCCACTCTTTAATTGATTGTATTATCCACTTCTTATTCCGTTTATGAGCAAACTTTGGGTACATTTTGCTTCTTTAGCCAATCGCAAAATGCATTTTGTGCATATGCTTGTTCTTCTTTTGTATGTTCAGGAATTGGTGTTAGCTATTCTTCTAGTGGTTGTCTTATTTGTAATACGTATCCTCATAACAATTCACTTTCTGCAGTTATTACTTGTGTAAATGCTTTAACGTTTGCACAAGATGAGTCCACCAAGTACCAGTACTATGTTTATTTCCAGTAAACTTCCAAAATAACATTTAATAACATTTAAGCCATTCCATATTTAAGTATTTATCACGTGTCCTTATTGGCATTTTAATCATTTACTCTTTCAGTCCGGAGGTCTGATAAGATCGAAACGCATAGGATGTTATAAATCAATTAGCGTGCGACCTGTAGCCGGTTCGTACGTTTGTGATCTTGGCAATTGCCTCTCTTAACTCCTCCCTTAGTGCCTATGCACATTTTGCGAGGTTACCCTGGACGTTTCTATGTTCTTCAATGTCTTCTTTAACTTCCTCCATCGCCTGTAGCAAAAAGTGCCCTTTGACTAATTTACAAAATGGTTCGGTAGATTTTTCTGTTCCCGTAAGTACTGTCACTTATTGCACGATAACACTTGTGGTGTTTTAATATTCTTAGCATGTTAGACAATTTCATATGTGGGTTTAATCAAATGTTAGCTCGAACCTGCTGTGCGATCTTCTCGTGGAGTCTGTCGCGACTGTAACATATTTTCTCAATGTTAGACCTTTTGAATTAATTTTTGCTCTTCACGAACATCTTCTCTGCGTCGATTACCCGATTCCCGGACATTTCTATATCATCTGGGGTTTTTATTGTCACAACATTTTCTCCCATTTGTAGCCAACACAGTAGACTATAGCCTCTAAGCATTTATTTGGATATTGGGTGAGTGTTGATGAGTACAATGTAAGAAAAATCTCAAAGGACAAAAAAAGAGTACGCATGAAAAGCTAGTTAAAATCATAATAAAAGAGTAAATATAAAAGGGACATGAAGCTATGTAAAGGAATCTAAGCAGATATATGTAAGAAGAGATAGTTTGATCTCATTACTGTTGGCAAATATTCGGAGGCAGGGAATTTGACAGTGATATAATTTTGTTCTCAGCGACAAGGAGGCTATCTTATACCAGATAGTTTATGCTTGTATATGAAATGTTTCTTTCTAGAACATACCAATATGACCTTTTACTGTTCTACATTTCTGCTATGAGGAATAATACAGGTATGAATCGAATACGTACAGTACATAATTAATTTTTACAAAACCACAAAACTAGAAGCTAAAGTATTATTAAAAACTGCCCCTACCTATGTCTCGAAGGAAAATGCTAGCTTAAATAAATCAGTCATTTCTGATGTCATGCTTTTGAAAAATGAACAATGGAATACAAAAAAGTATACTCAATGTGCGTGAAGAACTTCGAGCAATGAAACTTTTAATAAAGGGACAATGGTTCCACATGAAAAAGAAAGGTGGGAAGAAAAATATAAAATAAGTTACCTAAATTTCCATACTTAAGTCAAATCATCGTTTATTATACAAATAGGTAAACATCAACGTTAGCACCTTAAAGAACAGCATTGGCACATTTTTCCAGTCCAAAGGTCGACCCAGATACCCGACGAAAAGTTAATGGTCATGTTTCGACCATTCTGCCTTTGTATAATAGGAGGGTACACAACATATTTCGTCACAATTCAACGGATGTTCAAAGGGTAAATGTGGGATAGGTCATGATTGTATTACAGGCTGTCCGTAGTGTTCTGTCTTGGCATGTTTCAGTACCAATCGTCTCGATGCTGAGTTACATCTTAACGCCAATGTTCATTCACTGAACAATGTGTAAAGAACATCATTGTTTTGAGTGGACTATTTTGTCTGTTGTATACCCATGAGACCTTGACGGCCCTACCTGTTGGGAATATACCATCAGCAACTTCCTCGCATCACATTTTATGTGATGGTTACAAATGTTGTTTCTCTTATGCGTAGAAATAATGATGTGGCATTTGGGGTTGTTTTTCATATGAAAAATATCACCTAGCTTCTACGCATCGGCAAGACAGCTAAGGTCATACACCTGTTGATGCTCACTGAATTTAAAGAGCCTGAACAGAAAACCTAAGCCTTATGGTATGGATCTGTAGTAAGTACAACGACATAAAATTCGTCTGCCGACAATGCCTCCACAACTTCGGCCGAGTTAATCTATTATAAGCAGTCACTATATGCTAATGCGATATAGACAAAAATAAACAACGTTTGCCATTACCTGAGGGCTGCAAGAAACTTTTAACATCGTCCCTGATTTATTATCACGAGATACGTTTCAGATACGTCATTTATGGAATGTTCAAGAGACTGAACATGTCAGTGAAAGACCCAGCCTCTAATTCACAAAAAAATCTCTCAAAAGGTCCCATAAAGCTTTTTCTCTCTAGTAGTCTGATGCATTTGGAGACACCACGGAGGCTACTGCCTGGTCATTGGAGAATCGCGAGCTTGAGTCAGTGAAGTTTCGATATCCAATCAGAAATCCGACCTATAATTACAAGAGACCGCAAAATTGTTTAGGAATCTGTCGACTGCCACAAATATCACAAGGCAATAGGCAACGACAAAATAAGAAACCATTGCCATATTACCCGATTTCATTGCGCTTCCGCCTACACAGAATCTAACTTTAAGCTCCGAATATACCTTACCTAACACAAACGATGGTGCTAGTTTGTGTTTCATGTGTTGCACGACTACGACGGTCAGTTATTAAGCATGATTTAGGACAACCTCTTCCAAAGATTTGGCTCCGTCCCAAACGATACATGGGCATTTGGCGTCCATTGACATCCTACCGTTAATGAACAACAGTTTCAAAAGCTGACCAAATTCATATCGACCAATGAACTTTGCATTTCTATGCTTTATACAAAACACGATGTTAAATGCTTAGCCATAAAGAGCCATCTGCATGTACGAATTCATGAGCCGTTAGGGCTGACTAGAAGAAACTTTACGTGCATAGTTAGTGCCTGTGGAAAGCAATCAAATGTGTTGACTACCACAATCTCTACCTGCAAAAAATATGCGCTTCTGTTCATTGATTTGTTCTCTACATTTCGGGACATTTTGCTGACGACAAGGTTCATTATTACATCTCATCCAGTATGACACGCGGTACATGGTCATTAAGACAGTTGGTTTCATGCCTAAGCTGCCGTAAAGAAGTTGATGCGTGGCCTGTTTTACGCTTTACGTGAACGTGAAAAATCCAGTGTGCATTGGCAATGACATCAAAAGACAATAAGTGTGAGTATTTACCTTTACAATGACAATTAGTGTGGCGAGCCATGCTGCAGAGACCGACAACTTGAGGCTTAAGCTTATTATCCCACAAGATTTGGATATAGTAGTGAGGATTCTCCTAAGGATTATATTTTTAAACGGTACATTTCTTACTCCAAGGAGCCCCGTGACTCGCACAGCAACTACTCGTGGCTAAAGATTCATGTGCGCTGATGATATGTGGCTAAGTGATTATCATCGTCGTTTGATGAACAGGCTAGGAGATCGAATCACCGAATTCACGAAGCTGGTCTCCATCTTACGTCCAAAAGAATGATACGTTTGTCCAATTCCGAAACCACAACCTCTGACCAGAACTTGAAATTCGCGTCGAAAATGTTCACATACTACTCGAGTTTGGTTAGTCTTTAGATAACCCCATACATCTTGCTCAACAATGGCTTGAAGTTATCTATTAAAAATGTTTTGACAAAGAACTTCTTTAAGTAGCACATAATTTCATTGGAAACTTCAGCAAACGCATTGGCCTAAGGACAAATCAGAAATCTGACAAAAACATGATGCGGTTCACAAGGTGGACGCTACGTCCAATTCTATATATACTGGAACAACATCAATAAAAGTCTGGTATGGCAAAAGAGCGGAACCGCAGCAAATGGACACCAACAGCTCGTTCATAAGTGGGGTAAACGACAATACCTACTGTGATGTTCTAGGAGGTAATTGGCAAGTTTAATAATGAATTCAACATGACTGGTTGCAGAATAAGACAAGATTCCATTCATCCTTCTGGATTGTAAGTGAAGTTGTTTAAAAAGTACATCTAGAAGCTAATTGAGTAAGACATTGAAAAAGTCTCCAGGCCAGTTGTGAAACACGTCCTGAGGCCGAATTATACCTAGATGTCGTTACAAAATAGGAAGTTATTTTCATAATCAGACAATCATAAAATATAATCTTGGCAGATGGCAGCATCGTGCATACGCTGCAGAAGCATGTGCAACTGGTATTGTTGTCAAGATGTTAACTATCAAATTTCTTGAGAAGCCTGATATTTTGCCGCCAATACACCTATTAGGAATTTTGCTAAGTTTTCTTAGCCAACCGTTTACCTTACTGACGGTGCCAACGACATACAAGTCACTCCACACACCTTTTTCCATCACTATAGAGATGTGCCAAATAGTTTGGAAAGACCTTGACCTATTTTTAGTACCTCTTTCCTAAGAGACAGAAGTACCTCAAAGATCTATTTGGCCTGTGTCAAAACACCTTATGTGGTAACTGAATCTTGTTACGTGTCTAGGGTCGTACAAAAGTAACAAAGAAAAGAGTGAAGGAAGCAAACTTTGCTTTGCAAACTTTAACAAACTATAGGTTTCCTTCGTAAATAAGGCAAAAATATGACAAAGGACTTACGGTGTGTGAATCTGATCAAATTAATTCTATAATTGATAATATAAGTCTTATATCAAAAAGTTCTAAATGAATCAAGGTTCGAACACCGATGAAGTTCCAAGATGGAAGGCGATGATATTTTCTATAACCTGTTTTGTGTTTTCATGTCAACAGTTCTTTGTTAAATCACTAAAATTAATATCCGGTTTTAGAGTTCCAAATAATTTCCAATAAATGTCTTTGTCCAAGAATTCTGATAAAGAGCACATATATGTATGTTTTCCAAAGAAATTAACTACTAATTTAAAAAAATAGGTAAAAATCAACTAACAAAAAAACAAATACCATTGAGCACCGAAGGTATTAATTATGATAGACTGAAATCGCTGTAAAATGTTAGTTTTAACTCGCATTTTTAGATCTCGTGATGGGGTCACGTGTTCACTTAGTTCTAGTGGATTAATAATATATAAGCGAGCTGTCGCGTCCGCCATAGACGAATTTTATCATACTGAACGAATATATAAAATTGAATAACAATTAAAAATGTTGTTTATATAGAACTGACACTCAAGCCAATTATGACCTTGTTTACGACCTATACCTTTCACTCAAGGAAAGAAATTAAAACAATTTGTTTACCAGTTCTGGATCAAGGTCAGGAACTAAGTTAGCTAAACATATAATATAGCAATACTAGTTATTTGCCAGGTCAAAACAAATCCTGGACATAAAACACAATTTAACCAAAAAATGTTGCTGATAGAACGTTAACACAAAAACACACGAACGACATCAAGTGAACTTCCTTTCACCAAACACCAGCTTGAAACGAATGCATCTGCCATAAAGGTTAGTGTGTCTGTATGTGGCTTACACTCATGCACCCTATAAGAAGGTGATTGCTGACATCCGATCAAACCGAAACTGTCAAATCCAGTAAATAAAGTTATTATTAGAATACCATTCAATGAGATAAAAAGAAATACAAATAATTTAAAACCAACACACAAACAAATAAATTATATGTACGTAACAATCCCTTAAGACAAAAGCTGTAATTAATCGTGATCGTACCTTTGACAGGGAGACTATCCTAAGAGACTTAATATAAATTGATGACCTTGGAAATTGTGATACATGGCCTGAGATTCATTGTACGCCAATAACAGAAATAATTTTGCTTACTTCAACCCTATCTATCATTTCAACCTGGACTACTTCTCCTTGGTTAAGCAATCGCTTTATTTTCATGCCTGCGTCGCAAAGGGTGCCATCATCCTCTCAGTCAAAATATTTCTGCTCTAGGAGAATGCGAGTCATCAACACCTGGACAGAAAACACCATTTAACCAAAAAATGTTGCTGATAGAACTTTAAAACAAAAACACACGAAAGACATCAAGTGACCTTCTCTTCACTAAACATCAGCTTGAAACGATTGCATCTGCCATAAAGGTTAGTGTGTCTGTATGTGGCTTAAACTCAAACACCCTATAAGAAGGTGATTAATGACATCCGACCAAACCGAACACCTCCAAGCCGCCCTCAAGGCAAACCATGGCAGCAACCTTATAATTTAGACTGCAGCCCTAAATGTCATAACGTTGACGCAGCTGGGTGTATTAATCTCAAATATTCCATTGGCAGGGACGGCAGCAGCATAACAATAGGGCGAAATCTTCACCAGCCATATCAGCCCTAGAAGAATTTGTCTATTGTTTGCATGTGCAATGAGTCAGTACACCATCCTGGGTGCATCTTGAGTGAAGCTGGTATCGTCAACTTCGACTCTTCGCAAATGTGATGGACATACTTTGTGGTGTTTAAAGTTATGCCCTCCCAGGTTTTCTGCATTGATCCGCACATCCTTCTGACACATTTGTGACTAGTCCTATTTATTTTGCTGAGCAACGAAAGGCGGCTCCGGACACATATGCTTACCATCTGTACGAATAAGACAGATGGCTGATTTAAGGCAATTCGTCCATCTCGGTCTTAAAGGTGCTTAGGCGCGATGAAATGCAAGGAAGCTTAAACTACAGAACTGGCAACAATATATACCAGATGAGATAGTCTGATCATAAAAACCCAGCATCCCTGTTAACATCTTTGTCCGCTCTTTATGAACACTGAGGGGCTGCTCTGTATGACCATTTGGGCTAGCACATAACCAAGATTTGTTTTCTTAGTTTAATCAATCGCTCAATCAACGAAAACCCTAATGATCTTGTGTTCTCCGATGCATCTGAGGGCCTTACCAACTCGGGCTTGTTGATCTCTTACCAAGCCATCTGGAAAAGTAGCGGGCTAGTTTGCAGTTTCCAACGTCAATGTTCAGAAAATCGATGAAGTTTATTGCAATCTATGAAGACTATATGGCACCTCAAAGGTCATATCCGATGAGAACTATTCTGGTGATGGGCAAACCCTTTGGGATCCATAATGACCGGAAACAGAGGTGGCACTGGAAATAAACTTTTAGAATTCTGAAAAACGACATCGTCACGGTTGCCTGCGTCAGTTGTTACTACATTAACATTCATTTCACTATATTAGTCCTTCTCCATGACGGTGAGGAACATCAAGTTTCAATTTAGCGAGTTTGTCAAACCCACGACATACGAATGATACAGACATGAGGATATTGCAAAAATAAAACAGGTAAACACAGGTAAAAATAAGTAATTTGATTTCATTAATAGCTTAGACGATGAAAAACGAAATCTGATGCATGCATTATTCTATGTGCAAAATCCCACGCAAATATTTAAGTCTTTTCTTTTCATATTAAGGATGGCTAGTTGCTTCAGTCAATTCGTTTTTTAGTATGAACGTTGATTCTAATATTGTTTACGAGACAAAACCTATCGCATACGGATGCGCAGTTACCATGCTTGTTATCCTCTGAGGGTAAATATCGCGTATGGTAGAATTTACTTCCGCAATTATTAGCAAGGTTTCCTCCGAGGATTTTTAATCTGGATTGAACTAAAATAAGTGATTGTTATCAGTAGAGGCTACAACTAGCAATATTGACCGTTAGTAAAGAAACAAATTCTGCCCAGAACGGAGTAGAATTACTAATCAGAAAATGGCGATCCTACTATCAACAGATAGAGCTTGTCAGATCATTTTACTGCGTCAGCTTCGTAAATTTTCAGTATAAGTGGTCAAGTTTGGTCAAATGCTTTTTGGTTAAGCCATTGTGTGTTTGTGTTTGTGTGCGTGTTTGTGTGCGTGAGAGAGAGACTTGGATTCCTAATGTAGCTTTAACAATTTTTATTCATATCGCTGCAGTGTGGCAGTTTGTCGTAATGCCTAGCAATGAGGCATCATGCCGTATGTATGTGTCATGATGTCCCACTAACTCTAATGATTCTGACGCAAGGCCGACCAGTCCTGACAAATGTTAATGCTGAGCTTCAAGCGAGGCAGCTGTTAGTACCATTTTTGCAAGTCCTTGATATGACTCGATTTGGGGGTCGAACCAACTGCCTCCCACATCCGAGTCGGACGCTCTAACCACTAGGCCACAAGAGCCCATATGAGGGTCACTGGCTTGTCCAGCACTTTAAAGACTCTACAGGATTTCAGACCCAGCCACTAGTACAATTCCTGTTTACAAGCTATCTAAGTTGATCTTAAACCTGCCTATGGTGCTTATGTTAATTCTTGGAACTGTATTCAGCATATATATATATATATATATATATATATATATATATATATATATATATATATATATATATATATATATATATATATATATATATATATATATATATATATATTAAGAGAAATACACATCTAATTCGTGTCCTACAATTTCGTATTGAAGTTAACTTTACATATTGTTGAAATTATTTCTAAGATAGAAAGTCTAATTAAATCTGTTCAATAGTTCTCAATTCATTACAGACCTGATCTGATTAGGACTAGTTGTGTTATGTTTCAAAATATGCATAAATGTTACTTTTGGAAGATGATGTTACAAGATTTGAGGTTAGAAAATTGAATTGGTGATTATTCTCTTTGATATTTCTTCGTGTCCGATACCGCGTGTTTTAAAATTATGTTCTGAAGTTATAAACCTATCATTTTGTACTCAACTGATTTGTGATATGTTCATATTAAAATTTAAAGTTCTTATGAAAAAACTCAAACTGCTTTGATATCTTTTATAAACCTATCCAATGTAAACAAACAGTAGATTTACTTGTAATATTTCCAAATATTTCACATTTAAAGTATGAAAGATGCATTTTAAAAGTTACACGGATATTGTAAAGTTAAGAAATCATATTAGATCACGCATTTGTAGCCTGGTCTATTTCATCAGTCAAGATAAGATATAAATTTTCTATGAACGTTGTCCTGACACATGGAGGTTTCTATGGAAGGCTTGAAAAATAGTTTAATACAATACTGTCGTATTGGGTGAAGTTTATTGCGTCGTTGCAATGTTTCCGTGTAAACAACGAAGAGTAAAAAAAGTATTTATGTATGCCTTGTTGTCTTTATATCTTGCATGCATTATTGGATATGTGTTACTGTCAAACTTTCCAAACAGTCGAAAATCCCTTGAGAAATGGATAATCAACCGTATGCCTTTACGTAATACTTCTGTTGATGGCCTAAACATTTTGGACAGTGATGGGTCTAATTCGATAGATATTTGTTCTGAACAATCACACAGAAAAGTTCCTGAGGTTCCTAATTCTACAATTAGAAGAGTTGTAACACCTTTAAAACGATTCAGATGTACAAATTGGGCAGTAGTTGCACCAGTTTCCAAGCCCACAGATTCAATTCGTTTGATAACATCTGATTGCAAGTGGTGCATTATTATTGTTGCAGACATAAGCTCCCAGTCAAAAGTCAATTATATATCAGACTTGGGTTATAGTGGCAAAAGACTGGTCTTTCTAGATCCTCAAGACCAAGAACATTTATATCCAGACTTATCGACAGCCATTCAATGGAACCATCATGGAAGAAAAAACATAGGATATATGTTTGCAATTCATAACGGGGCTGAATTGATCTGGGACTTTGACGACACTAATCAAACGCTTTTTGATATCGATATTATTCACAAACAAAAGACTGTGTGTATTTTAAAGAGATGTAAAGGTTCATACAAGGTCTTTAATCCCTACCCTTACTTTGGAGTAAGCGCATCCAACATTTGGCCGCGTGGTTTTCCGCTTAAATTTGTTCATGACACAGCTACATTGCCAGGTCTATGTGTTGGTAACATTTCATTGAAAGAAGTGGGTGTCATTCAGTCAATCTCAAACATAGAACCTGATGTGGACGCTATATACAAACTAACGAGACCACGCTCTTTGGTATTTGAAGCAACGAAACTTTTTCCTTTATTTTGGTTTCTCTATATTCATATTCTCCATTCAACGCGCGTGCAACGTTATGGACAAAGTCACCTTTTCTTGACATGGCACTACCAATAAGTATCCATAGTCGTGTTTCCCATATATGGAGGAGCTATATTGCTTAATTTTTTTTCATAAGACTAAAACGAAAGTTTTATTCTCCCCACCTTATGTCTTTCAGCGCAGTTCAGAAAACTTTGTCATGAATTTTGAATCAGAAATTGACATGTACCAAAAAGCAGAAAAGTTGGTAGATTTTCTGCATTCATTTTACCCACAATTAAATAGGACGCTAGAAACATTGCATGGAGAATTGTTTAAAAGAGGTTTTATTGAACTGAGAGATATCAATTTTATTAAGCTATGGATTAAAGCATACTTGGATGCATCTACAAGTAACTGAAATCTATTCTATAAGGTCTGGTACTAAGCACATACGGAACAAAACATATTAAAGAAACCTAATATATCTTATCTTTGGAAGATCGGTTTTCAAGAGGTAATTTACACGTATACTGCCTTTTGCGATACTGATTAAATTCTAAATTATTGCAGAGATTTCACACATTAAAATCTCGCTGTATTAGCACAATACAAACGGGCTTTGCCTAGGAGCTGTCCAATTTACGAAAGCAAGAATTATCTTTAAAGAACATTGAAATGAAATAACCGTGTTCTTTCTTGCTATCCTTATTAAGTGAATTAATTATTTTATGCATGGAATATGTGGGAATTCATTTTTAGGTCAATATTAAATATATTCGCATCCTCTCCATTTTTTTTATTCGATTTAAAATGCATGTTTAATGTGGATTGTTTACATATTTTGTCACCAGATATTTTTCGTCGTAACAGATCATCGAATAATTATTTAAAAGCAAATAAAATATGTCATCTTTTCCACGTACGTGTTATTGATTATGTTATACAATGAACTATTCACTAACTTTAAACTTACAAGATGTAGTTTCGTTATTTCTTGGTGTGGGTAATAATGCTTAATATATAATGTTTAATTTTAAAAACTAATCAATAATGGCATTAGTAGCTAAAAAAACGAATATATCTAACTTAGTCAACTGAAAATTGTGGCAAGTTACATTGACCAGTAACACACGTTATCATCAAATAAATTAAATTCTTTTTAATATTGTTGGTTGATATAATTATAAATAGGAGTTAACAAAGACTTATATGTCTTCACTGAATATATGTGTTCGTTCCTTTCTTCGCTGGAAATGAGAGGAGTTCTTTACATAATTTCATCCTTGTATGTTCATGAAAAAGTAATACACACATGTTAAATCTTTATCCTTTCTTCTCAGTCCTTAGGAGGAAGCAATACGTTGCTGCTATTGTCTCTCGTCATATTAAAAAAATATATTTGTTTCCACATTAATAAGAAGCCATAATAATATGTTTCAGCAACATTTTAGTTCTTTGCTTCTTTTGTAAAATAGTAATTGCAGACTGAATCATCCTATTGAGACCTTCGATTGCTTCACTTGTGACATAAACACAAGAAACGGTATTAGAGAGAGTTCAGTATCCAGTCAAAAGTCAATATTTTGTGGCAATATTTTCTCTAATAGTTTATATATTAGTAGTAGATTTTAGTTTCCGTTTTTTCTCTCTTTTTTAATTATATCTTTTCTTTCGATTGATGAGATTTTTTTTGGAATAATGCAATGTGCGTGTGTGTGTGTGTCTGTGTGTATTGGGACTTGTTTAGAGTGTTGTGGCTGTTAATCTGTTTTTATTGTCTTTTTTTACTCTTTCTGTAAATAATATTTTGTCATGTATGATATCAACGCATTTCTAAACTTATTCCTATCTCAACATTGGTAGATCTGTTCTTAAATGATGTTGAATTGATGTATGGTCCTGGCTGTAAAAACAAAATCAAGAAATGATCATTTTCGTGAGACATGAAGAAGAATAAAAGTTTTGTAACCATGTTTATAAATAAATGATTGGCATGTGTCATCATCTCTCTCACGAGTCAATATACGCAAAGTGTACTCGCCATGATGTTACTCATAAGAACATGGAAGCCTAATTTTATTTAATCTGTGTGCAATTCATCTTGATCTCAAAAGAATTCTCCATCATGTGAGTGATACCTAAAACTACGGAACACAACATACAATTAAATATCGATGCAATATTTAGTTTGCACTGAAGTGAACATGAGTATGCTATAGTTTCAAAAATCTTCGTAACAACCTGTAATATATAATATATTTATTTAACAACAAAGCAGACCTACTATGTCTTCTGAGTTAAAGGTAGTATCGGTATATAAATAATAAAGAAATCATTGATTCAAACATTTAATTAATTTATGATAAATGATAATTAGGTTTTAGTGGCACAATTTTAAACATGTATGTCATGCGTAATAAAACCTAAACAACAACTCCCATCAACTCAATCTATACCTGTCCTTCCTTATCTTCTTCCTCTCCCCTCTCTCATATGTATACATGGAGCAATATATAGAAATATAGTTTTTAAAGTTCATCTGTGTATTGTATTACCGCATGTAAATTGCGAACATACAAAAATACTACATATAACTTTAGCACAATCAAAATTACTGGCAACAAGGCAGTCTCCTAATGTAATATATGTTTTACGTATTCTTTGCACTGTTGGAAAATGACTAAAATATATAAAGAAACATCAGAATTATATGCCCCTGGTGACATGTTGACTTGTCTATACATGTAGAAGGATATATTTACAATTTTGTTTTACAAATCATTTCTGTCTCATCTCTAACTAATATGTTAATTAAAGCATATTTAAAACAACTAAATTACGGAAGGTGATATGTTATCACAAGTGAACAGTAAAGACACGAGTAGGAAACAGACGATAGGTGTCTTGTGTACCTATTTTAAAATCATCTTGGGAATAATATAATAATAATATTATCCTGCTATATATGCAGTCGTCCGTGATGCGAGATGACTTACAAGTTTATTAATCCTTATAACAAATGGCACAACTCGTGTTTACCTCTAATTTTATAATGTCATTTCGCAGCGCTTACAAAATCTGCAAATAATAATGATTTAATTTAAACAATATTTGCGGGAGGGGCTATACGTGCCATAGACGAATGCAGCTTGCATGAACTACTTCTGGACGAAGCACATCCGTGAGCTTCAATAAAAGTGTGTCAATATATTTTGTATGCTCTTCTGATTAAAATAATTATGCAAGACTACTTGCTTACACACACAAAATAAACACGTGCATATTAAATTCTTTGTATTGACTCAAAATGCCACGGGAAAATGAAGACATTCAATCAATACAATGAAAAAATTTAATACCAAAAAATGCATTAGATGAATGTATGTTCAAATAGACGATTAAAATAAATCTAGTCACATTTCGTCAACTGTCATAATTTGGCATATCGATCAAAGCAAATTATTTACAAATCGAGTCATGCTGACTACTCCAGAACACCGCTAAAAGCTTGCCTTCTTGCCTGTATTTCAACAAAATAATATCTAGCAGGAAGGCTTTTTTAATTGACCGGAGGTTATGAGAAGTGTCACAACTATCCAGTTAAATAAAATTATGATAAATCATCGGCTAATTTAAAAAGGTATACACAGACTAAGCAGATAGTACCTAATGGTAGAGGTTTGTTACAACTAAATGCAAATCATACTGCTTGGGCAACGCGTAAAACAATCGCGTAAAACCAGTCAGCAAGATATATACTATTGTATTATTTTCTGTGCAGAGCTAGCTACCTTTGCATAGTTTTCATTGTCCCCCCCTTCCACCGCCAAATAAATATATTGGAAAACATAAGTCGAAGATGGAGATAGAAAACCATTCATTCAATGGTAAATCCACCAATCAAACTATATTTATTCATATAAATGTGATTGTTTCATACTCTGTCTCTTTTCTCCATACCACACAAATTATATGTCAAATCTATAATGAAAGTCAAAATTATAATCTGACATAGTTTCCTTCTTTATGCAAGTAGAAAAAACTGAATCTCTAAATAACAGTACAATTGAAATTATATATTTTATCGTCCACCACACCATGTATGTGCATTCAACTAACTGACATACACCAGTATCTCCTCTTAACCAGCTATCATCCAAAACATTGCATTAGGAACATTCCATATAGCCAGGCACTAAGGATACACATAATTTAGTCCAACGATGACACATTCCTAGAAAGATTTGAAGAGCTGTTGAAACGTTTAATTTACCGAGGCTACGACAAAGATATGATTACAGAGGCAATCCAAAGGGCTAGACAAACAAACTACTCAAACATAAAAAGAATGAAAAGGCTGATGGGATTCCATTTATCCTGACCAACCATTTAGATAACCCCAATATAAGTAAAATCATGGCGAAACACTAGCCCATCGTGGAATCGTCCGATATACTCAGGGCGAAGCTAACACCAGTCATTAGTCAATACCACCCCTGTCAATCTATCCCCTGCGAAGATAGAAGATGCAAAACCTGTCAACATATGATAGAGACCAGGAGATTCACTAGACGGAGACTAGAGAACAAATAAACATACATGGTCCAAACAAAACGTGCTAAACAGAGAATATAATTTATCTCAGCACATGTAAGATCTGTAGCCTTCGGTATGTCGGAGAAACTGAAAAGTTACACAAAAGAATAAACCTTCAGAGATCTGATTGGATGACAAAGAATTTATACAGAATCCCGGTCGCAGAACACTTTTCCTCCCCAGGCCACACATTCAGTGATATAACACTTATCGCCATTGCTAACAACCCCAACTGGAGTTCTGTAACCAGGAAGGAAAAGGAATCTAACTGGATAGACCGCCTCATAACATTAAATCCAAGTTGACTAAACAAAGAAGACTAAAAAGGAAAGCTATGCACTAGTAGAATTATCCTTTCCAGCGGACACATTTTCTTTTCAAACTTTTCTATATGTACCTAGCATTCTTTAATTACGACTATAATAATAAAATATCCGGAATAAAATCAAATATCCGGAATACGATTTACGTTACATAAATGTACACAAAGTACTAGATGTGGCTATAGCTCATAGATTTATAGTTGAATACAAATATTTCTCAGGATGTGCAACAAGTCTGTATAGTCCGGTTGAGACAATGCATCTATAGATTTAATACATGTAGAAACAGCCATGCAGAGTTTTACATACACAACATTTTCTATGTTCGATTTGTTTGTTTTATTCATTAAGAGTCGAAAGAGCTCAGGCTAATTAGATACTATAAATATAGTTTGTTTGTCCTATATATGTAAGTCAATATAATAAATGACTCGGGGGGAATGTCAGATGCAGGAATTGCAAATATATGTTTAATTATATATTCCTTTGAAAACACGTTTGAGACCAGTGTAACGTAGTTTCTTAGCCGAAATAAAATTGTATGTGTGTGTATGTGTAAATATTACATAGGATTATGTATGTGTGTTCAACTTAATATCTGTGTGTAGTATTATATACATGCAAGTAAAATTCTAATTATTTAGACAGAAATAAAGACCGAATGGGCTACAAGATGTAGTTGCTAGACAGAGGTTGCTAGAGGGGTTTGAGCAAGCCTGAAGGGATATTGTTATGTGTCTACCTTTCTTATGAATGAGCCATGGCGTGGTGGACGATAAAATGTATGATTTCAATAGTAATGTTTTTTGTTGGTTCTGTTTTTATCTACTTGCATAGCAAGGAAGCTCGGTCAAATTACAGTTCTGAAATTGAAGTGTTTGATGTAGATGAGTTTCCTGCATTTGGCATCGAAGCTGAGGAAGAATATCCATCGGACAAAACCATTTTAAGAATTCAGCCAATATTACATCAAACATGGAAAGACAGGGCGGTTTCCAGTAGAGTTGGTACTTGGATCAAAAGCTGGTCTATCAATCACCCGTCATGGCAGTATATATTTTGGACAGACGATTCAGCACGTTGTCTTGTTCATAACATTCACAGATACTTGCTCCCAACTTATGACGGCTATGCAGAGAACATTCGTCGCGCAGACGCCATTCGTTACGTAATACTTTACGAATTCGGTGGAGTTTATGCTGATATAGACGTGGAAAGTTTACGGTCACTAGATCCAATAATTAGGAAATACTCATGTATTCTTGCACAGGAACCATATGAACATCCAATCTTTGACGGGAACTTTGAACATTTAGTTATCAATGCATTTATGGCATGCGCCAAAAAGCACCCATTTATGAAGCTAGTAATTCAAAAGCTGATGGATTTTAATCACTTTTGGAACGTTCTTGATAGCACTGGGCCACATTTTCTAACATTTATTTATAGATCATATTTATCAGGAACAGATATTAATATTAGTGATCCAAAAGCTGTGTATCTCGCTCCTTCTGAGTACTTTTTCCCAACTATAGATCCATCAAAATTTTCATACATTACAAATATTTGTAAGTATTTCCATACCCTGAACAAATTAAAGAAACGAGCTTGTGTCTCAGTCAGGACATTTGGGCTCCAGCGAAAGCCATATACCTTCTCTTTTACAAATCACCATTGGATACACACTTATTTCGGTGGCGAGTTTAATGTTGGTGAAACTCGTGATATTTTGGATGTTGTTCCTAATGATCAGATATATAGTTGCAGCATCAAGAAAAGGATTTGAAAAATTGTTTTTATTTGTCTATTGAACCTTTAATTACTATTATTTTGTTGCACATGTTTATATATATATGTATGTATGTATGTATGTATGTATGTATGTATGTATGTATGTATGTATGTATGTATGTATGTATGTATGTATGTATGTATGTATGTATGTATGTATGTATGTATGTATGTATGTATGTATGTATGTATGTATGTATGTATGTATGTATGTATGTATGTATGTATGTATGTATGTAGTCAGGGCCAAGCTAACGCCAATCGCTAGTCAAAACCAACCTAGTCAATCTGGACCCTGTGGCGATAAAAGATGCAAAACCTGTCAACATATGATAGAGACCAAGACATTCACTAGCACAGTGACTAAAGAAAAACTAAACATACATGGTCCAAACAAAACGTGCAAAACAGAGAATGTGATTTATCTCATCACATGTAAGATCTGTGGCCTTCGGTACGTGGGAGAAACTGAAAAGCTACACAAAAGGATAAACCTTCATAGATCTGATTGGATGACAAAAAAGCTGTACAGAAGCCCGGTCGCAGAACACTTCTCCTCCCCTGGCCACACTTTCAGTGATATAATACTTATCGCTATTGCTAACAACCACAGCTGGAGTTCCGAAACCAGGAAGGAAAAGGAATCATACTGGATACGCCGCCTTAGAACATTGAAACCAAGCGGTCTAAACCACGAAGACAAGAAAATGAAAACTATGCACTAGTAGAATTTAACATTTTCTAAATCTTCTTATTATCCTTCAATTTTTACTATAAGAATAACCGGTATAGAATCAAATATCCGGGATATAATCTGCGTTACATATGTACACAAAGTAAAAATAAATGTCGCTTTGGCTTGTAGACTTTTAGGGAATTATACAACGTTTTCAGTTTCCGCAACTAGTCTATACAAGCTGGTTGTATTTATAGTTTTAGCACATGTGACGACAGAAATGTAGAGGTTTACAAACACAACGTTTTTGTGTTTATTTGTTTTTTATTGTAATTATGTGTTGTATTTGCCTTTGAAAAAGACTCATTAAGAGTCGAAAGCGCTTAGGCTAGTTAGTTACTAGTTTCGTACTGTTCGTCGTCAGTTTAATGCATATATATATATATATATATATATATATATATATATATATATATATATATATATATATATATATATATATGCATCCTCTCAAATGTATTTCGAAATGGATTGAGACAAATTGCACGCATAGGTATGAATGTTTATATAACGTTGAATAAAGTCCTAAACTTTGCAAGTTAGAACCGGACTTGCTTATGCCATATAATTAAAATAGTGTTCTGATCACATTACAATTACCATTGTTTATCATGTAAATAGTATATTATTTATTAAATTATATATGACATTATTGGGAATGGTTTGCTTTAATTGTAGATAAACCATGTATTTATTTGCTATTTTTATTGTGCATTTGACCTATATTACAAATACGATTAGTGTTAACAGTTGTAGTAGGATCATCCTGAGCGATATCAGCGACATAATCAATATCATCAACAACATCATACAAATATTTTATGCAAGGTGATTTCGCTTATTGTGTTTTCATGGTATATGCCATACATTTTACAAACCTGGTGCATTATTACAATCTTTGAATGCCATGAATGTGATCTGAAATGTACTCTTGCTATTTTTTATTCGTTGTCATTTGGACCGTATATTTGTACTTTATCTAAGTATTGTTTTATTAAATAAATCTCAAAAGTTGTAAAGCTATTATAATGTTTATGTTAACGACCTCTACATGCTATCGAAATGCTTTAAGCAACTCCCAGTAATCATTATGACGTTATTTTCCCAAAGAGTGAAGTCTCATGTCTAAAATAGACGTATTACAGCATTTTAGTAAAATTTGGCACATTACCTAAGATTTCATGAAATACATTTTACGTTTGCTCAATTAATTGCACATTAAGATCACTATTGCAGATTTTACGTATCAATAAAATTTGAGATGAAAACGAAGTTGTATGTGCCAGTAAACGTTATAATTTAACTTGCTTCAGCATAATGAAAATGTATCTTAGATGGCATCATACCATTAATACTGCGCAATGATGTCATGATATTTTATTGTACATAATTCTGAGAATCACATATAATTCCTGCAAATGAAGAACAGCGATTCCTATTGGAATCATGCAATAATAATTCTTGGGATTATTCTACACTGACAAATGTTACGATGTATATGCTTGTTATGTAATGATACTGAAAATACTAAGGTCAAATTTACAAGCAATAATGCAATAATACAACATTATAGTATATATTTATATTGTCACAATGGAATTCCTATGTCACTGTCTAAAGTTCTAATCGAAAGTAATAACTTTCGCCTTACAATATAGATGTGAAAATGTTATTACTGACCATATGACAGTGGAGTGCTTCAGCTATGTATTGCAAGAGTTCAAATATTATTTTTACCTTTTACCTAATTACTATTGATTAGTACTCTAACTCAACTATATAGGATATCATACGAATTCGAAAACGATTTCTGTTTTTTTTTAAGTCAAGTAGGAAATGATTTTGCTACAATATTGTAGGTTCCGTTACCTAACAGCATACATACAGTAGTATCATATTTCTCTCTCACACAAAATATCAAAATATTATTTTTTTTAAATATATGTGTTGAAATTCAGTTACATTTTCAAACATAATTCACCCGCATAGAAACAGTATAATTAAAGCCATGAACATATATGTTTTACATTCGAATGCAATTGGGTAGTAATTAAATTATTTTCTCGCTTTATCAATGACCTTAAAATAAAAACAAATTCAAGTATAGTGCATGCCTTTGGTGGCATGCCTTTGAGTAGCGTGATGTGCGCTATAAAAATCAAAAATGCAGAATGAAACTTTAGCCATCTATTATAGTAAATGTCATATTCTGTTGAAAACAAAACTGTCATATTTCAGTTTGGGAAGCTAACGAACACAAATGTGCGAAAAGTGTGACCTCTACTGATTCTTTAAAATATAGTTCTTAGTCACGACTATTAGCTGCATGAGTATAATAAACATAGCGTAAAAATATCCTCCAATATTCAAATTGAAAGATGAACGGATGAAACTTCGCATTAATAAATTTGTGTACGAAATTGACCACAACAATATCTAATCGTGTGAATAGAAACCTGCAAAAATCAGAATATGTTTGTGATCATATATAACTATTTTATACGTTTTATTAAGTGCATGTAATTTAATTATTTGTTTGCTAGTTTTAAATTTCTTTTTAGTTCGTAGCATGTTATTGTAATCATACGTTTGTTTAATGCTTTTGATAATCTGTTATAAATTCAGTTCATTTGTGTTTGACCTGATAAATAACCATTAGAAGAAATAATGTATCTAGTTGCTAACCTTGATTCTGAACTAGTAAGGGGTTTTGATAAAGAATGATTTTTTTCCCAGAGTAATAACCATTGATTTTATGATAAGGCTATATAGGAGTACGTGTTGCTAGGCATGTAAAACATTTCTACGTTGTTCTAAAAGAGTGATCACGTGACCCTCATACGGGAATCTGTTTTGCGTCTCAACGTAGTTTATAACTGTTTTATTAGTACGAATTTGTTCAGTTGGGCTTACATATTTGACACTTAAAGGTGTTTTGGTGTGACTACATTGAGTTAACATTTTATTTCATTCAATTTAAAGTGATAAAATTCCTTGTAATTCAAGTGTTCCTAAATGGAGTTTTGGACATAGACATTCATTGAAAATTATTCGGAATTCCAAATTATAATATTTTTTTATGTAACTCAACAAAGAAACTGTTGACACATATGTACGTCAATAACCACAGCAGACGTAATCGCCTTCAATTGTTGAATTTCATCAGGACTCGAACTAATATTCATTAATGACTTTTTAATAATAGAACCTATGTTTGTTAATTCTTAGATTAATTTTGGATTTGTTTCATAAATCATAAGTCCTGTCCATCATTTTAACTTGTGTTTCTAGATCAATAAATTATTTATTAAATTTTACAAAGCTTGTTATCTTCACACTTGTATTGTTACTTTTTGTACGAGCCTAGATATGTAGCAAGAAACTTTGAGACATCGTCCGTTGGATATATGAACTTTGGCTAAAATATTTCAGAAATATCTCTTTGAAATTTAAATCACCTTACATTCAGAATTTTTTTAAATCTCAGGTATTATTTGACATTTTGTCTGCAATTTTTAAAGAAATCAATAGGCTTTTTCAAATCATGAAAGGTAGATAATTTTTTAACTTTACACGGGAGTGGTTGGACATTTTGAAAATGTAAGTAAAGATAAAAAATTTTAATATAAAAAATTCATTCTGACACATATTTGTAATTCACTTACTTATTTGTTTGTTAGTTTTAAAGTTCGTCATTTATTTTTATTTCGTTGCAAGTTATTATAATGATAACTTTATTCACTGGATTCTTTCCGAAAATCCAGTTTAGTTCTAGGAAATAAGTTTCGCTACATGTGTTTAGCTGACCTAGTTCTTTAACTTGGTTTAGAATTCGAAAAGACAGAGTGCAAATCATCGGTCGTAATCAAGGTCGTTATTGGCTTGCGTCAGTTCTGTTGTAAACAACGTTTTTTTATTTTATATTATTGATTTTTATAGTAAGATTCCTTCGGTACGATCAGGTTCGTGTCAACTATTTTATATGCTTTCTGTGCCTATCGAATTAAGTCACAACATGATCAAAAATTGTGTGTAAGACAAACGTTCATCGAGCTTTTCAGACAGTTTTAATTCTTATATTTTGGACACAGCGATATTTTGTGTAGTGACCAGTTGAGTTGAAATTGTTATTTAAAATAATTTATTTTCCTAGAAATATAAGTGTTCTTATTCAAGTTCGTGACAGAGAAATTTATTGGAAATTATTCAGAATGATAAAGCAGAAATAGTATTCTTAATTCATAAATTCAACGAGGAACTGTTGAAACATCAGTACAATACTGCATTCACAATGGAACTTCATAAGCTTTCGAACATTGATTCAATTAGACCCTTTTGTGAAAGGATTATATTTTTAAATTCAAGGAGAAATTTTTGGATAATATTCACAAACCGTAAGACCCTTTCATTTTTTTACCTTGTTTTCTAAAGAAATATATTATTACGTTAAAATTTGCAAAGCTTCCTGGTTTCACTATTTTATTGGTTGATTTTGCACAAGCCTAAGCACGTAATCAAGAGAATTTGGTTCTCGTCCCTGGTATATATCAATTTTTGCTAAGATATTTTAAAAAAAAAATTCTTGATATTTATTCTTTCAAAGTTTTCAGAATATTATAAATCCCAAGTATTATTTCAGATTTTGTTTGAAATCTTTAGTGAATGCAACAGGCTCTTTCACTATGTGATCAAAAGTAGTGTTTGGAAATTTGTAAAATGAATATTCAACTAAAAGGTTGGAATTATGGGCAAGACAGGTTCTTTTTCAAATAGAAATGATACAAATGGGAAAATAAATAGAAGAAATACAGTTGCAATTTAAAGATAGAAAACGAGACAGATGCAAAGAGAGTCGGTTGAAAGGGAATTTCAAGTTCGGTTAAAAGAGTTCGAGATGGCAAAAAGAAACCATATTCCTCGCTTTGAAAAATTTGCGGAAAATTTGAAATGGCCATGTGAGCATTGCATTCTATTATTACAACCTGTAATTACTGCTAGAGCTAGTGATATTTTTTGTCAATGTCTCTAGAGCAGAGTGCTAATTATTGCGTGTTTGAATGGTTAAGAGTTAGTCCCTGAGCCTTATAGGCAAAAAGCCTCGAAGACTAGAAGTCGACTGGCAGGACCATTGTCGAATTTGCATGGGAAAAAGCGCAAACATTTGATGGATGGTGCTTTTCTAGAAAGGTTACGAAGGTCTCAGACAACTCATGTTAGATAAAGAGTTTAGGAACTATGTTAATAATGACATTAGGATAATATCTTTACGAGCAGCAGATCGAAACGGATGAGTATTCCTTAACTGACCCATTTCTTGTAGTAAAGAAAGTCTTTCACTCAGCAGTCTAGTGGCTGAAAGGTATTTCAGCCTAATACGATTCTCAGTAAAGCTCAGTCTGGCACAACTTTTAAAAATCAAGCCTCTGATAAACTTGATTAAAATTCCTTGTCTATTCTTACATGTACCTATTGCAAGAAAAAGGATACATTATTTATGATTGCTTCAAATTGAAATATAAGCATCAGAATAAAGATAGACCTATCCCAAAAGTTCTTGTGTCTAGGTCAAGGTCATTGTCATGTATTGAAAGCAATATATTTGTTGGGTCTAATAAATACGTCTGATTTTATTAATGAAACTTATAAAACATTCATTTTCGAAGAATTTTATATCACTCTTGAGTAATTTGAATCAATCTCTATTCAGGAGTTACTCAGTGTCTTTTATGATCAGGTACTTGTTCTGTGAAATCGTCCTCTAATGAGAGTGTTTTCATTCAGGAAGTAAAGTGCGTCTTTCCTAATGTTCCTCTCCAGTCTGTAAATTTGTCATCAGACTTAGTTTCAGGACATCTGACAGTCGGAATAGTGTTTTATTTACCCTTTCATGGCACTCATGTATTACTCGGCAACGACTGAAGATAATGTTGTGGTTAATCAACTTGTAACAAACAAGCCTTATTTGGATCAGGAAGTCGATCCAATTGAAAAGAATTCCCTGATCTATGCCCAGCTTGTGCAGTTACCATAGCTATAGCAAATAAAACTCTTAAGATTGATTACGATAAGGAAAGTATTTCTTTGGCCAACACATGTCAGGCTTTTATGAGGCCACTTTTACGCATTGTTTCGATCAATCAAAAGGAATTGATCACAGTGAACCTCTTTTGACTACTCATTCTCTGTTTCAAATCAGGTGCCAAACGACGATCATTTGCCCTCGAACAGGAATCTATCTAGAGATCCCCCGTTTGTTTCAAAGTTCCATTAGTGAAAATGACGTCACTGAAGTACCTGTCTTTTATTTCAATAAAACATGGACTTCTTATGAGTAAATGGATAAAGTTTTTATCCCGAGGTACCTGCTGGTGACAACTGATCAGTGAACTAGTGAACTAATTCTAGTTCTAAAATCCTTCATACGGGACATGAAACTCCTTTGGCCTGGCATTTAGGGATTAATAATACTATCACAAGATCTTGACTCACTTGCATAGGACAAAACCAACATGTGATGTTTGTCAATATTGAAGATCTTGTCATACTTGTGAAATGTTAGGAACACCCAATCAGAATATACCTAAGGCTCATCTGCAACCTATACCTGCATTTCATGAATCATTTAGCAGAATAATGGTAAATTGGGTTGATGCCTTATCTAAGACCAAGCCAAACAACCAATTCTTCTTGACTATTATGTGTGTGTCAACAAGATTCCCAAAGCCAATTCCTTTGAGGAATATTAAACTAAAAGATAGTAAAAGTTTTGATAGTTTTTTTTTTTTACTCAATTTGGCCTTGTTTAATCTAGTCAAGGGTGAAACGTTATATCTGGGAAATTTTAAGATAGGTATGCCTGTATTTGGTATTCACCAATTCAAGTAAAAAGTGAAATTATGGTTTCACATAACTTTAACAAGTAGAACTTTTGAGTCTAGCAATAGAGTTAACTCACTCTTGCTCATTCTTCAAAATTTTCTTCATGTTAGATTGTACGACCCTTACAAAGTTAAGAAGGAGATGAACGAGTTAAAGTATAATAACAGTACGCTGGTCTAAACAAATTAACGGAGTGCTATTATATCTAGAGAGATATCCAGGTAAATCATGCAATTAATTTATTTGTTCCTGTCCCACTCACTAAATGAAGAAATTTAATTAATTATACTGATTTTTGGAGCAACAAATATTCTGAAATCGGAAATTATAAATAATCTGGACAAGAAACATTTAAATCTGCAAAAAGAAGAAATGAATGAACTGAAACAGTTTTTACTTAAAAATGAGGACGTGTTTCCAGATGTTCCTACGACGACAAACAAACTTTTCATAACGTTGAAATTGTTAATTCCAAACATGTAAAAGAATACACATAACAGGATAAACCCTCTCAGACAGGAATGCTTGAAAAAGGAAATTAAGTTTTTGTGGGAGATTGATTTTATAGATCCCTGCAAAAGGTATTAGAGTTCTCCATGCATACTTGCTTTGAAACCAGATAAAACGCTCCATATGTGCGCTGATTATAGGAATGTGAACAGTTTGACTAAGACAAATTCATTTCCGTCAGCAAGAATCGATGACTGCATTGATAAACTTAGAAACGAAAAGTGTGGCACCAAATTTGACCTTCTAAAAACATTTTCGGAATTTCCAATGGCGGAGGGCAAAATAAATTTCGCCATTTGAGACTGCAGATGGATTTTATGAGTATAAACTGATGCCATTTGAAATGAAATGTTTGCCAAGTACCTTTCATCGTTTGATGACTGACTACTTCTGGTCTAATTAATTGTCATGCTTACATCGATGATGTCATTATCAACAACGACACCTGAAACAAGCATTTAGCAACAATTCATAAATTCTTTGACAGACACACTGATTGAAGTTTGACGAATAATTTGTCCAAAAGTGAGTTATATCGTGCTTGTCTAAAATATTTAGGACATATCATATGAAATGGACAAGTTAAACATTTAGATGCTAAGGTCAAGGCTATCTTTGAATTCCCTGCGCCTGTCAGTAAAAAGCAACTAACGCGATTTTAGGTATGGCTGGTTACTATCATAAATTTTGTTCCAGTTTTTCCATAATTGCTGAACCCCTTTATTGTAATAATCTTTCATTTTCTTTTGATGGTCAGAAAGTGTTACGTATATGTAATTTAATTATTGGTTTGTTAGGTTTAAATTTCTTTTTTATTCTGTTACATGTAGTTTAATTATAACTTTGTCTACTGGCTTTGATAGTTTTTTAAACAATTCAGTTCCGTTTTGTATGACCTGATAAAGAGCCAGTAGCAGATAAATTGCATGTAGTTGATGACCTTTGGAAACAACTTCTTTTAATTTTTTTTCCCAGAGTAACAACCATAGATTTTATGCTTAGGCCATACAGGAGTCTTAATGTTTAGCATGGAAAAAGTTTATACGTTGTTATTTCTGTTTTGCGTCTCATCTTTGTGTACAACTGGTTTTTTTCATAAAATTATGTTCGGTTGGGCTTTAAACCTTAGATACTCAATGGTCTTTGGTTATAACCAGTTCGAGAAAAATTTTTATCTTATTCAATTTAAAGTGACTATTTTCCCTATAATTTAAGTGTTTCTAAATTGATTCTTAGACAAAGATATTCACTTAAAATTATTTGGAATTCCAAGCTGGAAAATTTTTTTGGGACTTAACAAAAAGCCGTTGACACACCAGTACGTCACTAATCACAGCAGACGTCGACTACTTTTATTTTGTATTTCATCGGGATTCGAATTAAGATTGACTTCAAAATTTTTACTGATAGGACTTTTATTTGTTAATTCTTGGATTAATTTTGCATTTGTTTCATAAATCGTAAGTCCTTTTTCTCATTGTTACTTTGTTTTCCTAGTTAAATAAATTATTTGTTGAATTTTACAAAGCTTGTTATTTTCACTCTTTCTTTGTTATTCTCTGTAGGAGCCTACACACGTTACAGTCAATAGTTTACATGCCCATAAATACTCAATTTCATTAACCTTTTATATATTTTGCTTATTGTTCTTTATCTTGCCTCCTCTGCAAAGCAGTAACTTCACTGATATTAGGGAGTTAATCACATACAATACCTTTTTACTACAAGGTGATTCTGTATTTTTCTTTAAATTATATTTTGCTATATACAAACAGATAAGCGTTGTTATTTCTCAATATGTACCATGCAACATGAAGTAATAATTATTGCTCTGCAATAAGTTTGATTTAAAGGACTTATTTTATATGATAATTATATTGTCATTCCTTGGTAAGTGTATTTATATTTCCCCTAAACAAAAATGGTATATTCCTAAATTTCATCTCTATCTTTAAATACTTCATAAATATATTTTGAAAATGACAATAATATACCGGATTGCGTTAATAGATTTGACGGAACTTATAATTAGTTATTAAATATACTTTACAATCGTCGGTTAATGAGTTGTATGGGCATATTCTGGAGATTATGATTTTCACAACTTTAAATACATGTGAGATTTCCGTATATGAAATTTTCACTCTTTTTGAGAAACTGTCAAGAACTTGTAAAACCATCGAGGTTAGAATTTAAACAAAAATATAGTATTACGGTTTCAGAAACAAATAATACTTTACTAAGCTTCCAAAAGAAATAATAAAAGATCTGAATTTATAACAGCATTATTATTTTTATACAATTTTGTGTTAAGTAAGACAAATGTTTAAAAGCACTAAGAAAAAGAAACCAAGGGCATAAAAGGATGATATAAAATGTTATATCTACTTTCCAAGCCAAACTTTCGTGTATTCAATGGCGAAATGTCTTAAGGTGGTACAGTTTAACTTGTTATACAGTTTTTATCGCAAATTGGATTGGAAATAAAATTTCGACTTCGATGGACTTCTAAAAAATTCGTTATTAGTTTTGTTTATATTTCTACACAAAACAGAAACGTTTGTATGTTTGTAAATAAAAACACGTTTTACTACACATATATAAATAAACTTAATCCTTTATGACTTTCTATTTTCTTTTTAAATGAAGAGTTAAATACAAATGAAATCTGGTTTATTCTGCAAAACAGTGACCAAGGCCTTGATTAGTTAAGTAGAAGATGCTTAAAATAGTATTATCAAAGTCAGCTTTGAAATATATTTTTGAACATACACGGTATGTTGCAATCGTACGGATAAAGAAATTTAATATTTTCTACTCACTAGGTCACACTGAGACTATAAAAGTTAACCTATACTTGCAAAACCAGAAAGTGTACTTCTTAGCAACATTTAAAAGTATATTGCAATAAATAAAACAATCTTGTTCAAAACAGAATTAATCATGAAATATAAAAGCAAATAATGAAGATGTGTGCGGCAATGATAGCTGAACGCTGTTTTAATGCTCTGAGATAAATCAAAAATCAATTGGACCTAAGTATGATTCCTTTATAGAACACATTAAACAAATAGTAAGAATAGTGGATAAGAAGAATATGTTTTGAGATTTTGATTTCCATTGTTACTAAGTTTGTATATTTGTACTTGTGAACCTTCTAGATTGCATATATTTACTGCATGGAATTAAATACTGTACAAACAAATAATAATAATATGTCTTTCAAACATATGTTAGTAGATACAATACATAAAGCTATTGTCATAATGGAAAAAATAATAGAAAGAAATAATATAGTAAAACATTCAGTAGAATAAGTACTAACCGGTATAAAGAGATAATGTATGTTAGTTCTTCTCTTATGTTGAAAATAATGTTAATATACTAAATTATTTTGATAAAGGTTATTAAAGTTAAAGAACAAACTAATTATTAAATGTGGGCTACTGTCATATATATATATATATATATATATATATATATATATATATATATATATATATATATTATATATATATATATATATATATATATATATATATATATATATATATATATATATATATATATATATATATATATTCTGGAAACTGCGTTTTTCACAACTTGACAAATATATGCAATTTCTACATATGAAATCTGCTATGATTTGAAAAAACTTGAAAACCATGAAAGTTGCAAAAATGTACAATCGTAGATGTTTCATATTAGAAAAAAGTACAATTTTACGACTGCAAAATGATATTACATTTCTAAACTCAAAGAAATATAACAAAGGATTTGAAGTTGATATGGCAATAAATAGTTTCATTATCATTTATGTGCAAACTTCTATGTGTTGCTAACACAAATACTTAGAATTATTGAGAAGAAACAACTAGATCGTTAGAAGACCAAGTTACAAAATGTTATTACTTATTTTATGACAATCTGCAAATGACTATAAGACGCACAAGTTCTTTATACAGACGATAGCGTTAAAAATCACTAAATGTTTAATATACAATTAAAACCAATAGGTATGCATTTAGAAAACGGACTTAAAACATATAGTTATACTTTCTAGGATTTCAGTTTATTCTAAAAAGTCTTGATTCCTTGAATACAATCTTTTTTAATTGAAAATGCTTATTAAATGAATAATGTACGTCAACATTGAAAATATGAACCTACGTGGTATGAACAATTCGAAGGAGAGAAAAATATATTGTTTTCTTGTCACGCGGAATAAAGCCAAAACTAACACATAACATTATGTTCTCTCAAATGTTTGCAAGAGTATTCTAATATATAAAATCGATGCAGTAGACGATTTATTTCAAATCATGAGCAAAACTAGCAACGAATTCTAAGAGAAAATAATATGCAGCAATGAATAAACAATATCTCGGATATTGTTGCTAAATTATTTAATATTGTTGATATTGTTGTTCTGGGGCTTTATGCCATTTTTCAGCACCCGATAGGCTGTATATGGCGATCAGTAATAATGGTGGAGGAAGAAACCGGGAAATCCGCGGAAAGAACCACCCACCCACGAGAAGCTACTGGCAAGCTTTCTTACATATCCACATTCGCCGAATCTTAGACTCGACAGAGGTGAGATGAAAGTGATTCGTAACGGAGAGCCCTTTAGACCACTAAAATATTAATTACTTCCTAAAATGATATTGCATGAAACTTCATCTGTGGGATTTCCGTTAGGAAGTAATGAGTAAAATGAATATGTTAAAGACATGTTATAATTTTATTTCCTCGTTCTAAAATACCACAAGATTTACTGCCTAGTCCAATCAGTAAAACTGTACTCCTCATTACCCAGTGTACAAAACTATTTGCATTTTAAAGCTAAAAGCCTATTTTGTATGCTCTGAGAAAACCCCGACAAAACTATTATGTAACAGAGTGATTACTTGGAAAAAAACACATTTAATTGATTTAGTATATAGTAAGAATATTTGACGAAAACAATAATAAACTCTCTCAAAATATGTATTCTTACTCTACCTAATTTACTGTGTATTTTGTGTTTAAGGAACCATTCCCGTTGTATGCAGTTTGCTGCCTGGAATTAGTAACTAAACACAGCATTAATGGTCTCAAAACTCTTGGACATATTTAAACTCTATTTCGACAAAGAAAACTATCACGCAAGGAAATATAATGGAAAATCTTTGATAGCTTTCTTAATGAAGTATTTCTTTACAATACGATTATTAATTTCATGATTAAAATTACAAATATATGCTGCACTTTATTATTATACGAAACATGAATGGAATATTTAAATTTGCATCATAATTAAATTTCTTGACTGACGTACGACTTTTCAAAAATATCTGTGTTTTACTTTGGTCACAATGATGTGATCTTGTTTATGATTATAAATAGTGTATATTAAAATTTTACACTGAAATATCATTCATGTAACAAAAATGGTTTTATTAAATATAGATTATTAGACAAATACAGAATGTATGCGCATTAGAAACGAACATAGTTGTTTGTATATCCGTGTTACAAAGTAGCAACTTATGATTCTTAACTCAACATTATTGGGTTTCGTTTGTTGTTTGCATCACAGCAATAAAACTTATTATTCGGTGAAACAATCAGTCTAAAATGATATGTCCATACAAATTAAGGGTACTTCTTCTTAGAATAGAAATATCAACCTATTTACGCAAGCTGGGCTGATTTTATATACTCTAGCATTATAAGAACCCACGCCAAAAAGCATAAGAAAGGTCTATGGAAAATATCATTTTCAAGGTTTAAAAAAAAAACATATTTCAAAGTTTTCAACATTGTTTAAATATATTGAACATATGTTTAATTTTGCTATGCCAAAAGTGTTGTATATGAATATTTTGTTGAAGAGTCTGTTCATAATCGAATAAACAATTTAATCCATTTTAGTTAGTAAGTGTGGATGTTAATACTTATTATTGCTACTATGATTTCATATCATTGCAACACAATGACATTTTGAATTTGGAATTATTTGCCTTATATTTGAATTGTTAGTTATATAATAGAATATAAAATAATTTTATTTATACATTTATAAAGGAATTGTCTCTTGTGTTACTTTATCATATCATTGTCATGCAGAATTTAATATAAACCAGATAAAGAAATGGGTGTTCTGGATAAATAATGGACATCTTCTTTTAAATACAACTTTAAAGTATATTAAAATTATTAAAGTTATCAGACTATAAATTACAAATAGCAAAATAGTTCAAATGACCGATGAAAGATCAATAACTACAAGTAAATGAAAAATATTTTAATTAAAGATACAGATGAATTCCATTTTAGGGAATTTCGGTAAAAAAAATTCCACTGCAACACCTAAATATGTTTCTCTATCTAGTGTGATATACGTAAATTTTTCATATATTTTCTTTTACAACTAAACTGATTTTCCATAAAAAGATTTGAGCTAATGTATCGTATTCGTTTGTCAGAGTTTCAGTTAAAATAAAATCAATTTCTGGAAAAAATAAGAGAACTACTTTAATTTTCTAGGACATCACGAAGAGCTAGATTCACTAATTAGAACATCGATCACTGTACATTATGTAGTTTCGTTTCATCTGCAATTATTTTATTCTGTGATCGTAGCTACATTTCAGATAGACACATTAGCACATTCGAGACTAGAGTCACATGAACCTATTCAATGTGTAATTTATCACATTACATCTAGACTTCAATTTGAACTTCATACATTAGGACTTGTGATAGAAACATTACGATCTTTTGGGGATTTAATTCACAATACTGTAAACAAGTCAATTTTCACCTTTTATTCGAGGCAAATGAATTATGTTTTTAAATCGAAAAAGTATATTGGTTTCGCTCTTTTCTGTTATTTATATTTTGACCAAAGAATCGTAAAACAAGATAAAATAAAACATATGTATGAAATCATAGAAAATCAATCGCAGCCAATGTAGGAAGACGACAATATGAAACAAAACTCTAAACAAACTGCTTTAGTTTCTAAACTTGATACATAATAGAGGTTGATGGTACCTCAATGACGTTTTATAATTCGTGGAATCCATTACTAAAAGAGTAGTCTTCTCGAAAGAATTGATTGAGACTTAGCTGTAAGTAAGACGGGTTAAACTGATATTTACTTACATTATGTAAGACCAATAAAATCTCTTGTCGATGGTAAATGTATTACTGATGAATTTAAAATATTAGATACCATTAGGTTAGTTAATAAAAATACATTGCATTTTCCCATATATGATACCGTAATTGAAAAAGATTATAAATATAATCCGATTTGTAACTTTAAATCAGTGAAGTGTCTATCATATTATAATTTAAAGAAATAGATCAAAAGATGAAATTATTTAAACAAATGGTTGGCCTAAATCTGTCTGCGCAAGACATTGGATTTAATACAATAACAATTAAATCAACGGATTTTATTTTAAATCGAAATCGATCTTAAAAAGCTGTACATGTAGTTTGAAATGTCATCTCTGAGAGGCAACAAGTTTCAACCGCTGCTTCGTTTAATTCATAAACTAACATTTATCATCGACATTGCTAAATAACATCCAGGTGGCCGAGGTGTTTTAGCACTTTGTGTGTACTAAGTTCGCAGTAGAAGTTCGTGCAAGGAAAGAATACTAATCAAATCGTGGATAATAGAGATATCCTACCAAGGAGATCAAAGCTGGAAACATGATATGCAGATAAAAAAGTGTGAAGACATTGCTTTTTTGTAACATTCCAACAACTAGTTGTACTTAGTTTGTTACGACATTATCAAGAAAAAGTCATGAAAATTATGACTGGATGCTTTAGGTATGTAGTGGTTTATAATTGAATGCAATATTATCTTCGGATCATTAAAATTTGTTCTTTGCTGTAGCAGACAGATGCACGTTGCAATTTGAAAAATAAACCTCTTATATGTGGTCTACGTCTTTTGGGGAATATCAATCGCTACTAAGAAACAAGGATCATGTCATTGCATGTATAAAAACAAATGAATATTTGTCCTGGAGGTATATTTGCAACAAAACCTATTAGACCATTTTTGTTTAAAAAAGAGAAAAACTGAAGTAATTGTCCATCATCGCCATGGATTACCATGATTATGTCATAAAAGCAAATCAACAAATTATATCGGAACCGTCGTCAGGTATAATGATAATATCGGTGAGTAGTATCCGTACATAAAGCGTAGCCATGCTCTTTAGGCACTACTAGGGAAGTTACTCAGTGTTGAAGCGGTTAAAAGAGGAGGATACACGATTTATTTGCTTTTACTGTCATTCATTTAATAGACGACAATAGGAACAGAGATAAAATGATGCCACTTGAGATGTCGCCACTAAAGTTGCTCCTCAGCTCCTTCCAAATTAAATCATTTATTTTCCAAACAATTACGTTATTAACGCCTACTTTATGTATAGTTCTATTATTTTCAGTTCAAATTATCATATGGTTTTCTGAAGACCAGAAAGAATCACATTGGACTGATACAGATACGTATGGTTATATTGGATTTGCAATTCTAATATTTTTAAAGCTCATACCCTGCCTGTCTCTACCATTTGCACTGATGAACATTACTGCCTTAATCTTTACAAACGTATGGCAAGATCCGCCGAAACTGGAAGTACCAAAGACAAATATACCTTTTATTTGATTTCGAGTTCTCACACGCGGTTTATATAGAAATCTAGTTTCTAACAATCTAAAACGAAACATAGAAATTTGTCAGAGAACAGGCCTTGAGAAATTCATATTTGAAGTTGTTACAGACATACCCCTAAATATGAATGCATCGACGTTTGTTCGTGAAATTGTGGTTCCAAAGAAGTATGCCACCATAAAACATTCATTGCACAAAGCTCAAGCTTTGCATTATTGCCTCGAAAAGGAGATTGATAATTTGTCTGATGATGACTGGATTGTACACTTAGATGAGGAAACCATTATTACCGAAGGATCGGTAATTGGATTGGCAAATTTCACTACAAAGGAGCTCGGATCTCTTGGTCAAGGTGTAATAACATATGCCAATGAAGATATAGTCAATTGGTGGAAAACATTAGCCGACAGCGTTCGTGTTTCTATTGATGTTGGTTTGATGAAATTCTGCTTTCAGAAGCTCCATCGTCCCGTTTACGGATTGAAAGGATCATTTATTGTTGTGAAGTCTTCAGTCGAGAAATCACTAGGATTTGACTTTGGTCCAAGAGGATGTTTAGCAGAAGACCTTTATTTTTCTCTGGAGGCATGGAAAAGGGGTTATAAATTTAATTTTGTAGAAGGTGAAATGTGGGAGAAAAGTCCATTTACTGTTGCAGATTATATTCGACAAAGAAAACGCTGGTTTGTTGGAAGATTGTCCACACTACTAAGTTCTAGCATACCAATAAAATGTAAACTTTTATTACTCCCCACAGATTTAAGTTGGCTGCTTTTATCTTTTAATCTTTAAAATATGCCTATATCAATTTTGCTCCCAGTTAAGACACCATTTATTGTCATTTGTATCAATGGCATAATCAGTGGACTCATGGTTTTTCTATTTACATTTGGATCAGTGAAATCATTCAGTGTAAGGAGATATGGACTGATTACAAAAATAATGATTTGTTTTTGTACAATAAGTATTATTCCTTTAGCGGCTTGCCTGGATGGCATCGCATCCTTGACTGGATTCTTTGGAAAATTAAACAACGAATTTTATATAGTGCAGAAAGAGAAGGGCCCGCTTCAAAGAAGTATCATTAAAGATGTGTAAAGACGTTGACAACGATTTTATGCTGATAAATTATGACTAATCCAGCGAACGGTAATTGACCAGCAAACATTTAACTGAACCAAGGATATGTATATAATATAAACATGTTTTTGAAATTACCTTGAAAAACAATTAAATCAAGAAAAATAATAAACATGATCTGTATTCACAAACTAGCCCGATTTATTGATAGAACAATTTGTTAGAACTATTCGTTCACTGATCATTATTAACGCACTCCAAATGTAAAATCATTATCAAACCAACAAGTATTATTTTTATCTTTCCAAAATGTGAATTAATAGTTCAACAAAGTGGCTACACAAAGCTGCAATTGTATAGTATTTTAATGTAAACATAATTCTGTTTCCATGAAATATGCAGACTTATTCATGGTCCATGCATTTATTCAGCCAGAGGATTGTGCCATCTTTAGTTCTTACTAAATGTAGTGTGTGCAATGTTCCGGCAGTTCGAGGTTATTTACTACACTATTTCCGTGTGCGATTACTATAAGAATCATTCACATATGTAACAATAGTTGCTGTTTTCTTTATTTTATTGGTGCGTGACTGAGAAAATACATTTTCCTAAACTCAATTTTCTTCAGGTAAATCCAACATTGCTATCGGATTTAATATAGTCCGTCTCCATTTACAGTAGTACTTTTACCTAATCGACCGGTTGGGTTGTATGTTTTATGGAGTAGGTTACTACTTGTGCGTGAATGTGCGACTGCGCCGGACCTTTCAGCACACTACAAGACAAACTGTAGATGATAGAATTAGTTATTTTATACTTCATTATAGAGTAATAGGGTGAGTTGGTGTTTGTTAGACAAACGAATTGTTATCATAACTTCATTTCCATTTTATTTTGTGAACAGCATAATTCCACATGTATATGTATTACGAACGGTACAATTTTATATAATTGTTATTTCTTTGTGAACATTAAAGTTTTATAAATTGAAATGTTTTGTCAGCAAAAGCATTTTGGATATTCTTATCAACTTTATTACCATTATAATTGTAGAAATATATATCCCTCATGTGAATAGCATATATTTATCATGTTGTTAGAATCGTCGCAACAATTATATGTACTTTACTGTTAACATAAAGGGCTTATATCTGTTTAAGTAAACATGTCTTTTACATGTTATTTTAACATAATAATATGTTCACCTGTGACACGTGCACTAGGTACTTGTTATAGTCGAATATGCAACGTTTGGAAAACGTCACATATTGTTCTTCTACAATTATGCGTATCATTCAGGAATAATACTTAGCGCTTGTGTATTCTTTGTGTAACAAATATTGGCTTAATTTAAATTCTGTCAAACGTTGATTTTCTATCTCTGGTGGTTAGAATTGCACATCTCAGAATAGGTCCGTATTCATTGAAAATACAAATGTGACGTTGATTTTTGATAATCGTCTCTTTCCTGAACTAAAACTGACACGGCATATCCTTTAACAAACTGCACCTTTCATGCAACTGAAACATGCATATAACATTGCACTTTCTGGTTTTGCTTGCAGAAGATCAGTTACAATCTTATGATCTAACAGCTAACTCTCGATGAATTAAATTATTGAACGTAGATATATATCAATTAACACTGACTAATCGTATTTTCGCATATCAAAACATCAACTGCAAAAGAAATCTCAGTTGGCCTGGTAATCTAAATCGATCGCCTTTACAGCTCACCTACGTGTCAAATCTGTATGTGTGGGTTCGAGTCTGAGGCTCATCAAACGTGTGTAGAGAGCTTGCCAGTAGCTAACCGTGCCTCATTGGCTCTTCACGGAAGTTTTTCTGGGTTCGTCCTACACCACAACAGATATTCTGGCAGCATTGTACAATGTATCATGTGCCAAGATATGTTTTGAGTTTGTATTGAAATACAGCGTATCCAATGCTACACCACCAATTATTACCGGAATATCCTCCTTATGATGTGTTGGCAGTGATGATAATTGACTACCTGCTGATGTTGGGCAGCAATCTCTCTCATTACGCTTCACCAGTAGCTTTACATTTTAGACTTTGTAACCGTATATATATATATATATATATATATATATATATATATATATATATATATATATATATATGTGTGTGTGTGTGTGTGTATGATGGTGGGCAGCAATCTTTCTCATTACGCTTCACCAGTAGCTTTACATTTTAGACTGTGCAACCTTATATATATATATATATATATATATATATATATATATATATATATATATATATATATATATATATATATATATATATATATTACAGTTTGCTGAGTGGTTTCATCGTGACGAGTGCACCTTCATTATTTCTGTAACATGACACAAAGTAATATTTAATATTTTACGATCAGATTGAAATTGTGCAATAACATTATGCATTGTCATATTTCAATCTGTGATATAAACTTTTCGATTAAAATGTAGCAATAAATATAAGTACGAATTCCATTTTACTGTTCATTTACGTGTAATCTTCCGATTATGTTGATTCCTGCAATTTCAGAAACTGTGGCATAAGGAGTAATGTGAGATTATTGTATATTTTTAAATCAAACAGCAAAATCATTCTGCTCACAATGACACTAAACAAAGAACAGTTGTTTTGCTTCATGCTATATTTGTAAATGATTTTGTGATTAAAAGGGAGACTCTCAAACAACACGATATGTTTGATTGGACTATCACGGATTAACAATTTGAACAAAAAAACCACTTGAACATAATGCACGAAATGGGATTACATCTTTATTTTAAATGCAGGTCAGTACTATATGGTGATTTTCATTCACAAGGCAGAAGTAGTATATATTTATTTCATGCTAATTACATAGTTTAGGCCTTTCTGAACTCAACAAGTGGGACTATGCAAAATGAGCGTAGTGAAAATGTCCAAAGGTTTTTAAATTTTTCATTCGCCCTGAAAATAAAAAAAAAATATCAGCATGAAAACGTACATGCATAAAATTTGGAATCTGAAATATAATGCAATTAAATTTTCAATCTCATCACAATGTAGGTCACTGACCTGTCCTTCACTGACTTTGGATCAATATTTTAATTTGAATTTATTTCTCAAACATTGTTGTCTCCTTAAACCTGATTGATGTATGCGTCTATCTTACCTTTAAAACAGACTTACGTTTAGGCCGATTAGGTTTTTGCATCTTGGGTACATACTAATGTCATAAAACACACTCACGGGATGTATCTTGGAGACTACTATTTCCTCAAACTAATTGATTGTTTCCAACTTGGTCAAATCTACATTCTTACAACAAAAGAAGGTGACTAACCAACATTTCATAGTTTGCTCGCTGGTGTGTTAAACTGTTTTGTTTCTAGCTTATGACCAAATATAGTTTTAGAATACTATTATCACTGAAAGTATTAAAGTAAAGGATGCATCTTTATGAGTTCTACACTTTTTATGCATCTCATTGGCTTATGTTTCACACTTATGGCAATTTAGTAAGTATTAGTTTCAGCTAGGTCTCTCTCTCTTTCTCTCTCTCTCTCTCTCTCTCTCTCTCTCTCTCTCTCTCTCTCTCTCTCTCTCTCCCCTCTCTCTCTCTCTCTCTCTCTCTCTCTCTCTCTCTCTCTCTCTCTCTCTCTCTCTCTCTCTACAAGCATTAGGCAGCCTGTCAGCGTATTCACTCTCTCTACAATCAATAGGCAGCCTGCCAGCGTATTCACTCTTTCTACAAGGATTACGCAACCTGTCAGTCTACTAGTTCTCTATACAGGCAATAGGCAGTCTGTAGCTCTAGCTCATATTGAAATCAGTCCAGTGTATAGCGTCCATCACGAATAGTAAAAGCATGCAGAATTAAGGTAGCAATCAACTGTGAATATAAAAAAATCTAATCTCCCGAATAAAAATAAAACTACTTCACTGTGATTGAAAGACCCATCTAGACCTGAAAGACTCAGTGAAAACAAAATCTAGAATTTTCTTTCATTTGGGATATTACAAATACCTTTCTAATTTCACACAAAATTAATTTCGTCTAATCTACATTTGCCGCACCGAATGTTCCACGTGATATTGGAGATATAGATCTTTTTTTCCTGTGAATACCGTCACCGATTTTAATATGTTACAACAGTACATTAAATCTTTATACAATACCTATATTTAACAATTAGTTTATATTAAGACTCTACTGTCAAGACAAATATGCAATTTATACATTTCTACGAAGTTCAGCATCCACTTCATAAAATGATATAAATATAACATAAATGACACGAATTATACACGCTTATTATACTGTTATAATATAAATATGTTGCAACTACCTGGTCAAAAGTTTTGCTGTCAGAAACCATGATTACCTATTAAAATATATGAAGATGGTATAATTTCTTAAGAGCTTAACAGTTACGCAGTACTAACATTCATTGCTAAGAATGAGGTTCAAGTTTGATGGGAAAGGTGGCAATAATCTAATATTATAGCGTGATTCTTTCTTCTTGGTGAAAATATGATTTGTATATAATATATACTTTATCCTCAAGGCTATGATTAGTATGTCTTTATAGTAAATGATTATAATTATATTAGCTCTGGATCTAGTTGTATTTGAGAAAAAAAATCAGCAGTTTTCCATGTTTGACCCTACATTAAAATAAAATTACAAGTATATTCCAAGCATATATTACTCAAACATAATGTGCAGATAGGTCGACAAACAATCTTTTAACCTTTTTATTTAATCGAGAAATCGTCAAATATGGATAAATGTGGAGAAAACTTTTTTATCGGTCTTAACATTCTCAGTTGATTTTATTCTTTGGTATGGGGACTTCAGATGTTACGTTAGTTTCAGGTGTCTGACCTTTAAATACCCAATTGCCTTTATTCTCAGGTATAAGGCTTCCAAATTCTCAGTTGGTTATTCTCAGGTATTGGACCCTTAAAAGCTAAGTTTGTTTTATTTTCATGTATCGGGACTTTAAATTCTAAGTTGGTTTTATTTAAAGTATCGGGACCTTACATGCTCATTTGCCGTTAAATGCAAAGTTGTATTTATTAACAGGTGCCTGAACTTTAAGTGCTAAGATAATATAATCAGGATTGGTTTGTTTTAACTTTCCTATTTTCTTCTCGTCCCAAAAGTAACTGTCTACACACTCTTGTAGTTAATTGATTTAGCAACGAAATTGATTCACGTTATAACCTTAGTACCGGTTAGTTGCCAGTTAATATATAACTTGTATCGATGTTTTGTGTTGTTTGGGAGGTTTTCGGAGGGGGGCGCTAGTGCGGCAGAACCCTTATTCCTACTGTATTTATTTTATCTGACGTGGAAAGATTTAACATTTAAACAAGTAAATGAACTGAACTATACATAACCAAAGTCCTCAGCTATGGTTATTGGCTTTTGGGGTAGTATTTGCATATGAAATTACTTTTAACTGAACAAAAGAAAACGTTTGCAAATTATGTCCAAGATGTCAGCTTATAATGAGCAATATAATATCAATTATGGCAGTTTTTTTAAGTACCGGACAAATATTAGAGATAAATGGACATCAAGAAAATATTAATTTTTAGAAGAAAAACCTTTTTATGATGTAGTCAAACCTTCACAATACACGGGCTCATAACAGCATTTTCCGAACGAGAAACTCACACATGCCAAACACTACACACATGAATTACTTAAATGTAAACGTTTGTCAGCGGCATAAAAATTTGTATTTTCCATGCATAAAAATACAAGGTAGAAAAATCATGGGTGTCTAATATTAGACAACTTGTCTTTTTAATTAGTGTGAGAATGGTGTCAAGTGGGATTTTGTTACAGTTTTAGATAAGCAGTCAGTTATTAATCTTTATAAACTAAACCAAATCGTAAACACAATATCATTGTGTATTAAAAAGCACTTATATTTAAGATGTAGCCCAGTTGCATAAATTAGCAGAGAAATTAAAATAACCACTGAGAAAGAAAGAAATCCAAACAAACCTAAATAAATCCTTAACTTGCAGTCATTGAATCAGACGAAAACAAGGCAACAAAATACAATAGGCTTATCTATCTTGATAATAACCTGCCTTGTGTGAATATATTTTAAAAGATCATTCATTATAACCGTTTTAATCATGTCAGTCTGGAAGGACAACTTTCCCTTATCAACACCTTATTCAGAATAAACTTGAATATTGTTCAAGTTATCTTTCTGAATCTTTCCCATACGAATCAGGGATTTTCTTTGGTGGACAAGGCTTTTTTAATGAGATCAATAGTCCCTGTAAATTTAGTAAATGCTAAAACTTGTCTCAGTCTTATAAAATTATCAAAGCCCCTAAATCTCATCTATATCCGTGTTTCTTCGAATTTCGGCTTGGTCAACATGGGCTTGTGACAACGGTTATCAGTAGCTTCCACGGGGTGTTGGTTTCCCGGGTTCTTCCATCACCATATTACGGGCCGTGATATAGAGTCCGTTTTGTGTTGATAAATGATGTTAAAGACACAAAACACAACCACACCATAAACATGATCACTACTCGGTAAAACAAAATGAACTGAGAATACAATGGGGGATATTGATTTGATTTAATGAAAATCGCATACAAAAAACTTTCCTTTTCTCATATTGTCTGATTTGAAATACATCTGTCTTTTAAAAAATATTATTCAGTTGGTAAGGGACTTACAGCGACATTTCATGGATTTTTATATTTTTTGAACTTCACAACTTAAGACTGCGAGACAATGACTGGAAATTGGAAGACATTTAATACTCATTGAAATGCGGAGATTAATTATTTGTAAAACAAAATTAAAACGAGATACAAATTTTAATCCATTTAATCCTATTTATTATTAATCCTAATTAAATTCTTGAGATGGACTTTGACGGATAAATGGTTCCAAGGTGGTATTAAACAAACAAATCAAAATAGTTTGTCACTTTTTATTTTGCACTTATCGGCTATCTCGTGTGATTACGTTAGTATACCTGAATACTTTGTGATGTCGCCTTTAATGCATTTGGTTAAGACAGAGGTTGTAACTATAAACCAATGTCCAAAGCAATCTACTTATGATTTTGCTTCAGCCAGTGTAATTCAACACTTATATTGTCACAAATCTTTGCCAAAGCCTTCAGCAATTTCGCCCGGTAGGAGGGGCGTTTGTGCATAATAGGTTACTACAAATGTTTATCTATGCATGCATAATTAATAATTGTTTTGATTTTATAGCCTTATGGCCATCACATATTTTGGTGGATAATTATTCTAATGAAAGATTGATAATACATGCTTTTATATATATATATATATATATATATATATATATATATATATATATATATATATATATATATATATATATATATATATATATATATATATATATATACATGTCTGTGTGTGTGTTTCCTTTCCAAGCTTCAATTTGCATTCAGGTGAACTAAATTATTTGCTGAATTTTGCTAAACTTGTTAGTTTGGGGTTTTTCTGTAGATGTAATAAAATTCATACACATACCCGTTAAAGGTCATTGGATTTTTTCTTTCTAAAAGAGGATGATATGTATTTGCCTGATTTAGATTTTTAATGTATCTTTAAAAAAAGTTTCAGTCAGATTTCTTCGCTTTCTGCAGTGTGACAGTTTATACTGATGTCTAACACTGGGGCTTCATGCCGCAGAAATGTTGAATCATGTCCCACAAGTCACATTACATTGACACCAGCCCGACCAGAAAAGAGAGTTTTGATAAGGTGAGGATGGATGAACAGACAAAAAATGATTAAACATTGAATATACCAAAGCTGAACAAATTTGAATAACAGAAAGGCACATCTTCACCACAAGCATAATGTGTGCAACTTTATATCTTAAACGCCATTAGCGTGTTATACTGAGGAAACGACAAGAATGATGGAACAATCAAATAGACAACAATGAAAAAACTTTTTAAATTCATATAAATGTAATTAGCTAGTGCAGTCTAACGTGCGTCAAGTAAGATGAAATATTTTTTAAAATTATGGAATCATGAACGGTAGACGATAGCATAAATAACTGATAGACATAACACATTTCTTTTTTATCTATATTAATGAGCAGGGACTTGATAGACCAATAACTACTTTAACAATCGTCGCCCCTTTTTAATGCTAGTTCTGTTTAGTTTACAATTCATTCTCATTGTCTCTCAGAGTCGTTTGTTCTGCTATTAATTCAGTGTTTTATAAATAAATGCGATTGCTTATGTCGTATAATATCCAAAGTGCGCAATTGTAATCTTTATATTTATGCATATATATATATATATATATATATATATATATATATATATATATATATATATACTGAATAAAAACTGAAAACCTATAAGATACATTGTCAGTCTTGAGATCTCCAGATTCATAATATGTTGAAATCTGGTTAATTTTGCTTCTTTGGTCTTGATACCTGTTAATATTTTATTGCTTTTGAATAATTATATAATTATAAAGGATGATGAATAAATTAATTCAAAACAAAAATGAAAAAGATTACAGTATATTTCCTACACGGATTTTATTGATTTTTAATCAAGAAAATTATAACTATATTGATAATTTTAGATATTTATACGGAGAATATATTAGTTGAAAGAAACTGCATGATCTCAAATGAGACTACCTGCACAAATGTAGGTGATAAAACAAGAATTTGCAATTAACCAATAACTCCGATAGTCCATGCTTAATCTACATTTAAGAAATTTGAGAAAGGATGGCAACATGTACATCTTTCTGCGTGGTTCGTCTCGGGATTTTCCACTGTTCTTTTTCTACCAAATGTACTGGCCGCCATGAACGACTTATTATGTGCTGAAAATGGCGTTTGGAATATAAAACCATAACCATGTAGGGTTGGACTGTTAGTAGGTTGTATCTTCTATCTTGCATGTTCAGTTGTTAATTTCAAACAAGAATTTATGACAAGCGGCTGAACTTAGTATTATATATATATATATATATATATATATATATATATATATATATATATATATATATATATATATATATATATATATATATATAGAATGGTAATTGAAGGACTATACATTTCTAGTCATTCTCTTGGAGGTTTGATTTGCGAGGTTCATCCAGTAAAATGTGTTAGATTTCCATGTAATGTCCTTTGAAACTTTGAAATGCAATCATTAGAATTGTATGAGTAAATATGCAATAGATCTTGATAAAAGCAAACGTATTTAATTTTGAGAGAGTACGTTGATAACACAGAAACTTGAAACTATGGTGAAAACATTTAACCATGCATGACCTATTTTATGAAATCATCAGATGAAACAATATTTTGTGATATATATATATATACATATATATCAAACCTGCAAGGGAATGACTAGAAATTTATAGTCCTTCAATTACCATTCTAATGCAGTGATGAAATTTGAAACACAAATACGACAAAACAATTCAAACTACTCAAATCACAAAACCTGCAATCTTATTTCAACATTATTTAATACATTTTACTCCTGATAATAAAAGGTTTGGGCTACATGTAGACGTTGAGCGATGAAGGTTCGTACAGTCATATTTACGGAATGAAAAACAAATACACTTTTTATTTTGCACTTTTGGCTAAATTATTATGCAAGAATTATTTGAGTTAAAACATCAGCCCATATTAAAATCCGGGAAATGCTTTACCATGACGTCATGTTGAAAATGGTTATGACAGCGGTTCTTAATATTCAAGTAACTTATCTTTCTTCAAACTATCCACCTGCTCCTGAGTCGTACTAGAACGAAGAGTCTCCACGCTTGATGATATTATGAATGAAAGGCCGTTGTTTTCACTAAAGATTTCAAACAAAATGTAAATCCAAAATACATTTTGGATTTAAACAATAGGGGAATTTAAATTTAAAACAACAAAGAACACTTTTTGAAATATTTTAATCAAAATTCAAGTATCCCAATGACGAGCAACCCAATTTCTTCTTGATACGTGTAGGCCCGTGAAAATGAAACCAAAGATAAGAGTGAAGTCAGCAAGCTTGCAAATTTTATCAAGATAATGTATTGCCATAGAAAAAAAACAAACAATAAAAGTATAAAATAATCTTAAGGTTTATGAATATAGTCAAAAATTCATCCTATCATTGATTAATATAAGTCCCATCACTAAACGATTATACTAGAATCCTGGTTAACATTTCGATAAAGTTCCAACGTGGAAGGCGATGACGTTAGATGAGGTCGTTGTAGTGTTGGCAGCAATTAATTGTTGAAGCACAATTTATAATGTTTTGTTTAGAATTCCAGAATATATTTCCACTGAATATTTTTCTCCCAGAAATTTTATAAACATGAAGTACTTGTGAAGTTTTCTAGAGAATGAATTATTACATTCCAATATTTAAATGATCTTCAAAACAAGCTGTCACCAGCAGTAGAAACGCCTTGTACCCTCAAGGTGTAAGATACGACTGCCTAAATTTCACTAAGACACAAGTATTGAACACAACTAAGAACATCATTTCGACACTTGTGATGGGTCACATGATGATGTAAGCATTAACCACGCAATAAACAATTGTGATTTGTCACGTACGCTAGAATAGTTTTATCTAAGAATCAAATTCTCACACTGGAAATAAAAAGAAAGGCTTGTATACAATTCAGCAAACAGATGGGCCGACAATTGACCTGTCAATAGCCAATCTTACTCACTTGATATTTACAAGATTGATGAACCAAAGTGAGTTAAAATAGTGATAACGTAATACCATTTACGTTCAACTTAGACTGAATGTTTTTCAAAAAATATAAAATCCGGTGGAAAAAAAACCATTACAACAAAATGTAATAAAAGAAAAAATGAATTTAAAGTTAACACACAAGTAACCAAATTAAATATTAGAGAATCAACATGCTGGGTGGATAATACCATTTCTATTTTCTTTAATCAATACCGCTCCAACCACAACATCACTTGCATCAACATAAAATTTAAAAAATTGATTCAAATTCAGGCTTTTAACATGTCAAAAGCCTACTGACATTTTTCGGACTAACGATACTTGTTTTTAACTTAACAATTTTGTCAAAGTTTCAGCAATATTAAAGGATTAGAACAAATTTGCTATTGAATCCGGCCTTACCCAAAATACGCATCAGTTGCATTTTACTGACAGACACAGGGAAATTAGAGATAGCCATGACTCTACCATCTATATGTTTAACTTGTCCATGTCGCACAATAGATTCTAGAAATGTCACACAAGCACGGAAGAACTCACTTTTAGATAAATTGATTGTCAAAATTTGTATCAGTGAGTCTGTAAAAGAATATCCGAATCGATGCATAATGTTATTTCCAGGTGTCGTTTTAGATGATAACATCATTAATATAAATATCACAATTAACTAGACAGGAGGTAATCATATTCATCAGGAGTTAAAAAGTACTTGGGGAATCCTTTATTGTGAATGGTATTACTTCATCTTGAGTCCATCTTGAGTCACAAATGCCAAAAACATTGTTTGACTTTCTGTTAATGAAATTTGCCAAATTCCCTTCGAAAGGTCAAATTTGGTGACGATACTTGGCATTTCCAATTTTATCAATACCATCATCGATTCTTGGCAATGAGAATTTACTTTGTTTTCATGCTTTTCACCTTCATATAATCAGTGCACATATGGAAAGTTTTGTCTGGTTTCGGAATAAGTACACATGGTGTACTAGAGTCACTTTTACTGGGCTCTGAAATAATTCTCCAGAAAAAAAAATGAATTTCCTTTATAAAGCATTCCTGTTTCAGACCGTTTATTCTGTGTAGGTGTTATTTCACATGCTTTTAATCGACAATTTCAACGTCATGAAATATTTTGTTCGCCTGTTCAGGGATATCAGGAACCAAGTGCCCATATTCGAATAATAACTGTTCAACTTCATTCATTTCTTCTTGTTGTAAATGCAAAGGTTTCTGGTCCAGATATTTCATAATTTCTGAATTCCAAAGATTTGTTGCTCGAAGATCGACAGGGTCCGATTTAAATTCTTCATTTAAAATCTCAGTTGGTGATATAGGTACAACTAAGTTAATTGCATAATTTACCTGGCTATAGCACAATAACATACTCAAATAAGTGATTATTGTTTTAATAAATACGACTTTGTATAAAACAATTCATGATAATTACATCCCGTTCGAATTCAACAAGAGGAACAAATGTAAATATCAACATGTAAAATTGTGACCACCCACATATACATACATACATGCATGCATACATACATACATACATACATACATACATACATACGTACGTACGTACGTACGTACATACATACATACATACATACATACATACATACATACATACATACATACATACATACATACATACATACATACATACATACATACATACATACATACATACATACATACATACATACATACATACATACATACATACATACATACATACATACATACATACATACACACGCATGCATGCATGCATGCATGCATACATACATACATACATACATACATACATACATACATACATACATACATACATACATACATACATACATACATACATACATACATACATACATACATACATACATACATACATACATACATACATACATACATACATACATACATACATACATACATACATACATACATACATACATACATACATACATACATACATACATACATACATACATGCATACATACATACATACATGCACACATAGATACATACATACATACATACATACATACATACATACATACATACATACATACATACATACATACATACATACATACATACATACATACATACATACATACATACATACATACATACATACATACATACATACATACATACATACATACATACATACATTTAATATGCACGTTGGTTATTCGACTGTCAATACACTCCAACTTATTTCAATGATGATATGATTTACTTAAGTTTATATAAATAATATCGGATGGTATCAACTATTGATATTTAATTTTATATCGGGGTATACATTTCGTTCTCTTTTTTCTTTGAATGTAAGTAATCTTATCTTACCTCCCTTTCGAATCATATCAGCAGACTCATTTGCTGAGACTGACCGATAATACCATTTTTCATCATAATTAACAGGTCACAAGAATATTATATTGAACAAACTTTTCTTCCTGTAAGAATGCAAACCTCCCTCTTCTCTCCTCAACGCCTACGCCTTACATGTTTTAAATGAAATATTTACTTTTTACGTATTACATGAGTATTGTAACTGACACTGATCACATCCTCAATCGTGAAACTTAGATCCATTCTCTGATAATGACTATACTTTTTGGCCATGAAATGCACAAGCCAGCTAATGAGGTTGTTTTTCGACAAATATAAACATATTCTCTTCAAGCTCCGGCGAGAAAGCAAAAAAAACGGAAAGAGCTAAGATACGTGTTTTGCAGCACTGAATTATTATAATTTTTATTATTATTATTATTATTATTATTATTATTATTATTATTATTATTATTATTATTATTATTATTATTATTATTATTATTATTATTATTATTATTAAAGAATGGTTTAGTTTACAAAAGTGACACTTAGATACATTCTGGTACTCTTCTTTTTGACCCGGCTGGTAAAAAAAATTCCATACATCTTGCTAATTCTAACAATCGATTTTAAATTCAATCTGTTAAATTTACTCTAAGGCTAAAAATGAAATTGAGTTTTAATGGCATTTTATGTATTAATCAGCCACCCACTGCATTTAAAACTGTTCAATGTTGCAAGACATAATATATTATGAACAAATAAAGCTTATTTCTCCGCGGATTTGCTGATCGTTTCTTACATCAAGATATAAGATACCATTCCCCTATTTATTGGGTATTATAGCGTAGAAGCAAAGACGTAAGTTGTTTACAAGGCATATATTAACTGATGGCATAAGCGATTATAAACCATAAAGCATCCACTATAGATTGAGATAGCTTGAAATGTGTAATGTAGTCGATGAGGACCACTTTAGGTATCCAGTGTTTTATCGGGAACAAATGGTCCGTGGTTGTGTAGGTGACCGATGAGTCTGATTTGCGCCCTGAATGTTCTGTGGCATTGTGGACATGGGATAGTAATAACGCTGATTGCATATATGTGGCCTGCGCATTGTGGACATTGGATAGTAACAACGCTGATTGCATATATGTGGCCTGCACATCGCAACTGTGGTTGGATCAAGATGATGTACTGGGAAGAATTGCTTTTCAAGGACCTCAATGTCCTACAATTGCCACGGTTTCGCGGTCGTATAACGACACAAGGAGTACACATTCAACTTTCTCTGAAGACTATTGCCTCTTTTGTTTTAGACCTTGGCGTGTACTCTTCCGAATGTCCGAATGTCCCAGTAGCCTTTGCAATCCAGGCATTACCTTCATCATCTATTACAACACTCTGATTTAGTGTTCTCAGTTTGTAGCCGTTGACTGATTTTTGGCTCCGCATACGGTTTTCCTGAAGCTGGCTGATACATTATTTCAGTCTTTTTTGTGTTTATATATTAGTTTAGCATTCTTTGTGTTGATCGTAAGCAAGCATCAGAGAACTTGTCGACGATATTTTGCATGTCAGCTTCAGAGCCAGCGTTGAGGGCCATGATCTTCCACAGACCCTCTCTGAAAACAGTGTTGAAGACCTTAGTCAGGTCGACATATGTAGAGAATAGGTCAGGACAGGACTCTTCTCTTGTCTTTCCTTTTGAAACTGCCTAGCAACGAATACCGTGTCGATGGTTCCACAATCCTTCCGAAATCCACACTGTCTTTCTGGTAGGAGTCCTTCATGTGAGACGGTTGAGGAGAATCCTGGTGAATATCTTGCCTATGATATAGAGCGAAGAGATACCTCAATAGTTGTCACAAGCCTGAAGAATTTGTTTTGAGCTTATACAGGTGTATTATAGTAGCATTCTTGACTTCTTGTGAACCACCTTTTTTTCCACATCAGATGAAACAATTGATGGATCTCTCCAGTCAAATCTGTACAACCTTCCATGTATATTTCTGCTGAGATTTTGTCTTATCGTTGCCACTAGAGATCAGACATTGACTGGTAATTGGGGCAGCTAATAAATGGCTTTATTATCTATTTTAACCGCTTCAGGACACAGATGAAGTGCTCAGTCGACATTTCGAGAACATTCTCTTTGTGATTAGTGTGTTCCCATTCGCACTAAGGAGAGGAAGTGGTCATGCTCATGATTGGATATGAACTTCATTCAGCGCATCATAAAATATTTTCATATCAAGCTTGACAGCGTGGCTTTGGATCCCATCAGCTTTGTTCCTCAGCCAGGAATGCTGAATCTGCAGAAGTTTATGTTGAACAGTCATGCGGCTGTTATTGAAGGCATCTTTCTTTGAAGTGGTATTTAGGTATACTTTGTGGAGGCGATGATTTTCATCCAACAGCTGCCTAATATTTTCGCAAGTCTCATCAAACCAGTTCGTGTGCTCTCCGGTAAAAGGCTCTAAGATCTGTCTGGCTGTTTTGTAGACCAGCTGTCTAATGGCCGCCAATGCTGACTCTACATTCTGGGTGTCCAGAGGGGTGGAATGAAGATGGTTTTTCTAGAGTTCTGACAAAGGTTGATTTGGAGTGCGAGTTAATCAGCTATACGATGTTCAGCCAGTTTTAAATCTTCTTGCCTTATGTCCGTCTTTTAGCTTAGATAACGGATGTTTAACTTGGAGACAACAAGGCGGTAGACAGTCCAACATTCTGCACCACACATGGACTTGGTCACTCGTACATCCTGCCTGTCCCTCTTTCCTCTTCCTGACTATCACGTAGTCAATGAGACGCCAGTGCCTTGATAGTGGATGCATCCATTCGTCCTGTTGTGGGTAGGGAGGCGGAAGACTGTCGGTGATGAGCAGTTCATGCTCTGCGCAGGTCTGAAGAAATGGAAGACCATTGCTGTTGAAGCAGCTGATGCCATACTTTTAAATGACTCTTTCCCAGGAGATGTTTTCAGATCATACTCTTGAATTAAGGTCACCAATGATGATGAGCTTGTCAGATGTGGAAACAGAGGTTATGATAAAGTGGAGTTCTTTATAAACGTTGGCCATTGTTGGAGCATTGGCGCTTATGATCGTGACTTGCTTTCTTCCATTCGACAGTGGGAGTTTAGCGGTCATATTCCTGTCATTCGCACAATTTGGAAGTCCATCTAGCTTGTTAAAAAATTGGTCTTCACAGCAAAACCTACTCCAGCGACACATCGCTCCTCTTTTGCTGCAGGACTTTGGGGAGAAGGTTGGCTGAATGACTTGCGCGCTGACTTGGTTTGAAGGTAGGATGATTTGTTCCTCGTTGACTCCAGTTTATCTTCCAAGACCACCTGGATCCAGTGGCACGAAAAGGTCAAGACTGATGGAGATAGAATCTGATGCAGTGGTTGATCAGGACTACCTATATGCCTCGTCCTGCTCTTTGCCTATCCACAGCGCATTGCTAGGAATCGCCATTCTGCCGGTTGGTTTCTTCCGCGCACTATGCGAATCCAGACTTTACATCATTGGGTAGACAGGACCAGACTAACCGAATGTTTAAAACCCGTTGGCTACCCACACATAGTTTAACCCTCCAGTCGAAGCGGTTTGCATGGTGTGGCTTATGCGTATGTTACAGATTCTTGGAACCACAGGTGAGAGATGAGTACATGTGAGGACCAAATGATGGCGTGCTAGCACAAATAAGGCACGACTGTTCCCCCACCAGAGGTGCCACTTCTCCAATACACTGTCGTACTCCCCTCTTGAAATATTAACAATTTTAATAGCTCATTAAGTAACCGAGATAAGAAAAAGAATATACACAAGTCTTCACGCTGAATGATTTCCGAATTTATTTTCTGCACCTGATCAACATTCAATCATCTTTGCTTTCTTAATGCGGAAACGGTTCCTTCAGTACAACAAACTAATGGAGTAGAATTATGTAAACTGATAAATGGCTCATTTTCATGGAAAAGATCACCTTTTCAACGGTGGCCCGCTGATATCCTTCTTACGGATCCTTTCTTTATGTAAAAACATGTAGCTTTTCATATTATAAAATTGCTGAACAAATAGAAGAAATGGGAAACAGCGAAACTGATTTTTTACCAGCAAAGCGTTAAATGCGCCCTTTAAGTAGTTAATATTGCGTTGTTTATTACGCGTCTAATTCATTGTTGCTATTACTACATATAATAATAATAATAATAATAATAATAATAATAATAATAATAATAATAATAATAATAATAATAATAATAATAATAATAATAATAATAATAAATAACCAAAACAAAAAGTACCACCTATGAACAAAGTTGTAATCTTTATTCTGAAAATGACCTGTCTATTGTTTTCAGTTTGATTAAAATCTGATATGCTGGTATAAAAATGACATGTGTACATTATACATATTTTAGACAATTTTCAAACGTAACGTAACGTAATTCATGTTTAATTCTGCTAGTACAGATGTGGTTTGTCTTCGCACAAAATGATACATGATTACCATCAACTACAGCATCATAACCACCACATATATTATTCAAATCATTAACGCCATATCTTTAGCAAAAGTAATCATTCGACATAGTGTTGTCACTGATTGACTGCCAGACATTGTTATATTCGCAGTTTGCTTGAGAGACCTTCGGCACAAAACATTTTCATGCAGTATACAGTGTCAAAGAAATCTTACTAAATATTATTTTATCTGAAGATCCTACTTTATTAATTGTAACAATTTCTGCAACACAAGGTAAATATGATTTATGTGAGCTACCGCATATAATATTAAATATAATACAAATGCAAGAGTTCATACTATCATTGCTAAAAATTCTGTTCTTGCCACTATTGTAATAGATGCTATTATAGTTTCAAACTCCGCCTCGGAATTTTGTACCCACAACCGATTTTAAAAAGAAATCCGTCAGTGATATAAAATGCATAAAATATATTCCTTTCATTCAATGCTGTATTATTTTAACTTATCTGCCACCAATCAGTTCCTAACACTGTCACATTTTACGCGTTTCTAGCCTAAGGGAACATGAACAATAACAAAACGCAACTATTTATGCAGGAGGGCATGTGTTGTTCACACAATCACTGTGATGGAAATGATTGTGTTTTGTAAGCTCCAGATAATTCCGCAAATTTCTTTAATTTTTCGGTGGTGGGTAGGTGCTTTGAAAATATTAGAATGAGACATTGCATTTGATACAAACGACAATGTATTTACCGTATCCTTTTCTGGGATTTCATCCATTCTACACATAAAATGGATTGTTCAAGTATTAGCAAATGACACTGAGCAGACTCCTCTTTCACACTTTAAATTATTTTGTATCAAAACGCGAAGAAGATGAAAATATTAGGAACATAATAGTAAATTCTGTACATTTGTTATATCAAGCAGCCTGCAGGTGTTGGCTAAAATAATTATAATATGCACTTATTCTAACACCACAAATCGCTGTTTACAAATTTTATAGGTGTCTAAATAAATGTTTTTTTTATTAGATCTGTTAAAATATAAATACCAAAAGTGTTATTGACTATATTTTCCAAATAGTCAGATAAATGTTTCGTTTCTGCACAACAGCTCCATCAACGCTGTATAAATTCCGATATACAAATCCAACTTTCTAGTGTGTTACTTCCGAGTCTGATGTTTTGTTAAGAAAAAACAATGCTGCGCAAAAATCTCTTAATATTGTCAACTAATATGCAGTACAAAAATAAAAACTGAAGTCTCCAGATTAACCAGATAATAATGTTAAATACTTTTTTAACAACTTTTGTTCAAGTTTGTATCTAATCCCAACATAAGGCAGTGTCAACTCTCTACTCTACACATCTTTATCTTTGGATCACGCTATTTCATTTTGACCTCTATTCGCGTAACCAATAGCCTATTTGAACCAAGTGATAATGTTTACATGAACTTGGTACATAACCTTTGAGACATTATAACTGAAAATAGCACATCGTATTATAAACATATTTTTGTTATAGTATACAGGCCATTTAAAGGAGATTAAAATTAAAAAATCATTAAAAAAATGACTTTAATTTTAACAAATCTTACACAAACTATAGGTATATGTAATACATGGTCGATAAAGGGAAACATTGAAAAAGTAATTTTATTTCGCTGCTTATCTATATTCAATGAGAACGGAAAGAACGATACATGCACTGTAAATCAGGTAGTAAAGTTTACATCTTTGCGATTATGTTAACATGAAGCTAAATCCCTTGAGTTTCTAAGTTCAAATAATTTTTAAATATAGGTATTTTTCTCCTGAGTAAACAAATAATGCGGTTCAATGTGCTAGCTTAAAGATAACGAAAAGCCGGACAGAAGAAAACATTTTCCAGGCAAGACTAAACACATCTTTTACAATATCATATGATAAATAATTAAACAACACTTATAGGCAAATGTGTCAATGCAAAACACGTATTTCCTCTCATTTAATGCAACTAGACCAGGGGACAAAACATTGCTTAACTCCAATTGAAGGCAAGAAATGAGATTTAGAGACAGGTTGATTCCATGTATATAAATTGAACAGCTCACATTATTAACATATATTTAGCAAATATAGAAAAAGCAAAGTAATATAGTGAATAACTTTAACCAAGATACAAGCAAAATTCTTTTTCGAACCATTGGACATTCATCTGTTCTAAAACCTTTCAAATAATCTTACATATCATTGGAATATATTGAAATTCATTACGAATGAATGTGTTTGATCGTCAATAATTCCTCCAGAGGCTATTTAAAGTTGAAAACCAAACTTTTATTTTTGTTCGATTTTTTTTTCTGTTCTGATGATTACAAGAGTGAAAGAGCCTGACGAAGTAGACACCGGCCATAGATCGAATCAAATCCAGCTAAATGAAGATAAATTATAAATATAGTATCCCCATTATACAACAGTATAGCTTCTGTTCCGAATGGTAGTTTCAGCTTCTTGCTTATGAATAGTATTTTAATTTCTTAAACTCCTATTACTTTTTGTCAGTAAGTCATTAAATATGCAAATATTTCCAAAGAAATATAAATTGATCAGTGCGGTACCAATATTCGATATCGACGACAAATCCTACTCCATACAATTACAGGCCAACGTCCCCATTAAGCACATTAGGAACGTTTAAGAAAGATTGGTTTACAAACCACTACATTATTAGTAAAAGATTTCTATCAAAAATACATTATAGCTAATTAAAGGATGAGCTTTAAACATTGTTACATTAAGCAAATAAATGGATTCCTAATTTGTTTCAATTCAGAGCAAGATTTTAAGTATAATACATTCCAAACTTTGAATTTTAGGAGTAGAGTATTCGTCTTGTTTCATCACACAAACATTAATGAAATATTTTATCATCCGATAGCTTTTGCAGTACACATAAGGAATCTTTAAATTATCTTATATCTAAGTGTATTGGACGATTAAGGTAGCATCAATATTTATTATCAAAACATGATATGAATAAAATTTATTTAGCCTATATATGCCTAACTCTGGAATACGCATGCATAAATCAGGTTTTTATTTACTAAAACAGAGTTCGAAAGACTTTCAAACCGTTAGCTGAAAGCAGTGGGAATCGTTTCCGGACTACCTACATTTGCTGGCAGGGAATCACTTTATCGTGAACTGCAAGGCTAGGTCTCGAAGAGAGGCAAAATATAAAATTAACATATGCAGCATTTACGAACAATGTGACTCCTCGTTATATACGTGATTTACATCCACTTTGTTCGGGAGATAGAGTACCATACAATTGCGGAAACCCACTATCTATGCTGGACACCATTTTTAAATACAAATGGTATTTTAAAAATCTGTGATTAGTTTAGTTCACAATGGCTAGTTGACAATGTACTTACTAACAATAAACATGATTCCTCCGTTTGTATCCTTCCTTTATGCCTGATATTTCATTATATACATGTACCCAACCTGTCACCTATTTTCACATCATTTTCATGCGTGTCTCGTAACTTATTATTTGTAATGGAAAAGAACTTGTTGGTTAAAAAGGCTTACTTTGAATCCTTTAGCATTTTAAATGTAACTGTGACCATATTGTCAATAAAAATGTTTAAACAAAAATTGTATTTGAGACGCTGCTATTTTTGCCGTTTTGTTTAAAGTGAGATAAGCCTGCATGACAATCAACGCAGAGAAAATCACTCTTATTTATTTACATGCGAACTCGTCAGCCAACTGTACAAGCAAATCCTCGGTTTTACACTTACATCACAATTTCTCATTGGACTGCGGTACGTATTTGTCGTTTAGACATTCTCCATTGCTGGGGGAGATAAATATATAAAGTTAAGTTACTATCTAACTTTGCGTTTTAGCTTTCAAGTGTATGGCACCAAGACAATCAATATAGTCAGTGAATACCTCATAAACGGATATAATATTCAATGAGTTCAAACAGATTATTCGCGGAAGCAAATTCACCATCATGTAACATTTCACTGAAACGATCACGTGAAAATGCATTAGAGTTGGTGTCATGTTCACCTTTATATCAAATGTAGCTACAAAGTGAAAACAAATTGCTTTACAGGGAAACGCAATAACTCTAGAAAATTGTTTCATTCACTCGAAAAAAACATACAAAATATTTCCTATTCTGTACAAACATTTATATTGCCCTCAAATATAACAGTCACTGCTAATAATTTGCAAATAACTAAATTTCCTAATGAAAATTGCTCGGTGGTAAGATTGCAGTACTTTGAAAAATAAACTTGTTGACTTGCTCACAATTTGTAAACAATCATATCCTCTTGAATAAAGAAGGTGATTCCACTTTTTTAATAAATCAGCAATTTATTAACGATAAATAATTATGTAGAATGTTATATATGTCCATCGGTCTAACTAATGAGCTACCTAATAAAGTTAGCTGCTAGTAGCACTGTCTGAATTGCTTGATTCATCAAATTTCTAAACCATGATTATTTAAAACATTTTACTTTCGGTGTTCTTGTTATATACGTTAACACACAGGTTGTCGAACCTACTCAGCAGATAGCATTGCTACCTTTAAACAACGTCTGATGTACTTCTCTCACGCACGTTTTGTTCTTTCTGCACAATATAAAATTCTGTATCCAATTGCCCAAAGAATCCACACGTGGACGCGATGCCATCCAGGCATGCTGCTAAAGGAATAATAAGTATGGTCCATACGCAGATGATTAGTTTTCGAACAAGTCCGTATCTACTTATGCTGAAAGATTTTATAGATCCAAATGTAAAAAGAAAAATTATTAGCCCTCCAGCTATGGCATTTAACATAATGATAAAACTCGGAGTTTTCATTGGAAAAAGGAGTGATATAGGTAAATTTAATAGACTTAAAGGCAGAAGCAACCAACTTATATCTGTGGGTATTAATAAAAGTTTACATTTGATTGGTATACTAGGGCTTAGTAGTGTGAACATTCTTCCAACAAACCAGCGTTTTCTTTGTCGAATATAATCTGCAACAGTAAATGGACTCTTTTCCCACATTTCACCTTCTACAAAGTTAAATTTATAACCGTTTTTCCATGCCTCCAGGGCAAAATAAAGGTCCTCTGCTATACTGCCCCTTGGACCAAAGTCAAAACCTAGGGCGTTCTCGACTGGAGACTTCACAATTATAAATGATCCTTTCAACCCGTAGAGGGGTCGGTGTAGCTTCTGAAAGCAGAATTTCATCAGACCAGAATCTATAGCAACACGAACACTATCAGCTAATGTTGTCCACCAATTAACTACACTTTCATTGGCATATGTTATTACACCTTGACCAAGAGATCCCAGTTCCTTTGTTGCGAAATTTGCCAATCCAACCACTGAGCCTTCGGTAATAATGGTTTCCTCATCTAAATGTACAATCCAGTCATCATCGGACAAAATATTGATCTCCTTCTCGAGACAATAATGTAAAGCGCGAGCTTTATGCAATGACTTATTTTTTGAGACATATTCCTTTGGAACCACAATTTCTCGAACAAACAATGATGCATTTAAATTTAAAGCTGTATCCGTAACAACCTCAAATTTGAACTTCTCAATTCCAGTTCTATGGCAGGTATCTATGTTTTTTCGTAGGCTGTCTACTACTAGATTTCTATACAAACCTCGTGTAACAACACGGAAGCAAATAAAAGGAATATCTGCCTTTTGTATCTCGAATTTAGGTGGATCTGGCCATAAATTCGTGCAGAATAATGAAGCAATATTCATAAATACAAACGGCATAGAGAGGCATGAAGTAAGTTTTAATACAAGTAATAATGTAAATCTAATATAACCTAACCTCTCTATCTCGCTACTGTAAGACTTGTTCTTATCTTCTTGAAGCCAGTTAAACTGAACAGTCCATATAATAGCTATAGTTAACAAAAGTTGCATCAACGTAAGGATTTGGAAAATAAGTAAAGTTCTAATTCGAAAGTTATTTGACAGCAATTTCAGAAAAGATTGCACAATCCGCTTCATTTTATATTTGCTTTTTCTTCAAAACTTAATAAATGTTAAAGCAAACAAAATCTTTCATAACAAGAAAATCCTGTTTTCTGCGATTGTCCGCTAATTAATAAAAGAGCACATGTGAAGGCATAGACAACCTAGTGTAATGATACCTGAAGTTCATGGATAAAACTTATAAGACATTGTTTTCACAGAGACTTATGGTTCTTGGCAACGGAAAATAACTGAAGCATATCATCAAATTAAAGCCCTTTTATAACGAAGCATTATTCAAGTAACTTTATTAGAGGTAAACATACAGGATTTGCATTCAAAACAAGAAATATGAACGAATTGAGCAATTTTCTTAGATATATTTTCAAAACATCAATATTGATAACCATGTTGTCAAATTGTATTGCTTTCTGGTGGCATTGTAACGGGCATTCAAAAGCACTGATTCGTGTTACTTTTATTATGTGTATCCTCCAAGAATCATGTCACAGTAACCTTTTCTGTACATAACGACCTGGTGTAAATAATGTGTGTTGTCATTGGCTTATTTTGCCTATTCATTTTGTTTCAGTTGCTGTCAACCTTCGAAGAAATGTCAGATAAGTGGACTTGGGAATTTCAAATTTGAGGTTTATACGGCTATAATGATATAATCTAATGCATTATTGTTTGCCTCATTGTAATCAAAGTTGATCTTAACATTTGGATTTATAAAAGAATACGGACTGATTAGAAAACTAATCACTTGTATTTGGACCATCCTTAGCATTCTTTTTCACAGCCTGCAAGGATTGCAATACATGTCGGTTTTAATCAATTGTGTAATGAAATTTGAAAGACCTTTCCCTGCTTTACAGAAGATACACACGTATTTTATGAACCCAGGAAGTTGCACCAAATGTAGGATATGATATTTACAACATGAAAATAATTTTGCAATACATCTTACGAAATAATTCAGCAGTACAAATAGTAAGCAAACAACATTTTTGCAAATACTTGAATAGTCTGACGGACAACAGTTTAGCTAAATCGTTTGAATACTAATGCATAATATATAGGCATATTAGTTCAAAGTACTGCAGCTGACGTGAATAACAAAATTATGCAATAATAGAAAAATATCGTGTTCTGTATGTTTTTTTTTTTTTTATCAAAATAAGGCATTTTGTCTAAGATTCATTATTCCATGTGTATTGTCTCACCGGATAAATATGTTGGCATAGAGCATACAGCTGAATATTCACCTTTATTAAATAAATGAAAACCTAATTGCAATGAAATAGTTTTTAAAGAGTTCATGCACAGTTGAGTTTCTTTAAAAATTAAATTTGTATTGTTATTAATATTACAATTGTAAGAAAAATATTATTGGATAAAATTAAAAAAGGGTACATATATTTTACATGATTATTATCAATATACTTATCCTGGGAAAGTAACTTCTTCAAATAAAAAGTATCATCCAAAATTATGACAAAAGAGCCGATCATCACTTGTAATTTTTTAAGCGATACTGATGTCATTAAATATGATAAAACGGGTATACATTTAAAAGGTATGAAATCAAACATATAAATTTCATTCCTAACCTGCATATTTAGCTTCTATATTCAGTTATCAACATTTGCACATAACTATCAATTTAGTATTAGCAAGTCAGACCCACCTGTTAAGTCCCAAACTCTAAAATCAAACTTAATGTATTCACTTAAAGTTTTATGTTATTAAAAGGCTTGCCCTGTGAAAATGAACATGAATAACGAAAAACTAGGTTGTTTGTATCCTTGTGTTGGTTGAGAATATCACATTGTGTATCGTCTTGAAATCCATTTAAAAACGTGGTGCAAATATGAAAAGATATTTGTTGGACGATCGAATACGGCTAACAAATGAGATGAAAGTCTCATTATCTTCTTACATTTGCCATACCAGAGAACACTACTAAGCTTATGAGATGTTGGGTATGATGAAAACAACGTAACATACCTATAAATAAATTATTACTATTGCAGTGTTACAGAATAACATGACAAAATAAACTTCTATACTAAAACTTAAAGGGATATTTAAAGGTTTGCTATTTCAGACAAAATAGTTTTCTCACTTTAATATCCTCTTAAACGTTTTACATATGAAACATGCAGACATGGTCATTTTTTCCACATGTTTCACCTTATTTTATTCTTCGTTTGAGAGACAAGGGGGTTGATTGTCATTCAATTATATATGTCTCTAAGCATCTTTGACAAATACATCTTATGTTATCCATACTTATCAGATATTTAAGTGCAGTATCTTGATTTTAATACTACAGATGTGAAGTGCTTGAGAAGTTCACAAACAATTGCACATGTAGGAATTCACTGAATGAATCTAATACAAACATCAAACTTATTTCAAACGCTGAAAAATACAAAGAGCAAAAGACAAGAAATTAGCAATAATCTTTGCATTATTTTATTGTATGATTGACATCACTTATTTTATTTGCAAACCAACAAAAGCTAGAGTCCATTTATTCATTTATTGTAGATTGAACATTATTATTATTATTATTATTATTATTATTATTATTATTATTATTATTATTATTATTATTATTATTATTATTATTATTATTATTATTATTATTATTATTATTATTATTATTATTATTATTATTATTATTATTATTATTATTATTATTTTATTATTGTTGTTTTTTGTTATTATTATTATTATTATTATTATTATTATTATTATTATTATTATTATTATTATTATTATTATTATAAAAATGTTACGATTTGTGAGAAAATGTTTAAAAACTTGATCTTAAGTAGACATGTTAAAATGCTATCATAATGTGTATGGTTACATTCTTACTGTTAATTTGCTTTGACGCTAACGCGACATTGTATATTATATCAAAACGTATTCTTGAATTTATTGGTTGCTTTGTCAAGTAACTCATCAACACGTGTAGTTAAGGTAGTGCCCTATCAATTAGTGCATATTGCTTGGTCTATAGATACTGGAACAATTGACCTAACTTGTTCATCATGCGCTTAACGTAAAATCGTGACTGATAACGAGTCATCATAACTACTCAGCCATATTTACTTAAACAAATGCCACTATTTTAAACAGAATATGGGTGTATATAACGCAAATAGAAGATACAGTTATGCCTTGCTTGTCCGCTGCCTATTCTGTTATATGTATGTTCTGCTACTTCCCTATATAATGCAGAGACACCCTTCACCATTTTCATCTGGGCAATGCATTCACGAGGATACACACATATGGAGCTAGAGGTGTGGGGGATGGGTAATAGTACTACTATGCTGGTATTCTTAGCGATCCATGCTTTACTAAAATATTTAAGAGCATGAAATGCTACAATGCATCAATGTGTTTCTTTCAACGTTTAAGTGGCTGAAACACCATTATAATCGATGACTGGTGCTACTAATATGAAGGCATCAAAACCAATGGTTACATGCGGCAACATATATCGTCAAAGAATATTATATTTTTCTATGCCTCTGGTGGCCGGGTAGTCTAAAGACTCATATTTACTGATCAGTGCCAGATCACTTATGTCTTTGTTTATTCGAGCCCTGTCTTGTGAATGCTACACGTCTAGTCCAGCTATGACATAGACCTAATCCAACTTTCGCATGTACATTATATCAATTATAAACACCTCCCTCCTTGATAAATAAATAAATAACAAAGAAATAAAAAATAGTAAACATGTTAATCTGAGATGAAATTTAATTCAAAGTCTACCTTATCTAGGCCAATATCACGTCACCATCTAACTTCGTCAGCAAGGCTCATCCTGTGATTACCAAGAGCAGAGGTCATATGGATCACTTGTCAGTTTAGTTGTAAGTAGAATATTCATGATTAATAAATTCAATCAATAAAATCAATAAATTACTTGTTTTGTTCACTCCGCTACCTTTTATGTTACTATAGGCAAGGAAATATCCATTAGCCATTATTCGTCTATGTAGCGCGTAAGATATTGAAAAGACAAATGTACCCTATTAAAATGACAAATATTCATATAGAAGCTAGAGCGACATACTATTCAAAGAATATAGTATGTCTAAACTGGGGTTGAATGGCCTACGGTGTTCATTACTTCCAATCACTCTTTGCACTGTTCTACCTTCAGCATTGGACAAATGTTAGGATATGTAAGTGTACAGCTTTTTGATATTTTGCAATCATGAAACTAAATATAATAATAGACTGTGCTGGTATCAGATTTGGCGTCCAGATTATTTTGATGTGGGCTAGTTAATACTGACAACCGTATGGCCAGTTAGTTTTTGTTTTAAAGTTGTTACTTAATTCAATTGGTAGGGCAAGTTTAATTTATGTTAGACCAGTTGGTATTCACGTGAGCTGTCCCTTCTGAGAAATGGAACAATCTGACCAATTTATGCCTCTGTGATATACACACGTATTATTTATTATGCATTTTCTATGTGATTGTTTCCTTTAAGATATTAATAGAAATTATTAATTTGAATCGTTCTGACATCAATTTACTCAGCAGTGATCTGAGGACTTCACAATACTTGTTAAATAACGAGGATGTCCTTGGGTTCGTTTCGTTGTAATGATTGATATATCTTCGAGACCGGATCCAATACGTCAGAGCAGTTTGTGAATTTCTCCCTCCAATGACCTAACTTTAAATCATAAAGAGGATATACCACACACATTCTATCCACAAGATTATTCTCATTTGATCATGCATACACGTTTTAATATTGACACATGCAGATTATGAATACCCCTCCCAATATCCTCCAAGGCTTATTTGAATAACAAACCCATTTTAACACCTGAAACAATGAGAATCGGTTAAAACAGAACTTGAATTACACCCTTTAATTAAAGACAATTATTCAAACCTTTATACAATCATCATCTGTTCAAATCATCTAGTATTATAACAGCTATAGAGTGAGATAATGTATGTTTTGAAAACAAATGTCTATACAGTATGATAATGCGTATTTTAACAATTAATTTAAATGCCACTTATAATTCAATTTCTCTACTTGTGTCAAAATAAAGATGCATTTGTAAGCAAGTATATAATTACTTTCATAAAATCCTATTTTATTAGAAATATCAACCACAAATCCTTCCTGGTCAGTCATCACTTCAACTTAAGCACACGCTTTCAACAACTTTAAATATATTTTTAATTGTTAAGTAGGTACTCAAGCAATTATCAGAACGCTTGAATGAGTTCTACATATTTCTTTTCTTATTCTTTCTGGTGCTTAAAGGGTGATTCCGATCAATTTAGGTTTTGTACTATGTCCTTCTCCAAATTTGATTTTGCCTTCCTTTATCGTGTTCTATATTTCTTGAACGTGAGTGTAAAGTCTATATCTGACTTGCTGTTATTCGTTTCGGCATCTTCAGGAAAAACGGTCTCCATATCATTCTTGTTTCCTTGATGCTGTCTAATTGGGATTGTTTATTGTATCTCTCTAGAATATGTGTGTTAGACTTCAAAATATACCTTAAGCATCTTAGTTGGGATGTATTCAGTTTGTCTTATTGTTGCGGAGGCTTTCTAGTGTTCATCCGAAAAAACGAGCACGGTTAGAACGATGGATTTATATTTTCCATGCTCCTTTGTGGTACTGAATATTTTGGTCATACAGATATACTTAGTCTTATGAATGTGCTGTTGCTTTCCAAATTCTGATCATGACCTCCACCTCTGTGTTTTGTACAGTGACCATACAACGCTCCAGTTGATGTATGTGCCTCAACGTTCTAGTTATTTCCTGTTGCATGTTATATTTCCAAGATGGCCATCTTTGCATGTTTCTCGCTCCTGAGGCTTAGTTCCACTATGACTGATATGTTTGATACTTTTGTGGTTGTATATATATATATATATATATATATATATATATATATATATATATATATATATATATATATATATATATATATATATATATATATTGGTTATTTTCATCTGCTCCAAGATATCAAAAACTGCAATGTCGAGAGTTACAAGTCTTCAATCCTTTTATGCTATTCCAAATGAACATTCTGCCCCATTATAAACGCAGTGACCAGGAGAAAAATAAATGGCAATAGGCTACAGTCATAGCGCACTCTTGTGAAATTAAAACAATGCCTATTTGTCATGCTTCCACCTGTGAAGGAGCCCCGATTGGCCGAGTGGTCTAAAGCGGTCTCCGTTAAGGATCTCTGCCATCTCACCTCTGTCTTCGTGGGTTTGAGTCTAAGATTTGGCGAATATGGATATGTGAGAAAGCTTTCCAGTAGCTTTTCGTGGGTCGGTGGTTCTTTCCGCGGATTTCCAGGTTTCTTCCTCCACCATTAACACTGGCCGCCATGTATATCGTGTACTGAAACATAACATTAAGCCCCAAAGCAACCAACCAGCCAAATCCACCTGTGACAATTTTAAGCAAAACGTTCATAAAAATAAATGGCTGAACATTATTTATTAGACATCAGTCGCTTAACTCATCCCATACTATTTTAAATGTTTGCCTTTATATAAAGTTTAGGAAGGCATAAATTTCTACAATAAAACTGTGCTGATGGAACCTAACCTTTTTGGCGTTTCATATTGGTTAATTTGTGAAATAAAATAATCCTAAGAAACGATTTGATTGACACTGATTTCAAAGGACCAAATAACTCTATTATTTAGTCATAATTTTTTCCCTTTATTATCGCTGATGCCCATTCATTAAAACGATAAAAGCATATTTTAAATGATAGAAATCATACAATTAAAACGATACGCATGAATTTTAAGTCTACCATATTAAATTATGGTTTTGAAGTTATGAAAACCGAAGATTGCACAAGTGAATATTTTAAAGATGGGTATCTAAAAATCCAGTTAACTTGCTTGCGCCAAAATTCGTAGGCGATGACCTGATTGATGCAGGCGGAGAACCTTAGATCTGCATCCAGTAAAGATATACACATAACTAAAAATATTGGGGTTTCATTTAATTTATTATAATTGCAATCATTTCAAGGTAACTGCTTAATTATTAACAATATATGCAAATTTATCATGTGAAGACTCTTTTGAAATGGATTTGCAGCTAAATGCGAATCGACCAGGTAATATTAGTTATATATAACAAAAAACAATCAGAGATAAATAGTGAATATTCGCTTTTACAGATAACATTATTAATTGTTGTTCCGTTATTACAGTGACTTATATCCGAAAAGTTAAGTCATCCGGATTAAATGATCGATCGTTCATGTTTATACGTTCTAGTATGGACTGGGTTTAGTTAAAATAATTTGGCCAGCTTTGTAAAAAATACATCGTTAGTATATTTATAAAATTATTTGTTTAGAATGTATTGATAAGTTGTAATAATTTAAATTAGCAAGAAGAGAAAATATATTTTAAATTAAAAAAAATTTTCCAATATATTTTTTGGAAATTAGAAAAATAAATACTATATTGTTTCTTTTTACTTCCTATCAAATGTTTAAAAAATATCATGGGCGAGGATGCTTTGGACAATGAGGTTCCATGAGTATAATATAAACGATGTTTCTGAGCTGCTTTCATTAATGTATTAATCATGAAACACCTTTGCTATGAGACGTTAGGAAAACTACAAGAACAAAAATACAAAACGCCCAATCCAAACAAAAACATGAGGACGTAAACGGAGCCTGACATGTAAAAACTTTTACAAAGATAAAATATATCATTAAAATTAAAATTGACCACATTGCTTATGTTCATAGAATCCTACCATATTTTTCTGTAGGGAGAAATATTTGGAATCAAATTCTATTACATGGTCATTCAATCAAATTACAAATGAAAGCATTTTTATGTTGAAGTGTGCGGATTTCTTACTATGAAATTCTTAGAAGTTATGAATCAGAAGTTTCTTATCCACGAGTCAAATATTGTGAAACCAAGAATGTATTGAAGAAATAAATATGATATATCCCTACATCTTGTAATTAAAAATAACGTAGGCAAAATACACAAAATATAAGTTAACTTTAAGCAAAACATCTTAAAGGAGATTTTACCTAATGTTGATCTAAAACAATCTTTTTTACATCAATGAGATCAATGAAATATTGTTTGCTACAGTCGCTAAAGATACCAGAATGATCTATAAATGAGTACTAGAACAAAAGGAAACTTAAAACGTTGTACATACAATTAGTATAGAAAAGTTTTTCCAATATCAGAACCGAACGGAGAAAGAGTTGATAACTAAAATCAATGTTTAATTTTAAGGGCACATTGTATATATTTTTGGCTATATAATGCAGAGGAAAATAAGTGACTATTCCTAAGATATACCGATTCAGTCAATAGAGACAGGGGATGATTCGATCCCTGATAATTGATCACGCACTACTTGATCACGCACTAATTGATCACGAACTACCACAAGACCTACTTCAACTTCCACTACAATAGTGCAAACATCCGCAGCACTCTTGTTTTTAAAAACGGAAATAAATCTTCAGTAAAGAAATTAAAAGAAGAAATATGTAGCACAGGTGAATATCAATAGCCAATATCAATATTTCACTACTTCATAAATGTATTTAAAATGACAATATACTGAACTGTGTTAATAAAGGTAACTTAGCGTATAAAATAAAACTAATTATTAAATGTACATTCGTCGGTGAATGTGGTTTATGGACATATTCTAGTTTTCACAGTTGGAATAACGCGTGTAATAAGTACATATCTGCATATGCAAGTATCAGTATTTTGAGGAAATAGCTATTAGCTGTAACGCCATCGAGATTCGAAGTTAGTCACAAGTCTAGTGTTAATGATTGACAAAAACAATTATATAACACGAGATGAAATTTGCAAGACAAGCAGAGCAAGCAGCAATCCACTGATTAATTTTTGTATGAACTATATGAAAAGGTCTTATAGTAAAAATTGAAGGATAATAAGAAGATTTAGAAAATATTAAATTCTACTAGTGCATAGTTTTCCTTTTCTAGTCTTCTTGGTTTAGACCGCTTGGTTTCAATGTTCTAAGGCGGCGTATCCAGTATGATTCCTTTTCCTTCCTGCTTTCGGAACTCCAGCTGTGGTTGTTAGCAATAGCGATAAGTATTATATCACAGAAAGTGTGGCCAGGGGAGGAGAAGTGTTCTGCGACCGGGCTTCTGTACAGCTTTTTTGTCATCCAATCAGATCTATGAAGGTTTATCCTTTTGTGTAGCTTTTCAGTTTCTCCCACGTACTGAAGGCCACAGATCTTACATGTGATGAGATAAATCACATTCTCTGTTTTGCACGTTTTGTTTGGACCATGTATGTTTAGTTTTTCTTTAGTCACTGTGCTAGCGAATGTCTTGGTCTCTATCATATGTTGACAGGTTTTGCATCTTTTATCGCCACACGGTCCAGATTGACTAGGTTGGTTTTGACTAGCGATTGGCGTTAGCTTTGCCCTGACTAGGATGTCCTTTAGGTTTTCTGGTCTCCGGTAAGTTAATACAGGTTTGTTCGGAATTATTAGTTTTAGTATGTCTGACGATTGCACGGTTGGCCAGTGGTTTGCGATGATTTTACCTAATTTGGGATTCTCTAGGTGATAGGTCAGAATAAATGGTATCCTATCAGCATTTTCTTTCTGTCCATATATGAGTAGGTCATCACGGTTTGTTTGTTTGGCCCTTTGGATTGCCTCCGCAATCAGGTCTTTGTCGTAGCGTCGGTAAATTAAATGTTTAGCCAGCTCTTCAGACCTTTCTAGGAATCTTTCATCGTCGGAGCAAATTATGCGTATCCTCAGTGCCTGGCTATATGGAATGTTCCTAATGCAGTGTTTTGGATAACAGCTGGTTGGGAGGAGATACTGGTGTTTGTCGGTTGGTTTCGAGTAGATGTCTGTGTGTAATTTGTTTTCCACCAGTCTGGTTGTTGTGTCTAGGAAAACATGGTTTGAGTTGGAAATTTCTGCCGTGAATTTTATTGAAGGATGGAAGTTGTTTGCCTTGGATATGAAGTCATCCAGACTTTCTCTTCCATACTGCCACTTCATTTCTATATCATCGATAAAACTTACCCACTGGTATGGTGTACGCTCAACCGATGCTAAGATCTGACTCTCAAATTTTCCCATGAAAATGTTAGCATACGAAGGGGCCATTTTAGTACCCATTGCAGTTCCATTGATTTGTAGGTAGTTTTCTTCATTAAATTCAAAGTTGTTGAGTTTTAGGACAAGCTCCAGGAGTTGGACTAAGAAGTGTGTGGGTGGATTGTTTACAGTTCTTGTTTCCCATGCTTCCTTACATGCCTGTAACCCTTCGTTGTGCGGTATGTTGGTGTACAAAGATGTGACGTCTAAGGAAGCAAGTAATGTATCTGGCAGTAATGGTTCACTAGCTTTGCGTTTTATGAGATAATCTGTTGTGTCTTGAAGATTTGATGGTAATTTGTGGACATGTGGTCTCATAAAATGATCTAAATATTCTGATATCCTTTCTGTGGGGTGCCCGTTACCTGAGATTATAGGTCTGCCAGGGTTTCCTTGTTTGTAGATTTTGGGTAGAAGATAACCCAAGAGCATGTAGATTTTATTCTAAACAAACGTGTTAGACATATGTTAGCAAATATAATAAAAAAACTAATGTCATGCGTGAAAAAGATTAGAAAGAAACATTATATTAAGAAACTATTTGCACGAAAACATTAAGCATATTTACTACAAATCGATATTAATAGCTATTTTCTGCCTTTACTTTATTTATGTTGTAAGTGATAATAGTCTAAATAAAGTTAATAAATGTAAGTGAATGTTATGGAACGAAACTTTCTTTTTTGACAGTGCGGGTGCACTGATGATATAATAGTTTGCTTCTATGCTTTGAATATGTGTTCCAATAAACAAAATTAACCTTTTAGACAATTTATATCGAAACATGTACAAATCTAATAGAAAGTAAGGCGGAGACTATGCCACAACATAATTTCTAAAATATTTTATACAAAATATGAATTCGTATTAACTTCTTTTGGACGATATTATTGCTGAAATTTACCCAGTATATTTTAGTTAGGACATAATGCCCCGAAATGCATATGTACATGACATTTTATATTCTTTTTTACTTGTTCTAAAATACCTAATAATGCCACAAGATTTACTTTCTAATCCAAACGTTACAAAATGGTATTCATCATTGAATAGAATATACTTTCATATTAAAACTAATAACAATTGTTTGTACGATTTGAGAAAACTCTTACAAAAAGTTATGTGATCGAGTGATTGCTTAGATAAAACACATTTTATGTATTAGCAGGTAGCAAGAATATTAGATCAGAAGAATATAATTATCTCTTAAGAATCTGATTGCAATTAACAGCACAGTGAATAATGCGAATTGAGCTCTAAAGTAAGTTGATGCTATATAAGATTTTGTATGGCTTAGCTTCAAGTTTTGGAAAAATTAATTTCTACTTAAAATTTGGATGAACGTTATTCACCAGATTGAATTCTGAACTGCCTAATGTACACATTATCAATTTTAATCTATCATCACTTTTTTAGTTTATTACGGGTACAATAATAGGTTTGAAAATTGTTGTGCACACCGAGTGAGTATAATTTAATTCAGTATGCAGGGAATGAGATGACTTGATGCCATGACAATTAGATACTGCGTGTAATTTGTAAAACTCATGACAATAGTATATGATGTAACATGATTTAAATATTTCTTAATTTATGACTGAGAACACCGATATTTTCTAGTATACAGATTATATGGTCCTCTTGTCACCCAACATTGGAATAACATTTTGTTTTCAACAAATTGTCAAGATTGGATACTTAATGTTAACTATGCTTTGAAATTATCTGATGTGCTTATTTGTTAAAATATATTCAAATGGTTTTAAATATTTAAAATATTACTAAAGTAATGCTGCTTTAACATTTACCTTTTGAAATTTATACTGCTGGTTATTGTGGTAACAGTTAAAATGCATCAATACTATTAAGACATTGAAGATATTTTATAATATATATTTTATAATATATTTATAAACAACGAAACCATCTTATAATTTCACGTAAATGCCTCTGTTCCAGATCAAAAAAAGTTCATTGAAACTGAAAAGTGATAAACTATTCATAAAAAGGTATTAGAAAATAATATAATTATTAGTCTTATGCATATACTTACAGATCAGAACTGTCAAATACACTATGATAACCACTCATGAAATCAGAATAATGTCAAAAGAATCTAACAAGATCATCATTAAAATGAATTACGTTTTGTAGCGTCCTGGAAGCAAACTTATTTTACGGTGGATGTCGTACGTTTACATAGAAAAATGCATTTCATTTGATTTAGTAAGGGTCAAACTCAAGTGTGCTTCTCAAAGGAATGTATCGTTTATTCTTAAAATAATGATGACATGATGTAACTCAAGCGATCAACTCTAGAAGTGAAATATGTCTTAATAGGACACACGTTACGTACGACATTACATTTAGACTAAATTGGAGAAATACAACACATTTTGGCAACAAGACTGAAGTGGAAATTAACAATATTATTGTAGCAAGTATAAGGTATATAATAGGAAATGTGTTTATGCAATTTGTTCAAAGCACATATTATATTTAAATAATAGAGTTGTGAAAACAAATTTACTATAAAATTTTTGAATTTGAAGAAAATAGGAAACAACTGGTTGTCCCAAGAAATAAAGAACTTTACTTTACTTTATTCGTTGCTTGAATAAATATTTTCATTTCAAAATCTTGGCAGTAGAATGCTTGCAGTTTTATTTTAAATTCAAATTGCATGTTACAAAATAGTGAAATTTTATACATTAATTTTAGAGGGATGTTCAAGAGTGGAACTTTTTATGTCTACTTAGTTAAGATTAGAATGCAAGGTGGTATTTGTGTGGACATAATTACCTGCTTAGCCACTGTCTAAGAAAAAGAGACAAAATATGTTATAATTTTCCTCTTCCACTAAACTTTAGACTCACTGCCAGGTTTCAGCTATGAATGTTGCAAAATAATAAACCATAAATCACTAAAATCATTTAACTATCCACCTTTTCAAATTATAATGTTCAAATTGCTTGTATATATTATATTATCCATTATATATGTTATCATTCCATATATGTAGAACCATATTTATATTTTGTGTTGAGCAAAATCATAAAACATTAATGTTTAATGTACGATCCTGTTTTTCATGGTTTTCTGTTGAGCAGAATTCACCATTATTCCTTGGCATGTCATCTCTCTCTCTTTCTCTCTCTCTCTCTCTTTCTCTCTCTCTCTCTCTCTCTCTCTCTCTCTCTCTCTCTCTCTCTCTCTCTCTCTCTCTCTCTCTCTCTCTCTCTCTCTCTCTCTCTCTCTCTCTCTCTCTCTCTCTCTCTCTCTCTCTCTCTCTCTCTCTCTCTCTCTCTCTCTCTAGTTGCCCAAGCCAGGATATAATAAACTATAATGAAAAAAAATGTTTTTTTTTTGCAATAATAGTTCCCAAGTTTTTTTGAATTTCAAGGAAATCTAATGACATATTAAATATATGTATTAGTTTTGGTCATTGCATTATCGGTGTCCCGAGTAGCCGAGTGGTCTACTGACCTCACTGTTACGGATTAATGCCATCTCACCTTTGTCTGCGTTGGTTTGGGGCTCGGTCAAATTGGGTAGCTACTCGTGGGTCGGTGGTTCTTTCCGTTTTCTATTTTTGGTCCCTGATTATAAATAACTCTTGAAACGACAAAGAAGAGCCGTTTATCGTTTTTGTCTTCAGCACGGTTTATGCGAGTCCAAACAACACTGGAATTCAACATTGATTTCGTTGATAAGATCTTGTTATCCACTGTGTGATTTCACTATGAAAGCTTGTCAAACATCGTGGCAGATAACGGAACTCTAAACAGTTGTGTGACGTCATCTGAAACTATCTATAGATTCAATCCTCATGATCGTTGTTGTTTAGAAAGTTAATCAAAACAAATAATTTATATTTTTCTTTATATGCTTTACCACATGCAATGCCACATCACTGTCCCAAAAAATAATAAACAAAAACCATATCAAAGGATTATTTGCAAATAATCTTATAACTTTGTCCTCTTAAGTGCATATTTGTTAGTTATTAGTTAAAGTAACTACTACAATTTCATTCGTATTGGTAAGTGACTTTTGTAGCTGTTTTCTAACCTCTTACAACGAAGCAGAATAATGTGGGGAATAAATGTAAGAGATGGATAAAAAGTAAATTTAAAGAAGTATACGGCAAAACGGAAGTAATACAGATGTGGCCTGGGTTGCATTTAAGCTTACTTTAACATTTCTAACTTATACCTGCAGTCCTGCTTTTAGCCCTAGCAATGTAGTCATATGCCAAGGTCCTCACAAGCATACAAGTAAATATTGCCTGAAGTAGTATTAACGCAATTAGATATTATCAATCTAAACATATGTGACCTTTTCAAAAACTATATTCTATTAAGTGAATTATTTGCAAAAAAGTGAGCGAAACTGTTTTGCAATGATATCGTCAGTGAGATCAAACTATTCATGTCAATCTACAGACATCACTATGAGGGATCAGAATATCAGACATTATTTGCTTATACTATCAAGAATGCATATTTGTATCATTTTACAGGATAAAACAAAATTGTGTTTGTTTCACATGCATATTCATTGTCGTGTCCAGAAATGGGCATTGTTAGGAATAGTTCTCAACAATACAACAAATACTGTGGCGCTGCTTAGATACATGAACCCAACTTTGCAAAGGTATTTAACCCTAAACGTAAATTACGGACACTTGAAAGGAGAAAGATATTTCAATACACATATGGTAAGTAAACGTTTCCCATCTTTATATCCTCAACATATTCATTGGGAGCATGGATTGTTACCAGTCCACGTAATTTATATTACGTTACCTCATGGTTCCGATCAATAACATTTCTACTACTTCATTGACTGAAATCATAATTGCATTACAATTTGCATTAAAATACCTACTTTAAGGGTTTGAACTTTTTCAGGCAAACGTTAAGGGAATTATGTCTCCTTCTAACTTAAAAATTTTGACATTTGCTTCCGATCAGAAATGATCTGAAGAACCCTGAGGATAAACCCCTAGAAAAATAGTAACGAAACTGCTTTTAATGGGACGAAAAACAAACTTACAATAACAAACTACATCCATTCCCAATTGACTCTGAGTGATAGAGGTTTTGTGAGGTGTGAACGATAGATAACAATGGACTCATTCTATCTCTGTCAATAACGGTAAGTGATAAATCATTCAAAAGATTTATATAAGGTACGTGTTATTTAATACCAAATAGTTTTCTTAGATTTATCTTATTTTGGGGCAGGGGATCCAGTAATATAAATCTGAAAGTAATGCATGTATAAACTTCAAGTAGTCGATATATATATATATATGAAGAGAGACAATTTAATATTTAATATGTAGACCTTAGGAAAGAAAGTTTTTTCTTTCCGAAAGGAGCGTAATAGACAATGTAAGATGTCAGTAGATCGTAGTTTGATCTTCATAACCTCTCTATTCTTTAATGTACTTTAAAAAATGTTACGCACTATGAGATAAGCTCCAAAACGCACTACTTTGCGGCCAAACATTGCTATCTATGCCAAATATTCATTGCCCTAATAAGCATTTGTATATTTAAAACTCAGCAACAGCGACAAGAGCAGTGTCTTCCCTTCCTCTATTCCTTCTCCTCCTCATTATCAGTTACAGCCTCTTCACCTCTTTATTTCTACTTATCTAAGTATGTTGTGTATTAAAAGAGAGAAGGTAAAATATATTCTAGAGTACCCCTTTCCATATCAGATAGTATATCTATGATTCAAAACTATAACTGGAAATTAACAAAATGTTATCGAAGCTATGATTGTTATCACCATGTATTAGTAGAAAATCGTAATTTGCAGTGCATATGCATCTAAATGCTGATCAATATAGAGTGAAAAAAACAAAATAACAAAACAAAGTCCCATTACTTCAATTAAATATTTTGTGTGCTTTTTATGTAATGGATAATCGAATATCTTATAGATGACAAAATAACCGATTTTGAGAATGAACTTGATAATTCTGTTTTAACCAAACTTTGTCATAAAGACAATGTTCATTTGTACGATATTCAAAACACGTGATGAAATAAATATTTATGAGGACTAATATCAATATTTGCATTTTATTCAGGAGACATTGTAACGTTTGCTGACCAGACTACTCGGGCAGCAACATAATTTTCGCGGAAAAGCTGAATATCAAGTTCTAAAAGTCGCTTTTATTTTTCTTTAACGACTTTGAAAGCAGAGTAAACAAAACTTGCTTATTACTTATGGCAACAAGCTACAATGTATTTACCAATGGTTGAGAAGATCTTGATGACCAAGATGATAACAAGATTAATAGAAATTAGGATGATTATTGTGATATGAATTTTCATTAATCATAAGCTAATATAAACATGAGTTCTGAAGCTTGAATTAAAGTTACTATACTTATTGGTTCTGATCATGGAAATCAAAACCTTTTTTATTTCTAAAATTAAATGTAGTTTAGATGTCAATGGTCATTTGCTTCTTTTGATAATGGCGAGATTTTGTATATAACAGTTTAATGGGCTTACACTAAACTTATACATATACCGTTGAGCGGGAAAACGATATATATATATATATATATATATATATATATATATATATATATAAATATATATATATATATATTTATATATATATATATATATTTTTATATATATATATATATATATATATATATAGATATATATATATATATATATATATATATATATATATATATACTGATCTATAATTTGGAGATAAACTTTAATTTGCAACTGATTAATAGTCTTTTGTATCTCAGTGTCAACATCAGAATTGAATAATACAATATTTATTAAAACCATTTCATAACTATAAGGATTTTTCACATGTCAAGAGTATTTCACCAGCTATACACTCCATAAATTAATTAATACAAACTACAGCAGATCAATATATTTTATCACAAATATATCGCAGCGACAAAGTATAAACGTTGTGTTGTCATACAGTCAAGATCGCTCAAAATATATTTCAAAAGCAATAATTACATCGAAGCTATAACATTTACGCGACTGTTTAATAACATACCGCAGTATGAAATTGGGTTAGATTAGGTTTGATATTAACGGAGGTTATTATGTAACATTTTATCATGCGTGATTCTTAGTTTCAGATGGAAATATAATTTAGATATCATATGCTGTTTTTCAGGTTGTAAATATCATGTCTTCAGAGTAGTGGATCAGTATTGTGTCTGTTCTGGATGTTGTTCTGACAGTATACATTCATGTGGAAAGCGTGGGAAAAAAATCAGAAGTTTTGTATATTTGACCCTACTGAATGCCTATGCACATATACCAGTTGCGGGAATTACCAGTCTAGAAGCGGTCACTTATTGGAAACATGTCATATTGAAACTAGCAATTTTTTTTACACAATTTACTTATGTAAATACCCGACATCGACATAAACTATATTTACTAATTTACTAATAAAACAATTAACGTTCCCACTAAAAAGCCCTAAGCGGGTATTTATAGCAAAACTATAATCATTATAAATATTATCTCTATTACCATGCATAAACCTGCAACCACTAATAAATAATTCTCTCTAATCATAACCAAAATTTATATGTTGATATTCCTTGAAATAATATGTCAGCCGTGTTATCCTTTCGACATGAAAAATATCAAAAAGAGGTGTACCATGTGGAAAAGACCTATATTCCTGCTGCTGTCTGTGATACTTTCAGCCTTTCTGAGGATCCGAATTTGCTATGGAGTACATGATAATGCAACTTTTGAGAAAACCAGTGCTAACAATGATACTTATGATTGTCTACCAGATATTATATTGCCTGATATTGCTACCCGAGGTGCAGCTTTTCTTGAGAATGTTTCATGGTTCATTAAACTACTATCTAGGGTTACTTTTCCCCAGTCTGAATTATTTCTGGCCTGGAAATTTGTCGATAGTTGTATTTCTGGATGACGAAGGCCAGGCTGATGACATGTTGAGGAAAGATCTTACAAAGAAGTAGAGTATCCATTTCCAAGAGTTTGCTTTCAATGTCCGGCAGATTCGAGTATTTATCACAATTTAGGCCATCAGAGAATGCAAAAAGATATTTTTTTATCCAGAAAGATTTACTTTATGAACATATATGGGTTATGTAGATACCCACACAATGTTTGTAACAAAGGTTACGACACAACTTATTTTTGAAGAAGGAAAACCAGTTGTCATAGGAGTGTTTGGACCAGTTTCGGACGACTTTTGGAGGGAATAGTCAATAATAACTCCAAAATATTCAAAACAAAAGAGGTGATAAAATGTATGTCATATTTCCCAGTAATTATAAAAGTCGAACATGTAGTGTTACTAAGAAAATACTTGGAATCCATTCACGATAAACTTTTTGATGACATCTTCCGAATGTACGCCAATCTCCCTTTTTGTCAATTCAGTATGATGTGTCAATATATTTGGATGTTTCACAGGAATCATTACAAATTTTATTTAAATAAAAGAGTAATACCAGATGGAAGTCCATATTGGAAAGGAGAAAATCATTCAGCAGGAAGGGAACATTATTCATTTTACGAGACTGTTTTAGCACCTGAGCAGAGGATTCCAAAACCAAGATCTTCCGTCCATTATCGTTACATGCACCGGTGGAAAAAAAACTGAAACTTTGCGGAGAATACTTAAAACAGGACTTTGTTTTTCCGGAGGATTCGAAGTCTGTGCAGACATTTGTAAAGATATTGAAAGAAATTCTCTGCATGAAAATCTATTTCATTTCGAAGGCAGTGATTGGACTTGGGACAGTCGCTGCATTGAAGAACAGAAGAAGCACTACAGGATAGTAAGAAGCTTGTACACCTATGAAACTGCAAGCGCAATCCATAGAGAAGACTGTTACCAAGTTTTAAATATGACTATAAGAATTTCAAAAGCTGATTCATAACATGCAAGAAAAGTCTGATAGTACCTATTGATCAACAATTACGGTATATACCTGTTTTAAACTTTATACAATGTTGTTAACATTGCATACTGTCATATTCATTGATGAACTTTATTACATTGCTGATTGAAACTTTTAGACTTTATGGAGTCGTTTAGGGTTATGAGTTTACAGAAACCGATCTTTATGATAAACATCGTTCCAACTAATTTACTTTATACCATGAAACTTACATGTTCAATGTGTTTTATGGCCGAAATGGCAAAAGAGTTAAAATAAAAACAAATAATGCTTACCAGTACAATGTAAAGTCACTCAGTAATTGAACTAAAACATCTTTGGTTTTCATTATTGCAGAGACCAAAAAAAAAAGACAATGAGACAATGAAAGAAGCAAACTTGTTGACTTTGAAATGTACATTGATTTGCAACTATCAGTGAACTAATCGTTGAGAGAGGCAGGAAGAAACAATTGTGGGAACAATTTAACCTAAGATCCATTTATTTGAGGTTCAAATTCTATCCTTGGAACCTTAAGTCAGCTACCGTTTTAAATCCTTTGGCAAGACACTTTACTTCAGTTAACTCGATACAATATTACGACTCTATGGTCTTAAATTAAGTATCAAAAACAACAAAAACATCAAGTTTAGTAAAATCAACAAATAACTGACATAGTTAGTAAATGAAACTTTAAGAGGAACTTACATAATTGTCAGTTAAATAAAACACTAACAAGTCCAAAATAATGCAAGTTCCTAACGTATTCCAGTGATGTTTCAAATGAATTCCATCTTCGAATGAGCTGATGTATCAGTAGCTTTGAAAGAACTAATGAGCTAACAATTGTGATATGTCACAAAGATATAATCCAGAATGTCCGTGAATAAAATTTACTATGATCCCAAAATAACGTTTAGTCCAAAATGTCTATGAGCATTATTTAAATAAATGCCTCCTCTTAATTTTAGCAGAACATACTAAAGGACTGTTATTAAAATATGAATGAATAATTGTTTACTTCTTCTTCCTTATGCATATATTGTAACCTGACCTATGACACAATAAAATGCCATGAACTCAGGAATTTGTTTTTAATTCTTAAAATAAGTAAGCTCTAATTGGTAACATTTTAACAATAACTAGCCAGAGGTCAGCAAGATCGTGTTCTTTAACAATGTTACAATCGATGGGATTTGTTGTTTTTAACGTAGCATCATATCGCTGCGTGTTCTTCAGTGTTGCAGTTTATAGCAATGTCTATCACTGAGGAATCGTATGACAAACATGTAGTACGATTTCCCACCCAGTCACATTATCCTGAAACCAAGACAATCAGCCCAAAGACGAACCTCTTCCTTCTTAGCACCTAGCGAGGCAGCTATTAGCACTATTTTTAGAAGTCTTGGTATGATACGACCGTGGATCGAACCCGAGGCAACTGGCATCTGATGCAGACGCTCTGAATACTAGGCCGCCTGAAATCAATGTCATAACTCAAATCCAAGTAAACGTATTGTTTCCTAATTAACATTATCTTAAAGTAAAATCTACAATCATGGAAAAAGTAGCTATGTACAATGTTCTTTACAAACTCCCCTTGAATCAAAATTTTATTTACGCTATATAAACGCACAATATAGATATAAATAATAAATAAATAACCTACGTTCGTTGCAGTGCCAAAAGACAGCAACGCAATCCCCGTTCATCTCCACACAATTAGCTCACGGCACACATCTGCAGATTGACAAAGTTATGCGCACGCAAATTCTCAGTGCGTTTCCTTTGATATTTAAACACATATACAAAAGGATAAGTTATTATTAATTATTATTATTATCAATTAAAAATATAAATTAAACAAAATTTTCTACAAATTTCCAAGATATAAGCTCAAACAGACTTTAAAAATTACAAATTGTATCAAATTATTGTACTGAAACGTAATTTACAAAAATATGAAATAACAATGTTTAATTTGAATAAATCTAAACATTCTTTACAACCGTATAAAAGTACACAAACTAGTACATACAATTGACGCTGACGATGATTATGATGGTGGTGATGGCGGCGATGACAATGAAGTTGTTGACGAGGAAGAGTGTACTGGAGATGATGAAAACATTTTCTCTCATCTTTGAGACTTTTGGTAAACCATGAAGTGTTTAATGTGCTTTTTTCTAAGTTTATAGTTGTATAACTGTTACCTAATCACGGCAAATAGCGCCCAATAAACTTAGAAAATACTTAAATTATTATGACTGCAATTTATAATTGCATTTATTTTTTATCTTATTTTTCTAAAGATATGTTAAGTCAGTTTTAAGCTTTATTTAAAAGTATACATTCTTGTTTAGGTCTTTTTTTACTTAGATATTTACAGAACGGGGGTATTCTCCATCTTTAACGGAATAACTACGGCAGCACAAAAGAAGAATTGAATTTATAATAGATGATATAAGGTTTTGATTATTAAACAGTCTCGTCAAAATCTTTTATCTAAATTGGCGTATGTGATTTGAGTAGAAGTCCAATATTCAAAATAAAGGACGTTTTGTTTTGCTTGAAATTCGAATGACTCTTGGATATGACGCTCTCGTGAATTCGATGTGACTTAGCCGAATCATTATTGCTCAGACACGTGAGTAACAAATATTTATTTCTTTAAATCTATTTTTGTGTTCATTAACAGATCATCCTAACGTACAAGTTAAATTAAAATTATAGGTAAATGGTTCTAGTGATGCGTGTCAGTGAGTCGAACAGTGTAAGACTTCGAACTTGACAGTTACACTAGGGGGAGTAGAGGAGTTTTCTCCCACCCACTCACACATTGTTAACGTGGAGGACTGTAATAGTTATAGTGTCAGTCTTCACGCTCCCTCATCACAATCACTTATGTCAATATACCTATAGTTTGTAATTTATTTGCAACGAGGAGCAGATAACGTACTGACAGAATGGACTTAATGTTCTTATACGATTTTGAATTGCGCCAGCTATTGTCTCAAATCTAAGCTGAAATAATCATTTATCTTCAGAAAAAAACCCTCAAAAGAGTTGTTATTTGATTTTTTCAATTTTCAGAATAAATTACAAACATGCCATTATCATTTTCGTTTAAAGGCGTGTAGTGTGTTTGCCTTCCGATTCCGTGATTACATTAGTTCAGTGCACATGACACTATTTATAAAAGTAGTATAAAGTAGTTGTCCGTACAGTTTATACATAAATCAGCATAACTGGGTCTGATTACACATTTATGTCCCGACCAACATAAATCTACTCTACATCTATCAACTGATGCACCTGCATTTATTATTATGTTAATCATTATAATCTTGGGGGTATTTTTATACAAGTCATAAATCTCCAGGTAGGAAGTATTATAAATATTGTCTTCATAATGGTACATACCACGGCAAAGTAAATGAAGTTTGTTTTCACTGCAAACATTTTATATTGGCACAATCATTTTTATGAGAAATATTTTTATATCTCCTAGTATTACCGCTGATTTCCAAATTACCACCATTGAATATAGAAATTAATTAACAATAATGACGACGTGGGCTTTGACAATATTATCATTATTCATCTTTAGTATAACATTCATCATGGTTACAATGGAGATAATGATGATGATTTGAAGTTGATATTTTGCATCTGGGGGTTATTGTTATTATTATTATTATTATTATTATTATTATTATTATTATTATTATTATTATTATTATTATTATTATTATTATTATTATTATTATTATTATTATTATTATTATTATTATTATTATTATTATTATTATTATTATTATTATTATTATTGTTGTTGTTGTTATTATTATTATTATTATTATTATTATTATTATTATTATTATTATTATTATTATTATTATTATTATTATTTACCCTGCGCTTTAAAAGAAACGTGGGGATAACGTGAAACAGTTCATCACGGCGTACATATGTGCATGATAATTATTTGCTCATACTCCCTACACCCCTTCCCTCCAAGTCACACACACATATATTTGTATGCTTGTGAGGACCTTGGCATATGACTACATTTTTAGGGCCATAAGCAGGATTGCAGGTTAGAAATTTTAAAGTAAGCTTAAATGCAACCCAGTCCATATCTGTATTACTTCCGTTTTGCCGTATACTTCTTTAAACATTTTCAGGACTACTTTTACTTTACTATCTTTGTGAGGACGTCATTGTGAGGACAAAATAAACACAATAAAATACTACGATCAAAATGAGAACTTAAATTGAGAAGATATTTATTTTAATATGCAATTTGTATTTTGTTGGCCTTTATTCACTATTATTTGTTACACATATCTAAATTAAAAGATTAACCTTGGTCAGTAATTAAGTTTAATACCTACCTGATAAAACTTATTGTTGTGTAAACAATATGATTGTTATATTTACTAAACAGCTGAAAAAAGTCATGTATAAGCAAGCTATAATCTACTTGTCTTAAATATTACTGTGGCTTTCGGTTTGATCTCCAAAGATTTCAGCGCGGTGAGTGTTAAACTCTTACACAAGAGTACCTGACTGGTCGGAGAGCGGAATCTTGAATCGGCACTGGCGATAGATCGCACTATTTCAGACTTATGTGTAACAGCTTAGTCCTAAGATCAGAAGAAAGCCCGCGGAGGGAGCTGGGCGTGTTCTTATGCGTCCTCACGTTGAGATACAGCGAGAGGGACATTGTCAGCTATGTTTGATTTATCCAATCGAATTTGGTAGAGGGTTTGATTAAAATGCATGCCGTATTATAACGTTCAGAACTCAAAGAAAATGTTTAGTTTCGCCTAGGCATATTGATTAATAATAGTGTTACCCCAAGAGAAGCGAGGCGTAATTTGCCGGTAAAACGTAGTGGTAGTTTCTAAGGAAGGACAAAACTTCGAAAAGGAAGCATTTTTAAGGGATAGTACTCACGGTTCCATTGAGTCTAAAGTATGCAAGAGGTGAAGACGGAATTCAGTGTAGCCAAGTAATCGAAGTCGACAGAAGTCTACTTCGTAGAGGGAGGGTGCACAGAAAGTGGAAGAGGAGGAAAAGGAGTATGGAGGAGAAAAGAGAGGATGAGAGCGAGTAAGAAGAGGAGAAGGAACTAGAGAAATTACGAGAGAAGAATACCACAGATGAGTAGAATACAAGGAGAGGTGTAAATCAATCTCACACTGCTAATCAGGTGATGCAGTAGACAATAGGCTATTAAGTGTCGAACGTAATGTAATTCGAAATTTGAATTATTTGACTATTGACTTTTTATTAAATTGTTATCATTGAATTTCAACCTTTTGTATTTTTAAACATCTAATCGTCGGTATTGCTGAATGGGAGCTCGAAGCTTTACATCTATTTTTTCCCCTAAATTTAACTTCCAACAAAATCGTGCCTGGGTGGGACTTCTAAAATAATTTTGCATGAAATATTAAGAGAGCTCCACAATAACGAATCCCCACGATACTAGGTAGTTAATATTTTCATTGATTTTAGATTAAATATTAAAATCATTATTACTTGAGGTAAACATATTTACTTGAGTTTAAGTGTAATACACCGGCGTTCCTCAAGGAAATTACGAGTGCACCTGTTGCATTACATGTTCTGAAAGTTTAAGTAAGAGATCTGACTCTCTTTAAAACTTTAAATATTCTCATAATAACCTTCAATCTAGTTCTATTAAATTTTGTTGATGTTTGTAACAATGAGAGAAGCAAACATAATCTCTTTATTGCATATGATGTCTTATTATCAGTTTTTGAAGACTCGGTTTAGGTTGTGTTTCGGTAACTATTTCCGAGGATTCGTTTCTTTAAATTATTCATTGAAATTTCAAGGTGCTCATTATTACTTTTTGGGCTAATCGATATTTTGGAATTGTGCTGAATTCATTCAAAGAGGGTTTGGATTATATTTCCGTGATACATGAAGATTTTTCACCCATTAGCACATTTGATTTTCCTGGTGTATCATCAAGTTCAATATTGGAATTTGTTCGGATCACTACTTGAATTCAATTTAAGAACAGAACGGCAAATGTAAGTGCAGATGGAGAGAGAGAGAGAGAGAGAGAGAGAGAGAGAGAGAGAGAGAGAGAGAGAGACAGAGAGAGAGACAGAGAGAGAGAGTTGCAGAAGGAGAAGAGACAGAGAACAAGGTGATATGCTGATGGAGTGTGCATGTGTGTGCTTTAGATATTTATCGTAGCTTTAACAATATTTTTCGTCATATTATTACGATATCTATAGCATAGGAGTATATAGTGATGTAAAATACTGTGGCATCATACCGTTATCCCACCTAATCATATTATTCTAACATCAGGCCAACAAGCCCCAACACAAAACTCTTAGTGTTTAGCACTTAGACAGGGCGCTGTTAGAACCAACTTTATGTCTTTGGTATGGCTTGTTCGGGGTTCATATTAGCGACGTCCCGCATCATGAACGGACGCTTCAGACGCTATTCCGTTCGAATGGTCGAGACAAAAATAAAAAGGGAAAATGCAATTTACATAAAAAATTAGATCTGAAAAGTGAAAAGCAACCACTTGCTTTGCAAACAACCTCATGGTTTGATGTCATCATAAATAATATGTTAGCAACAAGTTTTAGAGAAGAGAAATTAGATCAATTTGGAGAAGAGAGCATTGGAATATATTTTTACAAACTGTACTTATGGGCAAAGCTAATGAAATCTACACTTTGCTGTCATTACAAAAAAATGTTAATTATCATGTGGTTAAGTAATGTATCTTGAAGGGTTATGAATTGGTACCTGACGTATATCAACACAGTTTATGTCGAATTTGCAAGAGAAAAATAAGAAATACTGGATTATTGGTAATCAGCCAAATAAGTTGAACAAGATTAACAAAACCTCAGACAGCTTATATTAGTTGAAATGTTCAAAGGTCAAGACCAAGAGTGGGAGTAAAAGGTTGAAATGCGGATCAGCACCATAATATAGCCAAAAGTACCTAATTGGTTTCGGACAAAATATTTCATGCTATTTTGTACTTTACTACCCTTGTTATCTGCAGCTTTCATTAAAGATAAAAGAGTAATAAAGTAAACAGTAAATGAAAACTAAGACAATACATAGCAAAATCATTCAATTTTGAATTTAAAATTCACAATATTTATATCCAACTAGACTCCATTTGTGTCAAATCCCAATATTGATTAATGAATCCTATTGTACATTTTTGTGTGCACAATGACCTTTCGTTTCCTTACAATAAAAATAAATTTATATACACTTTCCATAGTTAGGTGGCATGTGGTTTGCATCTTTGCTCATGCTAGTTGTAAGTCTGAATGACATTTCTGTTGTCAGGTACAAATTGTGTCATTGGTTGAGAAACTTGTACAAACAAGATTCTGGCATTACGTTACTGTATGCATAATGCCCTATAGGTAGTGTCATTTCCCGATTTTATCTGGTGTACCGAACATTGAATTCAAACAGGTTTTAACTGGAATGACTTTACTTAAGCATTAGTGTATATAATTAGTATGTAAATATCACTGCAAAGCTGTGCTATTCTTGAGACAATAGATAACATAATTAAAAGTAGACGGAATTGATGACAGTGGTATCATTTTATGAATGTTACATTGCCTTTGTACAAGAGTATGATCATTATTATCCACTACATTAATATTACAGATTATAGTTGTCCTGAAACCTCTTTCTCATATCAGCGCATATTCTATTTGATCACGAGGTGCAAGAACAAAAATGCAATGAAATACCTGTCTTTGTCATTGTGATTAATTTTCTAATGCATATAGGTAATCAAACTAAAACAACATATAATACAAGTATATAATACTAGTACATACTCTTTTAGCACAATTACGTTTGATGCACATGAATTTAATAAAGGATATTATATAGACATTTTAAAATCCTTCTTAATTTAAAGTGCCAAATTTTTCGTACATGATCTCTTACCGAAAGATAATTATTTTACACATTATGTTCCGTACTTTTGGAAAAATATATATTTGTTTTATATAAGCTAAATATTTCACGATGATCTAAAGCACGATTTGAATGACATAATGCATATACTTGTCGATATTGAATATAGGACCAAGCCCAAACTTGCTAATTCAAAAGTATCAACTTTCAGGCCAGAAAATATCTATTATCTGTTTGAATTTTGAAGGTAAATGTTCTACTTTTTAAACTTTAACATAGCTTTAGATTTTGAATTTATAATAAACTTTAATCTGACACCATGGACATCTTGCCATAATAAGTTCCTTTCTCTTTGCTCCTTTGCGTGCTGCTTTTCCTGGTAGTGAAGTAGTTCGGATAATTGCTCCAGTTACCATTTTACAGCTGCCTTCGCTCGTCTTTAGACCATGGTAATCGAGTCATTTTCTTAATTGTTGCTTTCAGGCTTGACATGCAGCTTTTACCTATAAAACAATAAACCCTTTTACTTTCAGATCTTACATTATCCAAATATTAATAACACTTTGAACAGGAATTGTTCATCTGTTAACCATGTAGGGCCTTTAACATTAAAACATACAATGGACCCTGAGAAGGCACTTTTAATGTGGTTACTCAGCCAAAGATACAATGTAAAATTTTCTTATCATTTCAATATAAACTCTATTAAATCAATGTACCCTGGACTGTAGATTTGAAAAGCTGTCTGGGAACCTCGGTACCATGCATGCTTAAATGGAACAGTACTAAATATGAATTACATATACTGGATCAATTAGATTTGTCATAAAATAAAGTCAATTTAATGTAGTGTTATAATGTTGTTACCGATTATTTTAAACAATCTTGAAAGTACAGATGTTAGCATTAACAGAGATTTTGTTCATATAAAAAACTTGTGGCTTGTAAAACGTATATCTCTGCTGGTGCTCTAATGCTCTGAAATGTAATTATTTTGATGAAACAAAAGTTACAAGCAATCTGGTATAATACACTTAGATAATATGTTATCAACATGTAATTTCAACTTATAGATATCTCAAAATGGATAACCTTTGCACATGCGCTCGTTTTCCCATACGGATCATCAAGGGATCTTGAAATTGGTTAACCATCGAAAAAGAAATTCTCAGCCTTTACGGTTTTGTGATCACATTTGGGTTGTGCTTGATTTGTTTATAAAGCATTGCACATCAATTTATTTCAAGTTCTAAACCCCAGTGGCATCCATTTTAATAAATTACATGCATAAAATCCGCTGTTATATAAATTTATTCTACATTTTTGTAAGTTATTTTTTAAAGTTTGCTTTTCATTACATGCTGTTGTAATGTAACATTGTATGTTGGACTTGACCTTGTCCATTACATAGAGTTCATCTTCTGCTTGACCATAATTAACATTTTTTAAATTTTATTTTGTACACAAATAATACATTGATAAAATATTCTCCAATTGTATGGGATTAGTAACAGGATCATTATTAACAGAAGTAAAAATGTTTATTTGGGTTTTATTGTAGCTTTTGAAATTCCCTTAGTGTTATTCACATAGTCCAGATTCAGCTATTCTAATAATAGCTAACATTTTTATTTTGTAAACATCTAGAATGTTATTGTTCATTAGCTATTAGGTTTAGGTTTATACAATGCAAAAAGTGACCTCTGGTCAAGTAGAGAAATATATCATCTTGTAACGGAGATATTTTTCAGTAATGTATTAAGTGCTAACACTTTCAAGTTTGAATCGTTAAAATTATTGAATTCAAGTAATTATTTTATCTGGAAATTCAAAAGTGCTATGACTATCATCTTTGATAGAGACATTTACTGGAATTTATAGTGAACTCAAACCTGGAGTGATGTTACGGTGATTAAACAAAAGACTTAGAACGTCAACACTATCTAAACTAATACATACACATCAACACCCTCAGGTTTGTATTTAATTTATTCAGGGCTTTAAATTATAGAACTCATGTCTGTATTTCTGGGAGTATTTGAAATTTAATGCATAATACCATATGTTCCTTTTAATTACATTTTCACTTTGTATTCTATGGACATATATCATTTGTTGAATGTTACAAAATGTATTGCTTTCACTCTTTTCTGTTACTTACCTTAAGAGCATGGACTTGTAACACATCTCTTTCTTCTTCTTCTGAACTATCATCCTGATGGTTTTCATTATGATCTGTAAGAATGAATCTTCAAATGTATTAATATATTTTCTACTATATAAATTGTAAGAACTGGATACTTCCCAATTGTTTTCATTATCACAAATGCAATAACAAGGTATCTAGACCTGTTCTGTATATCATATCTTAATATGATCTGACCTATCATATACTTGAAAATGGTGAATCATATTGTATATTTACATATAAATTCATTTTATCATCACACTTCTTGAAGCTAAGAAAACTTCATAACAGATACATCAATCACATTAGACAGAAAATATATCACTGCACAGGACACTCTGACTAGTTATGAAACTTATCAGGGTTAAATATAAAATACTAGATTGCAATAGGCACATAATATGATTGAGCAATATGCGAAATGAGGTCATCAAAATCATAGTAATCATAATTAAACCAAACAACTGGATATTTAACAAACTGAATGTCATCCATACCTTAACTTTGTTCCTTACACCATTTCATATTTGTTATGGACCATTTATCAAACGCAATGTTGATATCTCACAAGGATAATCGGTCTTTAGTTCTTTCAACAACAATTTCACAATTTACAATGCAACAGAAATTAGTACCATTATAAGAAGCTGCTGATAGGGTAACAGTCAGTCATATCTGTAGGGTATCACTCCTGAAATATACTGGTGGAAGATCCGTGAACTGCCTGAACAATCACTGATCTATAGCATAACCTATCGGCAGTCAATAAATAGGACATGTTTTAAGTAATATCTCTCATAATAGATAGCCCATAACGATAAAACTGCTCAGCTTTGATAATAATTTTGGTACTCATACAAACTTTACACTGCTTCCTTTCTCCTGACAGAAGTATATTCAGATTAAATTCAGTAATTTTGATTTTCACAATATGTTGACCATCATTTCAGTAGATAGACGAGTATTGGAAGATGACATAAGACCAATGTTTCAACTAAGTTTTAATTTTCTATTAACAAAATGACAAAAAACTTTTGGTGTTCAAAACCGTTTGAAAAAAACTAAACTACTTGATTTTCTCTGGATATCTGAATATGGGGCACCGAGTGGTTTAAAGTGCACACCATCATGGATCACTGCCATCTCACCTATGTTTGCGTGGGTTAGAGTCTCGGTTCAACCAATTTAGAATATGAGAAAGCTTGTCAGTAGCGTCTCGTGGGTCGGTGGTTCTTTATTGGATTTTACTGGGTTCATCATCCACCATTGATACTGCCCGCCATGTATATCCTATCTTGTGCTGAAAATGGCATTAAAGCCTACAACAAAATAAACAACAAGAGCAACCGTCTGGACATACTTCCACGAGGAAAAAGGAGAAATGTTAACCGCAATAAGACCAAAGTAATTAGACAATGGAGCATATATGCAGCAGAAATTGTTCAGGAAATGCGTGCATGTATGTGATTTGAATTTTTAATGTACCTTAAAAACTTTTCAGTCAGATATTTTTGTATGCAGTGAGACAGTTTATAGCGATGTCTAGCATTGCGGCATCATTCTACAGACATATAGCATCTTGTCCCACCATGATACACAGCATGGACTTACCAAACATGAGTCTCGATTTGGATTATTTTGGCGAGGCCTCCTGTGACAAAGGCATTTGAAAATAAATTTTCTAACAAGTTTTATATGATATTGACTTAAACATCAGTCCCACCATCCTAAGGCAGATCTTGCAATCTCATTATCTTGACACCAGGCCAGCCAGTGCTTCCACTAATCGCTTAATTCTGAGTGCTAATCGAGGCTGCTCCATATACCATTTTTTAAAGTACCTAGGATAGAACCTATTATCTCCTGCACCGGAAGCATACGCTCTAACCACTAGGCCACCAGTACGGTTTGTTTAAGAAGTAAGACAGTGACCACCCCTAATCTCACTATAGATATCAAGGGTGACATCATACGAAATAGGATTACGTTACGAGTGTTAATTTGCTCCGTTATTAATATTAATACTATGGTAATTCATTATTTAAGTATTAATCTCTAATTAATAAAAAAACAATACAGCCAGTGCCTTCAAAATCAATTCTTAACTGTTCACTTAATGGCGCCTTCAATGGGACGTCTACTTGATTATTGAACATTATTTGAGACTCACGCTAGACATAATAACACTTTAAATACTTCATAAGCAATACAAACTTTGCACTATTCATTTGTTTCTACAGAAAAAGTATGGATAAGTATTTCAATTTAGAAACAATCATGTTGCTGTTTCGACAAGGCATGCCCTCCTTGTACACAGAGGCAGGCTTCTCAGTATATTTTCAATCTAATTACAGAATCGCAAGGGCATTATATAATATATGTCTTTTCAAAAGCTGTAATGTAAATCGTTCCTAATACGATGATGTATGTTTCGATATTGAAACTACATTAATGTGTTTTGTACATGACAAATCATAGTCTAAAACGCAGCAGTTAATATAACATTATCATCCTACTCCATTTTGATAAATGACAAAAAGGTATTTACCATAAAAACTCATTATAATTTATATTTCGTTGCCCTGGATCACTGTCTATTTCATTGAATAGTATATGTTCATCACTAAAATAAAAGACAAATATTCATACATATTTTTATATTGTTAAAAAGGAGATACAATTTGTCAATTTAAAAGGTATACAGTTTTATATAGTGCATTGGTATTAAGGCCATTAGAATACAAGGGATCTACTTTATGAATTTATTATGTTTCTGTTATGAGTCTATAACTATTATTCATGCACACATTATAGTCTTACAACGTAAGACACATCATCCGGTATTTTTGTTCTGGGGGTGATAAACAACATGTGATACGTCTTTCATAGTAAGACAAACACATTGTGTAAAATAATATTATGACTGACAGTTATATTGTTGGTAACAATGCGAGCCCCTGTGCAAAGGTATTCATTATTATGTTCCCATGTCACAAACAGTTCACACTGATGACATTAGATTGTGTTAACGAAGATGTGGATCACTTTCTTCCCCCCCGCTCTCTCTCTCTCTCTCTCTCTCTCTCTCTCTCTCTCTCTCTCTCTCTCTCTCTCTCTCTCTCTCTCTCTCTCTCTCTCTCTCTCTCTCGTTCATTTCCATTTCAACTTCTTTGTTGATAAAAGAGCAGAGGAAAATGAACTTAATAGTACAAGACAAATATAGTGCTTTTTCTTGTTTTGTTTTTTATTCCAAAAAAAAGAAAGAAAAATAAAACGAGCCTTACAAATTTAGACAGGCAAGGAAATGAAAATGAATTACCTCTGTTATTTCAGAACCTATTACCCTCGAGAAATAAATGACTGGTCCCTTTTAAGATTGTACAGTTCTCACTCTTGATGATACGATACATTCTCCATTAAAATATAAGGCGATGTACATGAGAAACTCGTTGATAAACAAACGTTTGTATCTCTTTCTACACATAATTTTATAAATTAAACCGCTTGTTAAATCAAATGTGTAGTTGCCATTCTATTCATTTGCTTAATTAGAAATTGTAAATATAGAAAGCATACAATGGCCATATCACCATATATTATGTGAGAGCACTTTCACATCAAAATGTAAATACCTGCCGAAAATTAATCTCAAATTTGGAAAATTCTGAATATTGCTATTCATACATTTACATTTCCACATACAGCCGTAACAAACTTTATTCGTTTGGAACTATTCCATACATATAAACCGATGTTAGCGGCAACTGACTATGAGTCAGCTGTGAGACTGCAACTATAACTAACAGCCATACTATTGCTTCAACAATGTACAATGAAGACAGCAGTTTACTTGCGCAATTAATTATGTCATAATATTTGCTTCCCTCATGTTTTGGTACATTGATACAGAGCTATGGACTATTGCATGTGCTATATCCCTATTAGTAATAGCACACGGTTCATAATTGGCCTAGACAGGACATCAGACGATGTCACTTTCCTGTGTCATAAATATATGGTTCCCACATACAAATCTTGGTGATGTCATCCATAAATACATGGCTCCCAAACTACCCGAGTCAAACTTTGTCGTACTTTGCACCTTTTGACATAAGTATACTACTCTCCGTGCCACCGTAGTAATCATTGCTCCAGAATAAAACAATGTTTTAGTGTAACAACAGATGTACACAGAAAATTCAGATTTGCAGGGAAATGAATAAAAAAAACTCACTTTAGCATATCTAAAAGTTTTCTTAAATGTATCGTGATTTTGATTGGGGACAAAAAATGACAAAAGGAAAATAATAAAATTTGAGGAAAATAATAGCATTATAATAACATTGGTTACATATTAGTAAAGCAATAGCTTATCAAATTTAGCGTATTAATCATTAAAAACGTAATGACCAATGTGCATATATGCATCCATCATAACTTAATTTTTCGAAAAGTCCAGATAATCGTAAACAAAAGACAAAGTTACAGTATATTTTAATTTATATTTAATATCATTCATACCTTTATCTTCAAATGAATTTAATTTTTATAGGTAAGATTACGTTAAATATCAAGATTCTGTTCAAAATTTGCTTTTAAAGTAAACTTTATTTTATTGTTATTAATATCATAGTACTTTAACACAGCAAATTTTGTTATTGTAGGGTGTAACACCATTTCCCAGCACAAGGTAGGCAATACATGTCAACCAGTATAACTGGTGGAGGAAGAACAATGGAAAAGCCTGGGAAGAACCACCTACTAAAGAGAAGCTACTGTCAAGATTTTTCACGTATCCACATTATCTGAGCCTGAGACTCGAACTCACGTAGACGAAGGAGAGATGGCAGTGATCCAGTGAGTGCTTTAGACAACTGAGCTACTCGGAGCCCCTAAAGCAAATATAAAGGATGCTGATGCAGATATGAAATGTATCATAGAAGTATTTGTTTCTTGTAAATAAACGCATATTATCACCGAAATATCTGTTATATGAGCTCTTCACGGAACTTGCGAATTATTTACAGTATTCTAAACAGTGTTACTGATGCATGCCACATTGTCATTACATGTGTAGTAGCTGACATTTAGTCTGAGATTGGATTACCTCATTGAAATAGTTACTAAGGAATTTGATGAGAACCTTACTGATTCTAAACATAATAATTAGTGAAATGGAGTTTTTATGGTAAATACCTTTTTGTCATTTATCAAAATGGAGTAGGATGATAATGTTATATTAACTGCTGCGTTTTAGACTATGATTTGTCATGTACAAAACACATTAATGTAGTTTCAATATCGAAACATACATCATCGTATTAGGAACGATTTACATTACAGCTTTTGAAAAGACATATATTATATAATGCCCTTGCGATTCTGTAATTAGATTGAAAATATACTGAGAAGCCTGCCTCTGTGTACAAGGAGGGCATGCCTTGTCGAAACAGCAACATGATTATTTCTAAATTGAAATACTTATCCATACTTTTTCTGTAGAAACAAATGAATAGTGCAAAGTTTGTATTGCTTATGAAGTATTTAAAGTGTTATTATGTCTAGCGTGAGTCTCAAATAATGTTCAATAATCAAGTAGACGTCCCATTGAAGGCGCCATTAAGTGAACAGTTAAGAATTGATTTTGAAGGCACTGGCTGTATTGTTTTTTTATTAATTAGAGATTAATACTTAAATAATGAATTACCATAGTATTAATATTAATAACGGAGCAAATTAACACTCGTAACGTAATCCTATTTCGTATGATGTCACCCTTGATATCTATAGTGAGATTAGGGGTGGTCACTGTCTTACTTCTTAAACAAACCGTACTGGTGGCCTAGTGGTTAGAGCGTATGCTTCCGGTGCAGGAGATAATAGGTTCTATCCTAGGTACTTTAAAAAATGGTATATGGAGCAGCCTCGATTAGCACTCAGAATTAAGCGATTAGTGGAAGCACTGGCTGGCCTGGTGTCAAGATAATGAGATTGCAAGATCTGCCTTAGGATGGTGGGACTGATGTTTAAGTCAATATCATATAAAACTTGTTAGAAAATTTATTTTCAAATGCCTTTGTCACAGAGGCCTCGCCAAAATAATCCAAATCGAGACTCATGTTTGGTAAGTCCATGCTGTGTATCATGGTGGGACAAGATGCTATATGTCTGTAGAATGAATGATGCCGCAATGCTAGACATCGCTATAAACTGTCTCACTGCATACAAAAATATCTGACTGAAAAGTTTTTAAGGTACATTAAAAATTCAAATCACATACATGCACGCATTTCCTGAACAATTTCTGCTGCATATATGCTCCATTGTCTAATTACTTTGGTCTTATTGCGGTTAACATGTCTCCTTTTTCCTCGTGGAAGTATGTCCAGACGGTTGCTCTTGTTGTTTATTTTGTTGTAGGCTTTAATGCCATTTTCAGCACAAGATAGGATATACATGGCGGGCAGTATCAATGGTGGATGATGAACCCAGTAAAATCCAATAAAGAACCACCGACCCACGAGACGCTACTGACAAGCTTTCTCATATTCTAAATTGGTTGAACCGAGACTCTAACCCACGCAAACATAGGTGAGATGGCAGTGATCCATGATGGTGTGCACTTTAAACCACTCGGTGCCCCATATTCAGATATCCAGAGAAAATCAAGTAGTTTAGTTTTTTTCAAACGTTTTTGAACACCAAAAGTTTTTTGTCATTTTGTTAATAGAAAATTAAAACTTAGTTGAAACATTGGTCTTATGTCATCTTCCAATACTCGTCTATCTACTGAAATGATGGTCAACATATTGTGAAAATCAAAATTACTGAATTTAATCTGAATATACTTCTGTCAGGAGAAAGGAAGCAGTGTAAAGTTTGTATGAGTACCAAAATTATTATCAAAGCTGAGCAGTTTTATCGTTATGGGCTATCTATTATGAGAGATATTACTTAAAACATGTCCTATTTATTGACTGCCGATAGGTTATGCTATAGATCAGTGATTGTTCAGGCAGTTCACGGATCTTCCACCAGTATATTTCAGGAGTGATACCCTACAGATATGACTGACTGTTACCCTATCAGCAGCTTCTTATAATGGTACTAATTTCTGTTGCATTGTAAATTGTGAAATTGTTGTTGAAAGAACTAAAGACCGATTATCCTTGTGAGATATCAACATTGCGTTTGATAAATGGTCCATAACAAATATGAAATGGTGTAAGGAACAAAGTTAAGGTATGGATGACATTCAGTTTGTTAAATATCCAGTTGTTTGGTTTAATTATGATTACTATGATTTTGATGACCTCATTTCGCATATTGCTCAATCATATTATGTGCCTATTGCAATCTAGTATTTTATATTTAACCCTGATAAGTTTCATAACTAGTCAGAGTGTCCTGTGCAGTGATATATTTTCTGTCTAATGTGATTGATGTATCTGTTATGAAGTTTTCTTAGCTTCAAGAAGTGTGATGATAAAATGAATTTATATGTAAATATACAATATGATTCACCATTTTCAAGTATATGATAGGTCAGATCATATTAAGATATGATATACAGAACAGGTCTAGATACCTTGTTATTGCATTTGTGATAATGAAAACAATTGGGAAGTATCCAGTTCTTACAATTTATATAGTAGAAAATATATTAATACATTTGAAGATTCATTCTTACAGATCATAATGAAAACCATCAGGATGATAGTTCAGAAGAAGAAGAAAGAGATGTGTTACAAGTCCATGCTCTTAAGGTAAGTAACAGAAAAGAGTGAAAGCAATACATTTTGTAACATTCAACAAATGATATATGTCCATAGAATACAAAGTGAAAATGTAATTAAAAGGAACATATGGTATTATGCATTAAATTTCAAATACTCCCAGAAATACAGACATGAGTTCTATAATTTAAAGCCCTGAATAAATTAAATACAAACCTGAGGGTGTTGATGTGTATGTATTAGTTTAGATAGTGTTGACGTTCTAAGTCTTTTGTTTAATCACCGTAACATCACTCCAGGTTTGAGTTCACTATAAATTCCAGTAAATGTCTCTATCAAAGATGATAGTCATAGCACTTTTGAATTTCCAGATAAAATAATTACTTGAATTCAATAATTTTAACGATTCAAACTTGAAAGTGTTAGCACTTAATACATTACTGAAAAATATCTCCGTTACAAGATGATATATTTCTCTACTTGACCAGAGGTCACTTTTTGCATTGTATAAACCTAAACCTAATAGCTAATGAACAATAACATTCTAGATGTTTACAAAATAAAAATGTTAGCTATTATTAGAATAGCTGAATCTGGACTATGTGAATAACACTAAGGGAATTTCAAAAGCTACAATAAAACCCAAATAAACATTTTTACTTCTGTTAATAATGATCCTGTTACTAATCCCATACAATTGGAGAATATTTTATCAATGTATTATTTGTGTACAAAATAAAATTTAAAAAATGTTAATTATGGTCAAGCAGAAGATGAACTCTATGTAATGGACAAGGTCAAGTCCAACATACAATGTTACATTACAACAGCATGTAATGAAAAGCAAACTTTAAAAAATAACTTACAAAAATGTAGAATAAATTTATATAACAGCGGATTTTATGCATGTAATTTATTAAAATGGATGCCACTGGGGTTTAGAACTTGAAATAAATTGATGTGCAATGCTTTATAAACAAATCAAGCACAACCCAAATGTGATCACAAAACCGTAAAGGCTGAGAATTTCTTTTTCGATGGTTAACCAATTTCAAGATCCCTTGATGATCCGTATGGGAAAACGAGCGCATGTGCAAAGGTTATCCATTTTGAGATATCTATAAGTTGAAATTACATGTTGATAACATATTATCTAAGTGTATTATACCAGATTGCTTGTAACTTTTGTTTCATCAAAATAATTACATTTCAGAGCATTAGAGCACCAGCAGAGATATACGTTTTACAAGCCACAAGTTTTTTATATGAACAAAATCTCTGTTAATGCTAACATCTGTACTTTCAAGATTGTTTAAAATAATCGGTAACAACATTATAACACTACATTAAATTGACTTTATTTTATGACAAATCTAATTGATCCAGTATATGTAATTCATATTTAGTACTGTTCCATTTAAGCATGCATGGTACCGAGGTTCCCAGACAGCTTTTCAAATCTACAGTCCAGGGTACATTGATTTAATAGAGTTTATATTGAAATGATAAGAAAATTTTACATTGTATCTTTGGCTGAGTAACCACATTAAAAGTGCCTTCTCAGGGTCCATTGTATGTTTTAATGTTAAAGGCCCTACATGGTTAACAGATGAACAATTCCTGTTCAAAGTGTTATTAATATTTGGATAATGTAAGATCTGAAAGTAAAAGGGTTTATTGTTTTATAGGTAAAAGCTGCATGTCAAGCCTGAAAGCAACAATTAAGAAAATGACTCGATTACCATGGTCTAAAGACGAGCGAAGGCAGCTGTAAAATGGTAACTGGAGCAATTATCCGAACTACTTCACTACCAGGAAAAGCAGCACGCAAAGGAGCAAAGAGAAAGGAACTTATTATGGCAAGATGTCCATGGTGTCAGATTAAAGTTTATTATAAATTCAAAATCTAAAGCTATGTTAAAGTTTAAAAAGTAGAACATTTACCTTCAAAATTCAAACAGATAATAGATATTTTCTGGCCTGAAAGTTGATACTTTTGAATTAGCAAGTTTGGGCTTGGTCCTATATTCAATATCGACAAGTATATGCATTATGTCATTCAAATCGTGCTTTAGATCATCGTGAAATATTTAGCTTATATAAAACAAATATATATTTTTCCAAAAGTACGGAACATAATGTGTAAAATAATTATCTTTCGGTAAGAGATCATGTACGAAAAATTTGGCACTTTAAATTAAGAAGGATTTTAAAATGTCTATATAATATCCTTTATTAAATTCATGTGCATCAAACGTAATTGTGCTAAAAGAGTATGTACTAGTATTATATACTTGTATTATATGTTGTTTTAGTTTGATTACCTATATGCATTAGAAAATTAATCACAATGACAAAGACAGGTATTTCATTGCATTTTTGTTCTTGCACCTCGTGATCAAATAGAATATGCGCTGATATGAGAAAGAGGTTTCAGGACAACTATAATCTGTAATATTAATGTAGTGGATAATAATGATCATACTCTTGTACAAAGGCAATGTAACATTCATAAAATGATACCACTGTCATCAATTCCGTCTACTTTTAATTATGTTATCTATTGTCTCAAGAATAGCACAGCTTTGCAGTGATATTTACATACTAATTATATACACTAATGCTTAAGTAAAGTCATTCCAGTTAAAACCTGTTTGAATTCAATGTTCGGTACACCAGATAAAATCGGGAAATGACACTACCTATAGGGCATTATGCATACAGTAACGTAATGCCAGAATCTTGTTTGTACAAGTTTCTCAACCAATGACACAATTTGTACCTGACAACAGAAATGTCATTCAGACTTACAACTAGCATGAGCAAAGATGCAAACCACATGCCACCTAACTATGGAAAGTGTATATAAATTTATTTTTATTGTAAGGAAACGAAAGGTCATTGTGCACACAAAAATGTACAATAGGATTCATTAATCAATATTGGGATTTGACACAAATGGAGTCTAGTTGGATATAAATATTGTGAATTTTAAATTCAAAATTGAATGATTTTGCTATGTATTGTCTTAGTTTTCATTTACTGTTTACTTTATTACTCTTTTATCTTTAATGAAAGCTGCAGATAACAAGGGTAGTAAAGTACAAAATAGCATGAAATATTTTGTCCGAAACCAATTAGGTACTTTTGGCTATATTATGGTGCTGATCCGCATTTCAACCTTTTACTCCCACTCTTGGTCTTGACCTTTGAACATTTCAACTAATATAAGCTGTCTGAGGTTTTGTTAATCTTGTTCAACTTATTTGGCTGATTACCAATAATCCAGTATTTCTTATTTTTCTCTTGCAAATTCGACATAAACTGTGTTGATATACGTCAGGTACCAATTCATAACCCTTCAAGATACATTACTTAACCACATGATAATTAACATTTTTTTGTAATGACAGCAAAGTGTAGATTTCATTAGCTTTGCCCATAAGTACAGTTTGTAAAAATATATTCCAATGCTCTCTTCTCCAAATTGATCTAATTTCTCTTCTCTAAAACTTGTTGCTAACATATTATTTATGATGACATCAAACCATGAGGTTGTTTGCAAAGCAAGTGGTTGCTTTTCACTTTTCAGATCTAATTTTTTATGTAAATTGCATTTTCCCTTTTTATTTTTGTCTCGACCATTCGAACGGAATAGCGTCTGAAGCGTCCGTTCATGATGCGGGACGTCGCTAATATGAACCCCGAACAAGCCATACCAAAGACATAAAGTTGGTTCTAACAGCGCCCTGTCTAAGTGCTAAACACTAAGAGTTTTGTGTTGGGGCTTGTTGGCCTGATGTTAGAATAATATGATTAGGTGGGATAACGGTATGATGCCACAGTATTTTACATCACTATATACTCCTATGCTATAGATATCGTAATAATATGACGAAAAATATTGTTAAAGCTACGATAAATATCTAAAGCACACACATGCACACTCCATCAGCATATCACCTTGTTCTCTGTCTCTTCTCCTTCTGCAACTCTCTCTCTCTGTCTCTCTCTCTCTCTCTCTCTCTCTCTCTCTCTCTCTCTCTCTCTCTCTCTCTCTCTCTCCATCTGCACTTACATTTGCCGTTCTGTTCTTAAATTGAATTCAAGTAGTGATCCGAACAAATTCCAATATTGAACTTGATGATACACCAGGAAAATCAAATGTGCTAATGGGTGAAAAATCTTCATGTATCACGGAAATATAATCCAAACCCTCTTTGAATGAATTCAGCACAATTCCAAAATATCGATTAGCCCAAAAAGTAATAATGAGCACCTTGAAATTTCAATGAATAATTTAAAGAAACGAATCCTCGGAAATAGTTACCGAAACACAACCTAAACCGAGTCTTCAAAAACTGATAATAAGACATCATATGCAATAAAGAGATTATGTTTGCTTCTCTCATTGTTACAAACATCAACAAAATTTAATAGAACTAGATTGAAGATTATTATGAGAATATTTAAAGTTTTAAAGAGAGTCAGATCTCTTACTTAAACTTTCAGAACATGTAATGCAACAGGTGCACTCGTAATTTCCTTGAGGAACGCCGGTGTATTACACTTAAACTCAAGTAAATATGTTTACCTCAAGTAATAATGATTTTAATATTTAATCTAAAATCAATGAAAATATTAACTACCTAGTATCGTGGGGATTCGTTATTGTGGAGCTCTCTTAATATTTCATGCAAAATTATTTTAGAAGTCCCACCCAGGCACGATTTTGTTGGAAGTTAAATTTAGGGGAAAAAAATAGATGTAAAGCTTCGAGCTCCCATTCAGCAATACCGACGATTAGATGTTTAAAAATACAAAAGGGTGAAATTCAATGATAACAATTTAATAAAAAGTCAATAGTCAAATAATTCAAATTTCGAATTACATTACGTTCGACACTTAATAGCCTATTGTCTACTGCATCACCTGATTAGCAGTGTGAGATTGATTTACACCTCTCCTTGTATTCTACTCATCTGTGGTATTCTTCTCTCGTAATTTCTCTAGTTCCTTCTCCTCTTCTTACTCGCTCTCATCCTCTCTTTTCTCCTCCATACTCCTTTTCCTCCTCTTCCACTTTCTGTGCACCCTCCCTCTACGAAGTAGACTTCTGTCGACTTCGATTACTTGGCTACACTGAATTCCGTCTTCACCTCTTGCATACTTTAGACTCAATGGAACCGTGAGTACTATATCCCTTAAAAAAAATGCTTCCTTTTCGAAGTTTTGTCCTTCCTTAGAAACTACCACTACGTTTTACCGGCAAATTACGCCTCGCTCTCTTGGGTAACACTATTATTAATCAATATGCCTAGCGAAACTAAACATTTTCTTTTGAGTTCTGAACGTTATAATACGGCATGCATTTTAATCAAACCCTCTACAAATTCGATTGGATAAATCAAACATAGCTGACAATGTCCCTCTCGCTGTATCTCAACGTGAGGACGCATAAGAACACGCCCAGCTCCCTCCGCGGGCTTTCTTCTGATCTTAGGACTAAGCTGTTACACATAAGTCTGAAATAGTGCGATCTATCGCCAGTGCCGATTCAAGATTCCGCTCTCCGACCAGTCAGGTACTCTTGTGTAAGAGTTTAACACTCACCGCGCTGAAATCTTTGGAGATCAAACCGAAAGCCACAGTAATATTTAAGACAAGTAGATTATAGCTTGCTTATACATGACTTTTTTCAGCTGTTTAGTAAATATAACAATCATATTGTTTACACAACAATAAGTTTTATCAGGTAGGTATTAAACTTAATTACTGACCAGGTTAATCTTTTAATTTAGATATGTGTAACAAATAATAGTGAATAAAGGCCAACAAAATACAAATTGCATATTAAAATAAATATCTTTCTCAATTTAAGTTCTCATTTTGATCGTAGTATTTTATTGTGTTTATTTTGTCCTCACAATGACGTCCTCACAAAGATAGTAAAGTAAAAGTAGTCCTGAAAATGTTTAAAGAAGTATACGGCAAAACGGAAGTAATACAGATATGGACTGGGTTGCATTTAAGCTTACTTTAAAATTTCTAACCTGCAATCCTGCTTATGGCCCTAAAAATGTAGTCATATGCCAAGGTCCTCACAAGCATACAAATATATGTGTGTGTGACTTGGAGGGAAGGGGTGTAGGGAGTATGAGCAAATAATTATCATGCACATATGTACGCCGTGATGAACTGTTTCACGTTATCCCCACGTTTCTTTTAAAGCGCAGGTAAATAAAATAATAATAATAATAATAATAATAAATAATAATAATAATAATAATAATAATAATAATATAATAATAATAATAAAAAATAATAATAATAACAACAATAATAATAATAATAATAATAATAATAATAATAATAATAATAATAATAATAATAACAATAACCCCCAGATGCAAAATATCAACTTCAAATCATCATCATTATCTCCATTGTAACCATGATGAATGTTATACTAAAGATGAATAATGATAATATTTTCAAAGCCCACTTCGTCATTATTGTTAATTAATTTCTATATTCAATGGTGGTAATTTGGAAATCAGCGGTAATACTAGGAGATATAAAAATATTTCTCATAAAAAATGATTGTGCCAATATAAAATGTTTGCAGTGAAAACAAACTTCATTTACTTTGCCGTGGTATGTACCATTATGAAGACAATATTTATAATACTTCCTACCTGGAGATTTATGACTTGTATAAAAATTCCCCCCAAGATTATAATGATTAACATAATAATAAAATGCAGGTGCATCAGTTGATAGATGTAGAGTAGATTTATGTTGGTCGGGACATAAATGTGTAATCAGACCCAGTTTATGCTGATTTATGTATAAACTGTACGGACAACTACTTTATACTACTTTTAAAATAGTGTCATGTGCACTGAACTAATGTAATCACGGAATCGGAAGGCAAACACACTACACGCCTTTAAACGAAAATGATAATGGCATGTTTGTAATTTATTCTGAAAATTGAAAAAATCAAATAACAACTCTTTTGAGGGTTTTTTTCTGAAGATAAATGATTATTTCAGCTTAGATTTGAGACAATAGCTGGCGCAATTCAAAATCGTATAAGAACATTAAGTCCATTCTGTCAGTACGTTATCTGCTCCTCGTTGCAAATAAATTACAAACTATAGGTATATTGACATAAGTGATTGTGATGAGGGAGCGTGAAGACTGACACTATAACTATTACAGTCCTCCACGTTAACAATGTGAGTGGTGGGTGGGAGAAAAACTCCTCTACTCCCCCTAGTGTAACTGTCAAGTTCGAAGTCTTACACTGTTCGACTCACTGACACGCATCACTAGAACCATTTACCTATAATTTTAATTTAACTTGTACGTTAGGATGATCTGTTAATGAACACAAAAATAGATTTAAAGAAATAAATATTTGTTACTCACGTGTCTGAGCAATAATGATTCGGCTAAGTCACATCGAATTCACGAGAGCGTCATATCCAAGAGTCATTCGAATTTCAAGCAAAACAAAACGTCCTTTATTTTGAATATTGGACTTCTACTCAAATCACATACGCCAATTTAGATAAAAGATTTTGACGAGACTGTTTAATAATCAAAACCTTATATCATCTATTATAAATTCAATTCTTCTTTTGTGCTGCCGTAGTTATTCCGTTAAAGATGGAGAATACCCCCGTTCTGTAAATATCTAAGTAAAAAAAGACCTAAACAAGAATGTATACTTTTAAATAAAGCTTAAAACTGACTTAACATATCTTTAGAAAAATAAGATAAAAAATAAATGCAATTATAAATTGCAGTCATAATAAATTTAAGTATTTTCTAAGTTTATTGGGCGCTATTTGCCGTGATTAGGTAACAGTTATACAACTATAAACTTAGAAAAAAGCACATTAAACACTTCATGGTTTACCAAAAGTCTCAAAGATGAGAGAAAATGTTTTCATCATCTCCAGTACACTCTTCCTCGTCAACAACTTCATTGTCATCGCCGCCATCACCACCATCATAATCATCGTCAGCGTCAATTGTATGTACTAGTTTGTGTACTTTTATACGGTTGTAAAGAATGTTTAGATTTATTCAAATTAAACATTGTTATTTCATATTTTTGTAAATTACGTTTCAGTACAATAATTTGATACAATTTGTAATTTTTAAAGTCTGTTTGAGCTTATATCTTGGAAATTTGTAGAAAATTTTGTTTAATTTATATTTTTAATTGATAATAATAATAATTAATAATAACTTATCCTTTTGTATATGTGTTTAAATATCAAAGGAAACGCACTGAGAATTTGCGTGCGCATAACTTTGTCAATCTGCAGCAGATGTGTGCCGTGAGCTAATTGTGTGGAGATGAACGGGGATTGCGTTGCTGTCTTTTGGCACTGCAACGAACGTAGGTTATTTATTTATTATTTATATCTATATTGTGCGTTTATATAGCGTAAATAAAATTTTGATTCAAGGGGAGTTTGTAAAGAACATTGTACATAGCTACTTTTTCCATGATTGTAGATTTTACTTTAAGATAATGTTAATTAGGAAACAATACGTTTACTTGGATTTGAGTTATGACATTGATTTCAGGCGGCCTAGTATTCAGAGCGTCTGCATCAGATGCCAGTTGCCTCGGGTTCGATCCACGGTCGTATCATACCAAGACTTCTAAAAATAGTGCTAATAGCTGCCTCGCTAGGTGCTAAGAAGGAAGAGGTTCGTCTTTGGGCTGATTGTCTTGGTTTCAGGATAATGTGACTGGGTGGGAAATCGTACTACATGTTTGTCATACGATTCCTCAGTGATAGACATTGCTATAAACTGCAACACTGAAGAACACGCAGCGATATGATGCTACGTTAAAAACACAACAAATCCCATCAATTGTAACATTGTTAAAGAACACGATCTTGCTGTCCTCTGGCTAGTTATTGTTAAAATGTTACCAATTAGAGCTTACTTATTTTAAGAATTAAAAACAAATTCCTGAGTTCATGGCATTTTATTGTGTCATAGGTCAGGTTACAATATATGCATAAGGAAGAAGAAGTAAACAATTATTCATTCATATTTTAATAACAGTCCTTTAGTATGTTCTGCTAAAATTTAAGAGGAGGCATTTATTTAAATAATGCTCATAGACATTTTGGACTAAACGTTATTTTGGGATCATAGTAAATTTTATTCACGGACATTCTGGATTATATCTTTGTGACATATCACAATTGTTAGTTCATTAGTTCATTCAAAGCTACTGATACATCAGCTCATTCGAAGATGGAATTCATTTGAAACATCACTGGAATACGTTAGGAACTTGCATTATTTTGGACTTGTTAGTGTTTTATTTAACTGACAATTATGTAAGTTCCTCTTAAAGTTTCATTTACTAACTATATCAGTTATTTGTTGATTTTACTAAACTTGATGTTTTTGTTGTTTTTGATACTTAATTTAAGACCATAGAGTCGTAATATTGTATCGAGTTAACTGAAGTAAAGTGTCTTGCCAAAGGATTTAAAACGGTAGCTGACTTAAGGTTCCAAGGATAGAATTTGAACCTCAAATGAATGGATCTTAGGTTAAATTGTTCCCACAATAGTTTCTTCCTGCTTCTCTCAACGATTAGTTCACTGATAGTTGCAAATCAATGTACATCTCAAAGTCAACAAGTTTTCTTCTTTCATTGTCTCATTGTCGTTTTTTTGGTCTCTGCAATAATGAAAACCAAAGATGTTTTAGTTCAATTACTGAGTGACTTTACATTGTACTGGTAAGCATTATTTGTTTTTATTTTAACTCTTTTGCCATTTCGGCCATAAAACACATTGAACATGTAAGTTTCATGGTATAAAGTAAATTAGTTGGAACGATGTTTATCATAAAGATCGGTTTCTGTAAACTCATAACACTAAACGACTCCATAAAGTCTAAAAATTTCAATCAGCAATGTAATAAAGTTCATCAATGAATATGACAGTATGCAATGTTAACAACATTGTATAAAGTTTTAAACCGGTATATACCGTAATTGTTGATCAATAGGTACTATCAGACTTTTCTTGCATGTTATGAATCAGCTTTTGAAATTCTTATAGTCATATTTAAAACTTGGTAACAGTCTTCTCTATGGATTGCGCTTGCAGTTTCATAGGTGTACAAGCTTCTTACTATCCTGTAGTGCTTCTTCTGTTCTTCAATTCAGCGACTGTCCCAAGTCCAATCACTGCCTTCGAAATGAAATAGATTTTCATGCAGAGAATTTCTTTCAATATCTTTACAAATGTCTGCACAGACTTCGAATCATCCGGAAAAACAAAGTCCTGTTTTAAGTATTCTCCGCAAAGTTTCAGTTTTTTTCCACCGGTGCATGTAACGATAATGGACGGAAGATCTTGGTTTTGGAATCCTCTGCTCAGGTGCTAAAACAGTCTCGTAAAATGAATAATGTTCCCTTCCTGCTGAATGATTTTCTCCTTTCCAATATGGACTTCCATCTGGTATTACTCTTTTATTTAAATAAAATTTGTAATGATTCCTGTAAAACATCGAAATATATTGACACATCTTACTGAATTGACAAAAAGGGAGATTGGCGTACATTCGGAAGATGTCATCAAAAAGTTTATCGTGAATGGATTCCAAGTATTTTCTTAGTAACACTACATGTTCGACTTTTATAATTACTGGGAAATATGACATACATTTTATCACCTCTTTTGTTTTGAATATTTTGGAGTTATTATTGACTATTCCCTCCAAAAGTCGTCCGAAACTGGTCCAAACACTCCTATGAGAACTGGTTTTCCTTCTTCAAAAATAAGTTGTGTCGTAACCTTTGTTACAAACATTGTGTGGGTATCTACATAACCCATATATGTTCATAAAGTAAATCTTTCTGGATAAAAAAATTATCTCTTTGCATTCTCTGATGGCCTAAATTGTGATAAATACTCGGATCTGCCGGAAATTGAAAGCAAACTCTTGGAAATGGATACTCTACTTCTTTGTAAGATCTTTCCCCAATATGTGATCAGCCTGGCCTTCATCATCCAGAAATACAACTATCGACAAATTTCCAGGCCAGAAATAATTCAGACTGGGGAAAAGTAACCCTAGATAGTAGTTTAATGAACCATGAAACATTCTCAAGAAAAGCTGCACCTCGGGTAGCAATATCAGGCAATATAATATCTGGTAGACAATCATAAGTAACATTGTTAGCACTGGTTTTCTCAAAAGTTGCATTATCATGTACTCCATAGCAAATTCGGATCCTCATAAAGGCTGAAAGTATCACAGACGGCAGCAGGAATATAGGTCTTTTCCACATGGTACACCTCTTTTTGATATTTTTCATGTCGAAAGGATAACACGGCTGACATATTATTTCAAGGAATATCAACATATAAATTTTGGTTATGATTAGAGAGAATTATTTATTAGTGGTTGCTGGTTTACGCATGGTAATAGAGATAATATTTATGATGATTATAGTTTTGCTATAAATACCCGCTTAGGGCTTTTTAGTGGGAACGTTAATTGTTTTATTAGTAAATTAGTAAATATAGTTTATGTCGATGTCGGGTATTTACATAAGTAAATTGTGTAAAAAAATTGCTAGTTTCAATATGAAATGTTTCCAATAAGTGACCGCTTCTAAACTGGTAATTCCCGCAACTGGTATATGTGCATAGGCATTCAGTAGGGTCAAATATACAAAACTTCTGATTTTTTCCCACGCTTTCCACATGAATGTATACTGTCAGAACAACATCCAGAACAGACACAATACTGATCCACTACTCTGAAGACATGATATTTACAACCTGAAAAACAGCATATGATATCTAAATTATATTTCCATCTGAAACTAAGAATCACGCATGATAAAATGTTACATAATAACCTCCGTTAATATCAAACCTAATCTAACCCAATTTCATACTGCGGTATGTTATTAAACAGTCGCGTAACGTTTCAGCTTCGATGTAATTATTGCTTTTGAAATATATTTTGAGCGATATTGACTGTATGACAACACAACGTTTATACTTTGTCGCTGCGATATATTTGTGATAAAATATATTGATCTGCTGTAGTTTGAGCAGCAGGGGGGTGAACCCTACAAACTTTAGCGATAAAATTGCTTAAAGCCTCAGAATGCCAAATGGAGCCTTCCTACGAAATCTCATATTTTAACCAAAAAAAGACCCCATTTTACAAATGGAGCCTTAGCGATTTTGTCGTAAATACATTGTCATAACCACCCTACAAACTTTAGCGATAAAATTGATTAAAGCCTCAGAATGCCAAATGGAACCTTCCTACGAAATCTCATATTTTAACCAAAAAAAAAAAATAAAGACCCCATTTTACAAATGGAGCCTTAGCGATTTTGTCGCAAATACGTTGTCATAACCACCCTGGAAATTGCTGCCATCTACGTCGCAAATATGTTGTCATCTCACCCCCCCCCTGCTGCTGATTAATACAAATTATTTAACCAAATATTTGTTAGCTTTTCACAAACAGACTAATCGATAATACTTCACCACGTAGATCAATCAAATTATTTGACTGATCGGTGAGTGTAAAATTAATTCTAGTTAGCGAATCATTTTGACATTGCATATAGACTGGATTAGTCGGATTTTCAACAATTAAAAATCCGGGGGGTGCTGTTGGTGCAAATGAATAAAGAATGTAACCTTGTCGGGCTTGATTTGATTGTTCCATATTAATTTGATAACTTCCTTCGATTACATCACACGTTAAATTAAGTGCGATCACCGATGAAATATCCACATTGTTCGGTGCGATATGTCTACCGTCGCCGTCGGGAGAATTATTATAAGTGAGGATAATAGGCTTCGGCTGGCTATCTTTCCATGATTGATAAATTTTATTAAATCCTTCGTCGATGGTAGTTCTGAGTTTTTTCTTTAACTCGGGAACGTTATATCCTGGTAATTTATAATTTGGATTTTCATTTATATTTTTTTTATAATCTTGGGCTGAGCTAGTTTTTGAAATCGGGCTATTTTCATCAGTGAAGAGATTAGTAATCCTCGAATTAAATATTTCCATATCATCGATGATTTTATTACCCGCAGCGACTACACTAGTAAACTCAGCTTGTGTAAGAAAGCCAGATCTTAACGACAGTAATAGCAACAAAAAATCATTATTCATTCTATCAAGGATGTGATCTTTAGTATCTACAAATGTTGGACTTGTTTCATGTATTTCCAGAATTTCACCTTCCTGTGGGATATAATCATTAAAAAATGGAATTCTCCACACATCTTTACCATATTCATCCTTATATCGATATCTTTTTGTGAAGTTTATATCCTTGAATTTTTTATAAGTTTTTGATGGATTTTCAGGTCCTATTTCATCAGTGACGTAATCAGATTTTATAGGCTCGGGCGTGGAATTACCAGCACTTCTAGGTGGATCTTCGGGCCATCCTAATACTGTTCTTATTGAACTGTTATAAATATCTACAACATACCCAGGAGAGCCTATGATAGTGTTGGTTCATGAACTGTTATCGCAATTTTTGATTCTTTTTTAGTAATGGATTTTATTCTACGGTGTAATTCATTATTAATTTGCTCAATTTGATAGGACCCAGTTGGTATTGAAACAACGTTCCAATCTGGAGTGTCATCTTTTTTATTCCTATATGCAAATACCAGAGAATTATTAGGTCTCTGACCACCAAATGAAACCGATCTGATATTAGGCCAACTATGATACACTCGTAATTTTGCCGACGCGATTTCCTTTACTGAAACAGGTGAAGGAAAATTCACACTGAATTTAGGGTTTGTTGACGATATTGATATCATGCTTGTTTTCCGCGGAGTGGTATTTTCTGCTATCCGCTGAAGTAGTTGAATCTCTTGCGACATTATTATTATTATTTACAATGTCTAATTTTGCAATAGATGAAAAAACGCTAGCGTTTTTAATCGTAGTATCATAAATACGTATCATCGCGGAGAATTCGTCTTCGGTAATTATCGTATCATCAATCGATGATGACATCAACGAGGATAATTGTGAGTAACCGTTAGATACTGCTTGATGTTTTACTATATAGTCGTTAAGTTTTTCTTGAGAACACGATGATATTTTTTTAGTAATAGCATTTGCAATTCCAGCAAATGTTGTCACCGCGGAAATAGCAATTGGGACAGCAATCGGAGCTACCATTGTTACTGAAGATAGTATAATGCCAGCACCGGCCATTATACCAGATACTGAGTATACTGTAACATCAATTGCGGTAATTCTCCTGCGATACTTTTTAATTTTTATTTCATATTCATCAATGAGTGTTTTGAGTTTTGTTAAGAACTCTTTGACGGTATCATAGCGATATTGCGATGATGGAATCATATTATTTTAAAACCTCAAGTGGTTTCTAATTGTTAAAAATTCTAATTTAGATCAGCTACAAACTCCATGTACCATACAAATGATGTCTTATTTAAATTAGGATCAGTGCTTGTTATTGTAAACCGTTTGTATTCATCCAGGTCAATAGTCGTTGAAATCACGTTGTTGTATTTATATGAAGTCGATGATGATATATTAAATTGATTCAGTGACACTATTGTTAATCGATAAATACCCGGCTTTGACACAGTGAGAGTTATTGTATTCTTTTTAGGTTCCCAATCTAATGATCCAGAGAGAACTGTGTATACCATATTTATGATATTCCTCTCATGAGGAATCTTTAATTTTTTCAAGTAGCGGAAGATTTCTGTTTTAAATGTTGTAATATCCTCGATAGATTTTTTAATATTACTAATGCTATCTCTAATAATACTAAATCCAGCATCATTAATATTTTTAATATTGGATTTAATTTCATCAAAATTAGATTTAATTTCAGCGAGAGATGGAGAGGTTACCGCTGGTGTTCCAAAATATTTATTGATAATATTTCTACGAAGGGAAGCATATGTTGTTATATGTTTTTCAAGTTCTTCATTTAAATTTTTTAATGCATCTGTGATTGTAGAAACAAGTACACCTGGTTTGAGTTTTCCATCATTTGAATATAACACTATTGTATCTTCAACGACGTCACGTCTTCGTATTAAGACATCATCCAATGAAACATTACTAGATTTCAATTTGCCCTGGCGATCTTGAAATACAACTATTTCCCCAGGATCTACACTTGACAAATTTAATGTCTCGGCGATTTCATCTTCGATTATTTTTTTTACACTTTCGACAGCTAATTTACTATCGGTTTCGGTTTTTTTTATTCTGATAAAAGTCGTCCCCAAATATCAATCATTATACGAAAACGCTACGTTTTTCTAAATCATAACGCTATCGTTTTTGCCATTGCCTGCTAGTATATTCATTAACAACAACTTGTGGTGGTTTCTTTGGAAATCTAGATATCTCTGCAAGGACGTTTAATACTTCACGATCGCATATCGGTGGATCATTTAACTGTTGTGTTGGTAGCGTGTAATAAAAAATTGGAGATTACTTTGTTATTGTGGATATATATCGCATGAATTCTTTTGGTGGAGCTAAACCATATGAATCAAAATATACAATTCCACGTGGATCAATTGCATATGCGTCCCAATGAGTTCCTTTTCCGCTGCTGTTATCAAGATTGATAATACCCGTTTCATTTTTCATTGGTTTTGACGGTAATTGATCTCTCATGAAAACTCCTCTAAAGTTTTTTATTGATAATGATTTTACAGCATCAATTAAATCAAAATTGGACATTGGTGAAAATCCTAGGGATTTTTCCACTAATAAGCCGTTCCTGGTATTCTTAGGCCCGTGCCCTTGTACCAATTGTATGGGGTTCCTGGTAGTCTTAGACCCTTTCCTTTTTTTTATAGCCATTCCCAGTAGCCTTTTTCAGGGCCATTCCTGCAGCAGTACCAACGGCTCCTAACGCTGCCGCCTTCGCAACCGCTGGGGCAGCCGCTGAAATCAATGCTGGAATAGCAGCTAACAGCGGGAATATACCACCTGATTTTATCATACTGGGGATTGCTGCTTTCGAAAAATCAATTTGAACTCCTCGTTTGTTCTTTAGCGAATCATTGAAATGTTTTATTTGACGATCTGTCAATGATAATTTATGTGCACCACCGGACATTTGAGTGGGTTTCAGCGTTATTGTGGTTCCACATTCTTTAGCCGACTTTGATTTCAATTTCTTGACCATCAGTCAACTGGACATTAACAATACTATATGTCATTCTATTCTAAAATGTAATTTACACTTTCAATTGATCTTATTGTGAAAATCCTAACTACATGTTTGGAAAATCAAAGGTTTTCTACTGGTGCATCAATAAGTCTCATTCGTCCGCCAATTCCTTCTAACAACATTGATTTATCACTGAGAATGACAGCAACTGCTCTATAATCGGCTATACCAGCAGGGCGTTGTACCCGAGCTTGGAAGTATATATCAACAACAGATTGTCTCATCATGTCAAGATGTTCCAATGAAAAGTAATAAATCGGAGAGTTTTTTTTAAAATCAATTTGCGATATTTGCAAACCAGTATCAACATTTTGATCACGACCCATATACGACAATATTCTATGATATACACGTGCTATGTCGTTGTTTTCATAATTAAGCTGTACAATCTCTGCTGGCTCTTGTTGTCCGTTTATTCTCAACGAAACTTCACTTACCCCTAATTTATCAAATATCATATGACTATATATTTGACGATCCACTCGATTTGCATTCTGTAATGCTATAAAGATATGACGTGGAGCTGAAACACCTTGTTTTGATGCTAAGTGCCATGTAAATGTGCCATTTACATTATCCTGCTTCGTATCAGTCGTTGTTGTTAGCCAACTTAGCAATGATTTTCCACCTGTGTCCATAAACGATAGTAATTGTTGCTCTATTGTAACTGCTGGTGTCAAGACGGGCATCCATAAAGTCAATTTATTTAAAATGACTTTACCATCATCAACACCATTAGCACGCCAGATTGCATCATTGTCATTCTCCTTTCGCACTAACACAACCGTATGCTTTGCTCCATAGATGACTTTTCTGACATTTCTACAAAATCCGAATATGTGATGTAACGGAATTGCACATGAAAACCGTCGATGCTGTCCTTTCAATGCTCCTTTTCGTGTTGCAAATCCTAGATTGAAATCATCATTGACCCTTTTTAAAATGTCGAATTCAGCGGCTGGCTGGTCTTCACGGTCTGGATTAGCTGCGAGTTGTTGATCAGCTTCTGCAGTAGCTTGCGCAGTTAGTACTTTAATAAATTGATAATGGTTCGGATGATCAGAAGTATCCTTAGCAAACATCATAGACGGACCAGCCGACCTTGTATAATCATCAGAATATCTCGCAAGTCCGATTATTGTTGTTGCAATATCAACATTTTGTTCTATTGATTCAATATCTTTTCCATCAATGATATATCTTGCACTGTTAAATAGCGCCATAATGCCATTATTTACGAAACCAACTCGGATATTTGGGTTATCCCCATATGGTGTATCAGCTGCAAAATTTGTTACAAGCTCTCCTTCTACTTCAATAAATACCTCACACGGCAAAAAGTATCTACTTGTATCTTGAACTTGAAGTTCAACTCTCCCCCGTTGATTAGGCTCTCTTGCAGGATAGGCATAATACTGATAGTTAATTTTAGAATCATCTTTATTCACCGGTGCTGCCATATCAAACGCTGGATCAGCAATTTTTTTTAAATGCCATTTATACTAAAACGTTATCGTTTTTCTAAATGTAGTAATGCTATCATTTTCTTTTTCGTCTGACATTTTTACGATTTCCTCCAAGACCGCTTCCCGCTATCATACTTGCAATATTACTACTATCTGGTGAAGTCATTGCTAATGATGCTAGTTTTTGTTCCACTGCGTTATTTATCACTTTACTGACATTTGCAGGCATCATTGTTGTTGAAGGTAGCGGTGTTGAAACTATGTGTGGTGGTTTTCGTCCGAATCTAGATTTCACCAATGACGTTATTCTATTCTTTGCGGTAGAAAAGGCCGTTCCTGCAAGATCTCCAACAGCGTTAATTCCCTTATTACGAATAACATCAATGGCTTTCATCGCTAATTGTTTAGCAATTGGTGCTACTTTTGGGGCTATTCTTGTGAATAAACCCGCTATTGTATTTCCAAGGCCGTCTCCATAGTATGCCTTATAAACGGGCAATCTTGAGTTTACTACATATACGTTTGTTGGTTTATTGTGATTATAGTGTACTATCATCTTATTTAAAATGACTTTGTAATTTCTAAATGCAAGCAATTAGTAATTTCAATCGCTATAATAACCACTAAATTCCCCTGGAATTCCGTCCATTAACTCATCCAAGAGTTCTCGATACGTATAAATATCAATTATCCCACCTTGGAATAATCGTCTGCAAATATCAAATGCTTCATTAGTTATTTCGACTGAGTTATTCCCAGCTCGCTTACCTCCCATAAGAACCTCAAGTCGTGATATATCATTAATGATATTACTAGGACACATATGAGAATCATGATGAGAACTTCCATAACCCTCTCCTGAAGAACTTTCTGGTTCGGAAACGTTTTGAATTTCTGGAGCTGATTCGGAAACGTTTTGAATTGCTGGAGATTGTCGACCTTGACCTCGACCTCGTCCTCGTCCTCGACCTCGACCTTGTTGTTGTTCTTTTCGTTGTTCTTTTAGTTGTTCTTTTAGTTGTTGTTGCTGCATACCATACGCATCAACTCCCATTTTAAAAGCTCTGTATTCCAATGTATCCTTATTTAAATTGCCGGGTTCATTTTTATTAATTTTTAATAACCAATCCACCCATTGATCTCGTTTTATTGTGTTTTTTTTATACTCGTCTTTTAAAAATTCCCTTCTGTTATAATAACTTTTTACAGCGAATTCACCAAATGACGCATATTCTTTAGGTTTCAACAATTGAATTTGTCTGATTTCTTCTATAGCTTCATCGGTGAATTTCTTGTTAAAAGGAACACTTTTTTAGTGGAACCTTTTTCAATAGAATCACTAGCATCTTCAACGGGGTTATCATCAGTATCAATATTACCCATTTGTTGTATTTCTCGCTGAGTTTGTAACTCACCTGAAAGTTGTTTTATTTCCTCCTTGGTTTTTTCAGTCTCTGTAGCAATCTTTTCTAATACATCAATAATAGGTACTGCTCCCTCTTTAGGGATGTCGCCGTATATAGCACGTTCTGTTGCAAGTTTCATATCTTTAGTGGCTTTAGTTACAGGGGCAAAAAGTTGTTCGCTCCCAATAGAAAAGTCAGTCTGCGCTTGCTGTCTAAGTTGTAGTTTATCTCGCACGTTATCTCGAATTGGTATAAACTTTTTCAGTAATGCTAACCTCTCGCGGGCTAGTCTGGTAGTTAATGATGTCATTATTGGAAATGCTAACGTTTTTTCAATTGTGGGTTTCAATGCTTGCATCAATCAAACGTCTTATAGATTTCACTTTCAAAGCAATCTCTGACCGAACTTGGTACTGTTCCCCGAGTTTCTTTCTAATTGCTTCAACTATACTAAATAGCCGAACGAATAAATTAATATCATTGTTATACAAAGAAGCATTAACCGCTTTTTGGATTCTTTTTATCAGTGAATACATTTTAGGTAGAACATATCTTCCATGTTTCAATTGTATATTAATTTGTTCAAATTCATTCAAAAGTCTGTCTTCATTTAAAAATTCAAAAAGTACGATTCCTTGATTTCTTAAATTTGATATTTCTGTGATGATAGATGTAATATCTTGAAATTCCATTTATTGAATATTATTACTAATGTATTTGTATCTTTAAAATATTTTTATATATAAAAAAAACAAACAAAACATATACAATGCCCTGTCTCTTCCTCATTCGAGTTCCGAGGCAAGAAAGGCATACATTAAGACTTATACAATACCCTAACTCCCCAATCGAGTTCAAGGGCGGGTTATATGGGTATTAAACGTGAAATCCAAGTGATTTCTTTACAAACATTGAACATATAACATGAAGCCTCATTTGGAAACCTCTTTCGCGCCAAACGACGTCAAAGAGGCCCAGAGGGGGGGACAGCACATTCTTGGAACTCATTTAGTGCCTTCGCATTATATAAGCCCAAGGGCCACAAACATAGATCTCCCAACAAATGCTATATTAGGTCTTCCGGAAGATATGTTGTGGGGGGGACAGTACATTACATATATATATATATATATATATATATATATATATATATATATATATATATATATATATATATATATATATATATATATATATATATATATATATAGATGCAATAAACTGACGACGAACAGTACGAAACTAGTAACTAACTAGCCTAAGCGCTTTCGACTCTTAATGAGTCTTTTTCAAAGGCAAATACAAAACATATAGTTACGACAAAAAATAAACACAAAAACGTTGCGTTTGTAAACCTCTACATTTCTATCTTCACATGTGCTAAAACTATAAATACAACCAGCTTGTATAGACTAGTTGCGGAAACTGAAAACGTTGTATAATTCCCTAAAAGTCTACAAGCCAAAGCGACATCTATTTTTTTTGTGTACATATGTAACGCAGATTATATCCCGGATATTTGGTTCTATACCGGTTATTAATTCTTATAGTAAAAATTGAAGGATAAGAAGATTTAGAAAATGTTAAATTCTACTAGTGCATAGTTTTCATTTTCTAGTCTTCTTGGTTTAGACCGCTTGGTTTCAATGTTCTAAGGCGGCGTATCCAGTATGATTCCTTTTCCTTCCTGGTTTCGGAACTCCAGCTGTGGTTGTTGGCAATAGCGATAAGTATTATATCACTGAAAGTGTGGCCAGGGGAGGAGAAGTGTTCTGCGACCGGGCTTCTGTACAGCTTTTTTGTCATCCAATCAGATCTATGAAGGTTTATCCTTATGTGTAGCTTTTCAGTTTCTCCCACGTACTGAAGGCCACAGATCTTACATGTGATGAGATAAATCACATTCTCTGTTTTGCACGTTTTGTTTGGACCATGTATGTTTAGTTTTTCTTTAGTCACTGTGCTAGTGAATGTCTTGGTCTCTATCATATGTTGACAGGTTTTGCATCTTTTATCGCCACAGGGTCCAGATTGACTAGGTTGGTTTTGACTAGCGATTGTTGTTAGCTTGGCCCTGACTAGGATGTCCTTTAGGTTTTTTGGTCTCCGGTAAGCTACTACAGGTTTGTTCGGAAGTATTAGGTTTAGTATGTCTGACGATTGCACGGTTGGCCAGTGGTTTGCGATGATTTTACCTACTTTGGGATTGTCTGGGTGATAGGTCAGAATAAATGGTATCCTATCAACCTTTTCTTTCTGTCCATATCTGAGTAGGTCATCACGGTTTGTTTGTTTGGCCCTTTGGATTGCCTCCGCAATCAGGTCTTTGTCGTAGCCTCGGTAAATTAAATGTTTAGCCAGCTCTTCAGACCTTTCTAGGAATCTTTCATCGTCGGAGCAAATTCTGCGTATCCTCAGTGCCTGGCTATATGGAATGTTCTTAATGCAGTGTTTTGGATGACAGCTGGTTGGGAGAAGATACTGGTGTTTGTCGGTTGGTTTCGAGTAGATGTCTGTGTGTAATTTGTTTTCCACCAGTCTGGTTGTTGTGTCCAGGAAAACATGGTTTTGAGTTGGAAATTTCTGCCGTGAATTTTATTGAAGGATGGAAGTTGTTTGCCTTTGAAATGAAGTCATCCAGACTTTCTCTTCCATACTGCCACTTCATTTCTATATCATCGATAAAGCGTACCCACTGGTATGGTGTACGCTCAACCGATGCTAAGAGCTTTCCCTCAAAGTTTTCCCATGAAAATGTTAGCATACGAAGGGGCCATTTTAGTACCCATTGCAGTTCCATTGATTTGTAGGTAGTTTTCTTCATTAAATTCAAAGTTGTTGAGTTTTAGGACAAGCTCCAGGAGTTGGATTAAGAAGTGTGTGGGTGGATTGTTTACAGTTCTTGTTCCCATGCTTCGCTGCATGCCTGTAACCCTTCGTTGTGCGGTATGTTGGTGTACAAAGATGTGACGTCTAAGGAAGCAAGTAATGTATCTGGCAGTAATGGTTCACTAGCTTTGCTTTTTTATGAGATAATCTGTCGTGTCTTGAAGATATGATGGTAATTTGTGGACATGTGGTCTCATAAAATGATCTAAATATTCTGATATCCTTTCTGTGGGGTGCCCGTTACCTGAGATTATAGGTCTGCCAGGGTTTCCTTGTTTGTGGATTTTGGGTAGAAGATAAAATCTACCTGCTCTTGGGTTTTCTGGGCTTAAGTAGTTTTTGGTTTGCTGGTCTATGTGTCCGCTTGGTACGCCTCTCAATCAATAACATTAGTGATGATTTTTGCATATTCCAGCGTTGGATCATGGTCCAGTTTTTGGTAGAACCTAGCGTCACTTAGTTGTCTACTTGCTTCACTAATGTAGTCTTCCCTATTCATAACGACAACAGCGGAACCCTTATCTGCAGGCTTAATTATTATGTCTGTTCTGCTTTTCAGTGAGTGCAGGGCATCTGTTTCTTTTTTTGTAAAATTAGAATAATTGTTAGTATGGTTGATATGTCTGGAAATATCGTTTTTCAACCGAGTTGATGAAAAAGGCTTCCAGATTCGGAATTGAACTTTTTGTGGGGTCCAGTTACTTTTCTTTCTAAATGTGGGTTGGTCGCAGCTTAAATATTTTCCTTTGATTTGCTTGGTGGTTGCAAGGCCAAATTGGCGTTGTGTCTTAGTCGGCGGCTGAATTCTTAGGTGTCATTCTTAAGCTTCCCTCTGTTCGTATTTTAGGACGGGGACAGAAACTCAAACCTTTCGATAACAGTTTTATTTCTGCATCAGAAATAAAACTGTTATCGAAAGGTTTGAGTTTCTGTCCCCGTCCTAAAACATACGACAGAGGGAAGCTTAAAAATGACACCGAAGAATTCATCCGCCGACTAAGACTCAAAGCCCATTTTGCCTTGCAACCACCAAGCAAATCAAAGGAAAATATAAGCTGCGACCAACCCACATTTAGAAAGAAAAGTAACTGGACCCCACCAAAAAGTTCAATTCCGAATCTGGAAGCCTTTATCAACTCGGTTGAAAACGATATTTCCAGACATATCAACCATATAAACAAATATCTAATTTGACAAAAAAAAACAGATGCCCTGCACTCACTGAAAAGCAGAACAGACATAATAATTAAGCCTGCAGATAAGGGTTCCGCTGTTGTCGTTATGAATAGGGAAGACTACATTAGTGAAGCAAGTAGACAACTAAGTGACGCTAGGTTCTACCAAAAACTGGACCATGATTTAACGCTGGAATATGCAAAAATCATCACTAATGTTATTGACGAGGCGTACCAAAGCGGACACATAGACCAGCAAACCAAAAACTACTTAAGCCCAGAAAACCCAAGAGCAGGTAGATTTTATCTTCTACCCAAAATCCACAAACAAAACCCTGGCAGACCTATAATCTCAGGTAACGGGCACCCCACAGAAAGGATATCAGAATATTTAGATCATTTTATGAGACCACATGTCCACAAATTACCATCATATCTTCAAGACACGACAGATTATCTCAAAAAAAGCAAAGCTAGTGAACCATTACTGCCAGATACATTACTTGCTTCCTTAGACGTCACATCTTTGTACACCAACATACCGCACAACGAAGGGTTACAGGCATGCAGCGAAGCATGGGAAACAAGAACTGTAAACAATCCCCCCACACACTTCTTAATCCAACTCCTGGAGCTTGTCCTAAAACTCAACAACTTTGAATTTAATGAAGAAAACTACCTACAAATCAATGGAACTGCAATGGGTACTAAAATGGCCCCTTCGTATGCTAACATTTTCATGGGAAAACTTGAGGGAAAGCTCTTAGCATCGGTTGAGCGTACACCATACCAGTGGGTACGCTTTATCGATGATATAGAAATGAAGTGGCAGTATGGAAGAGAAAGTCTGGATGACTTCATTTCAAAGGCAAACAACTTCCATCCTTCAATAAAATTCACGGCAGAAATTTCCAACTCAAACCATGTTTTCCTGGACACAACAACCAGACTGGTGGAAAACAAATTACACACAGACATCTACTCGAAACCAACCGACAAACACCAGTATCTTCTCCCAACCAGCTGTCATCCAAAACACTGCATTAAGACATTCCATATAGCCAGGCACTGAGGATACGCAGAATTTGCTCCGACGATGAAAGATTCATAGAAAGGTCTGAAGAGCTGGCTAAACATTTAATTTACCGAGGCTACGACAAAGACCTGATTGCGGAGGCAATCCAAAGGGCCAAACAAACAAACCGTGATGACCTACTCAGATATGGACAGAAAGAAAAGGTTGATAGGATACCATTTATTCTGACCTATCACCCAGACAATCCCAAAGTAGGTAAAATCATCGCAAACCACTGGCCAACCGTGCAATCGTCAGACATACTAAACCTAATACTTCCGAACAAACCTGTAGTAGCTTACCGGAGACCAAAAAACCTAAAGGACATCCTAGTCAGGGCCAAGCTAACAACAATCGCTAGTCAAAACCAACCTAGTCAATCTGGACCCTGTGGCGATAAAAGATGCAAAACCTGTCAACATATGATAGAGACCAAGACATTCACTAGCACAGTGACTAAAGAAAAACTAAACATACATGGTCCAAACAAAAAATGCAAAACAGAGAATGTGATTTATCTCATCACATGTAAGATCTGTGGCCTTCAGTACGTGGGAGAAACTGAAAAGCTACACATAAGGATAAACCTTCATAGATCTGATTGGATGACAAAAAAGCTGTACAGAAGCCCGGTCGCAGAACACTTCTCCTCCCCTGGCCACACTTTCAGTGATATAATACTTATCGCTATTGCCAACAACCACAGCTGGAGTTCCGAAACCAGGAAGGAAAAGGAATCATACTGGATACGCCGCCTTAGAACATTGAAACCAAGCGGTCTAAACCAAGAAGACTAGAAAATGAAAACTATGCACTAGTAGAATTTAACATTTTCTAAATCTTCTTATCCTTCAATTTTTTTTACTATAAGAATAACCGGTATAGAACCAAATATCCGGGATATAATCTGCGTTACATATGTACACAAAGTAAAAATAGATGTCGCTTTGGCTTGTAGACTTTTAGGGAATTATACAACGTTTTCAGTTTCCGCAACTAGTCTATACAAGCTGGTTGTATTTATAGTTTTAGCACATGTGAAGATAGAAATGTAGAGGTTTACAAACGCAACGTTTTTGTTTGTTTGTCGTAACTATGTTTTGTATTTGCCTTTGAAAAAGACTCATTAAGAGTCGAAAGCGCTTAGGCTAGTTAGTTACTAGTTTCGTACTGTTCGTCGTCAGTTTATTGCATCTATTTTAATTAATCCCTGACAACGTGATATGGTGGATCCAGTACGCTTATATTCGCCATATAGATATTATTTATATATATATATATATATTATATATATTTATATATATATATATATATATATATATATATATATATATATATATATATATATATATATATATATATATATATATATATATATATATATTATAGCATACATGTAATTGTAAACATTATACATCATGATTATATATAAATATACAAATATAATATATATATATATATTATCATATATATTATATAGATTTAATAAATATATATATATATATATAATAAGTATAATGACTTTATATACATCAAATAACATAAAACTTACGACGGGGCATACATACAATTAATTATATAATCAAATCTGCAAACCCAAATATTCAAATTATTTAAGGTTGCATTATTTTGAAAAAATTCATACCTCATATACTTTATGTTTATGGCGTAGGAGTTTTAAATTGGCAAATTGGGATTTTGTTTAAGCCCCAAACTTATACGCTCTTATTATATACATAATAATACTGCAGTTCAATGTTAGGTGTGATTTATTTATTTCCTAGCATTTCATAAATAAAAATTGTTTTATTCGTTGATCACAATGGAAGCTAAATATTTAATAAAACATAAAACAAAAATACAACTTTAAATAATATAATTTTTTTATTAATTTCTATATATTACGATTAAATAATCGTAATAATAAATTTATTTTACATGAAGATAACTCTATTCATTCATGATCATAATCAATTTTAGGATTTGCTAATTTCAAGAATGATATTTTTTTGTGTCATTCATAATTTTATTACATTTTGTGCCACACTAAAAAAACTAAATCAATATTAATATACTTTTATTTTACACCTCACATGAATCATTATCTTATTTATAATTTGTAATTACAAAGTAATTTCATTTTCATAGAAAAAATCTAAACAGATGATTTTAACGTTATGTACTTAACAATGTAAGGGATTAATTAAAAAAATTAATATATATAAATTTTAAGTAATGTTCTTGACCTTTTATAACGTAACCAGTAGGGTTAATAATTTGGATTCACGGCCATACATAACTCAAGTCAAATTGTCTACCCTATATAGAATATTTCCAACAAAACCCTAACTGAATGTTCTCAATACAGTCTTTAGAAACAAGAAACAATAACACAAAATCAAAATCTTTATAATACCTGATACGTATATATATACCGAGTTAACCATTAAATACGTACATTATCACACACATTTCATTAAATTCAATCCAATTTTCACATGTGTTTTCTGAAAGTTTTAATCGCACGAATTACTGGCTATCCAGAATCAATATCAAAACAGTGATAGTCATAACAAAATCAGTAGTAATGAGGGGAAATACGGAAATATTAAAAAAAAAAAAAAATATATATATTTTATTATAGTAATATTATTGAGAGTTATTTCTGCATGAGAAAACTTTATTCAGTGTATATGACCTCCATTTAAGATAGATTGCTATTTATAAATGAACTTTTCAACTTTTTGTTTCGTACTGAAGGAATAATATTCCAAAATATTTCCCTGCATGCATTCATTGATTAAAAAATTCTTTTTTCATTCGTCGCTGTATCAAATACTGTACTTTTCCTTTCCAACTGACTTACAAGTCCTGTCTTTAAATTTTTTTTTTTATTATTCATCTTTGATGAAATACATTGTAAATTTTCGAGATTGAATTAAAAATATTTGATAATCAATGTGATCAATAACATTAGCCATCTTTAATCAATCCATATAAACTCATAAGACAATCTGAATGACAAGATAAAACTTTCTTCCAGCATAAAAACACAAATATCCTTGACTGATTATTAAATATCCACATTGGTTTTTTAAGTCTATATGTGTCTAACAACACCATATTATAGACGTTTATTTCATAATTAACGATAAAAATGTGTTATTGAATTCTGCATCCATTAATATATAATAACAACTATTTTCTAATTCACATTTGCTTTAATTATAAAATATTAAATTTATCAGTCTTGAGGATTTTTTATGATGATGATTTGTCATTTGATGAGTCATTAGTCAACAATATATTTTTGTTTATATATTCATAATTATTTAATATAAACAATAAAAATTATTTAGTTTATTAGAATATCATTAAATAATATTACTTACCCCAACATAATATATATTATATAATAAATCAATTAATAACTAAAGGATTAACTAATGTGGAAAAGCCTCTCACAACCCACCCCATCCAATTTGCATCAATACAGTTTCATTTCTAAGGTTGTAGCAAGTTAAAAAACGGGCCTGTCGAATTATTTCTGACACTTCAAAGTGTTTATCCACAGAATTCACCATTCTACAATCAAGAATTTATTGCATGGTTTAATCTAGAAATCTAATCATAAGCCATTTGCAGTGATTCATTATATATAAACATTTTAAAATTTTCTATTTTCATGATAAATACTTGTCTTATTTATATAAATGAAAATTCAAGAGATTAATGACAATCAACCTTTAAAAAATAATTAAATTCAATCTTGATATTCTCGAAATTACACCCAAAAGATAGAATATAATAATAGAGCTTTCTGATTAGAAAAATTACGAGATTGTGTTTTCATGATTTAAACAGGACGTGCATCACACACCTGGTCAACATTTTAGAATTCACAAACATGTTGACAAATAACTAGAATGAATATGAAACAGCAGCTATGAAAATATCACAACTTGACGTTAATAAACGGTAGCATTTCTCAAGTGCAAAATTCATTATCAATTTAGAATCAAAAGACGATTACAATATAAAGAGTTTAAAATTTTGTTCCAATTCTCAAAGATGGATCAACATCATTGTTATTGATTCAACCAGGCTGTAAACTGGAATTGATAAGCCATAATAGGAAAAAGCGTATCCAAACAGCAATCGTTTTATGGGATGTATCCGTTAAAATAAGAAACCTGACATTGAAAACTGTTCACCAATGAAACAGTCAACGCTCAGTGAAATTCACTCAATTGCCATTGGATACACGAGCATAGAACACTTTACGATTTACAATGCACTCATTTGGGAATAAATTAAACCGATCTAGAAGCACGTAAAAAATAGATCAATGGACTAACAGTATTGAAAGAGAACGGAGCAACTATTTCCAAATATAGCTAGATTGGAAAATTCGTTGTAAGATGTTCAACCAATTTATAACCGTTTCAAGGATAACTGGCGAATTATTAACGAATCGAAATACAATAAAAACGGAGCTCCAATCAAAATTATTGATATAACAATTCATGGACATCCGCATTCAATATTATATGATAGAACATGAAGTATAAATCCCAGAAAATTCACCAATAATGGCATTCTAACTGAATAAAGATATTCGATGATATTGCTAGTTTTTTAAAAACGACCCTGTACATCGTATGGCTACTTCATAGTTTTGATTATTAGATGAAGAATGTCAATTCAATCAATTTGTGAAACCTAACGGTTGAAATTATATCGTACTTAGAAACATATAATTATTGATGAAAATCTAGCAATAAGTCTCAGTGAAAACGCTAGCGTTTTTAATGAAAATCCGAAGACCTTTTTTACGAACAATTACATTACAAATTGTTTTACAATTCCATCGGTTGCAAAAATTCATTTTGCAAGAAAGAAAAATAATTGGAAACCAACACGAAAAATGTTTTAACAATGTTCATAGCTGTCTGAATATTTATCATGGCGGTCTTTTGGAACGTTAAAACATTACAATACAAATGAAATATTATTGTTGATATCGTTGAATTGTTATCCAGGAAGTTTTCTAGGATATATTTGAACTGGAATGATTAAATTTTAAACGGTTTGGACATCTGAAGAACGCAGTTTTAAATGACTCGCGTTGCTATTAATTTTTACTGCCTGATTTTGATTTGACCGGTTTTGCTTGCGTAGTATCATTTGAATTCGTGAAGGACTTCATCCGTTTGTTATGTTTTGATTGGTAGACACAATGGGCTGAAAGGATGTGGTTACCAATAGTGATTATTGCGATATATGTTACTGATTGTAAAATGTTAGTTTCGTTGAATGTCAGCGAAGCGATTATTCATACAATGTTGAAAACAAACCAATGTCTGGTTACCAATACCAGAATGTCTTGATAGTATAAATCGAAAATTTTAAAAACATATTGATGCTGACGTTTTCGCTGTACATCATTAATGGTCAAAAAAAGATATTATAAACGAAATAGTGAAGCAAAGGATCTTAGCTAAAAAAATCGGTAAAATTACGTACACAAGATGGAAAAAAATTCAACTTTAAAAGACAATCCTCACGATTGATTATAAATGATGCGAATATGTACGACTTCGTTATTAAAGATGCATTAGAAAAATAATACGCAAATTGTAAAAACAGCATATCCTTTTGTCCAATAAAACAAAGCTTATGGTAGGTACAATTGTTACTTACATGATGGAGAAAGCTCTGCATATCTATGAATTTCAGCTTAACCTATGCTGGGTTTATGCACATTTAATCTAATTTATTATTTGCAATGATAAAAAATTTCCTATATAGCATTATAGAGTTGCAATTGATTCAATGTAAAGTCGATAAAAAAATATATCAAAGAGGTAACTAAATTACTAATACGAAGAGACTTAGGGAACATGGCGAATAAACATGAAATACAATGCAATTATTCTGAATCAGCAGACCTGAATTAAAGCAGTTATTGTAAGAAAACGATAATTCTATCAATGAAAAATCCGAAGGTATTTTCAGTCTAAAGCTTACCACCGATATGGTTCAGAATCCAATTTGGTAATATAAAAAATTTTTTAATAACGGTTGTGGTGATCTTGAAAGACAACACGTGCGATAGAATTATATCGAGAGAGAAATTCCATGATTGTCATTTAACTCACACCAACCCATAATCTATTAAGAGAGATCAAACAACGCCTATCAATAAAAATCCAAAGGATTTTCTTGAAGCTTGCACGTATCATAGTTTTTTTTTTCGATACTGAATCGGGTGATGCTTTGACATTCCTAGCGAAATGTGTGAAACTTTTTATTCCAGCGGTTTATTAATTTGGGATGAAGCATGTACTTTTTATCAGAAGATGTATTAATAATGTTTCTTGATTGGTTATTGCAACAATAATTAACATTTCTTATATTTGCGGCGATCATGGTCAACCACCACCCATTGTTTAGAATCCATTAATATGTGTTAAAAGGATTTGTTGATTATTACTTGAAATTTTCAAAACAGACTATATAGAGCACTAGATGAGCAGTTACAAATGATTGCAAAAAAAAATAATAGATTACAACCCGATAGAATTCAATGAAGTAGCGCAAAACGAATAATTGTTTTCTGAAAATACCTGAATGAAAATGATTTTTACAAACTTGGAGAAAAATGATTTTGTAGTAGCAAGTAGAAAGAATATCCGATACGCAATCAAGAAAAATTGTTTGATTACACACAAAAAAAATTCCCAACGTTTCCATAATATTTTGTTTGTGTTTATAGACACATTATACACGAAAGCAGAATAATTGAATATGAAATTCCAGGCCAGTTGGAGAAACATATTCTAGTGTTAAATGATATTGTACAATATAGTTGATATCATTATGAGTGATGCACGTTTATGCGCTTGATAATTCACCATGGACGCTTGGTTATGTAACAACAATACATCGTCACAAGGATTAACAATCACGGATACAATTGATAAAAGATCAGATAGTGATAATCGCATTGAATGGTCAAATTTAGTCTATTCGCAGTGTCCAGAGTACGACGAATAAATCAACTACGAAGGATTGATTTTTCGATAATAATTTTAATGCAAACGATGATAAACACTGATTTTTACATCATTTAAAAAAATTGTTGGGTTACAAATTTTCAGGTCAAAAAAAAAACAACGGGAATTTGATATTATATTATGCATGAAGTAATAATCGCATTAAAATTGAACAACAGAATAACATCTCACTGCAATGCCAGTTGCAATTGTATAATGCACAATTTATATATTCGGATAAAGACCTCAAACAATTCACCGTAGTAAAAAAAAACAGTCTTGGTCATGTCAGAAACAATGTGATGTATTGACCTGTCTTGAGTGTAATAGACGTAACGGAGCTAGTTATGTGCATGTGGCGGTAATTGAGTATCGTCCGGAATGACTTGTAGTTGTCATTCGCGTGCAACTAAAAAACCACGCTAATTGCATTTGAATCCGATTAATTTCGAATTTAATATGTAGAATGGAGGTTACCAGTTGATGACATGTTATGGTTGAAATTTTTGCGTTAGTAACACTCCAATATAGGATCAGTAGCTCTTGTTACAAAATCTTTTTTACCACCTTAAAGTCTCCTGGTTCGTATGAAATAATCTCACAGTATGCGAATCACCTCAGAAGTGGCTAATGCTATTTACCCGCTTGTGGTTGTTCGTGAATAAATTTTTTTCTTATATGCAATATTTGTTTCATATTAATAGTTCGAGTAATCTGGATTATTTTACGCTGCAAATACACACGGTAACCTTTGACAGCATTCACGAGATCGTTTAGGCATTGATGAATTCTTTTGCATAAATTGATATCCAAATAACCGTCTGCAAGAGTATTTCGATTAATCGTTTCTAATTTCAACAATTGCCTGTTCAATGTAACGCAGTATGTCCCCATCGTATTGTAAACATTATGAGTTTTCATTGTTGAAATAGAACAGACACCTTGGAAACTCTTTGCCAGGATCAACTTGTATAAATATAAATTGGCCATTTTAGATGGACCTCGTCTATAAATCCTTTCAAATGCATGAAGCGACTTCAGAAGCTGACTTTGACAATTTCAATGGTTGATACTTATTTAAATCTAACTCGCAATATCAACTACAGTTACGCGTATTTGTAACCATGCATCATGAGGTAAAAACAATAAATCAACCTGATGAACTTCATTGGGTACGGTAACAAAAATAGAATTGAAATAATAATTTGTTTAGGCGGTGGTAGATAAATTTTACTATAGCTTGAATGAAAATGCATTGGATAACCAATCTTTTGCAGTGGATTTTTTCACTTTTGCAGCGTTACGAGTTTACTGATTGCTGCTTTACATGAAATCCAAAATCCTTTCGGAAAATTTCTTGAATAATAAATATGTAATAGATTCCAACTATAAAAACATGTGTATTTTGATAACCGAACCTAACAATTTGCCTTTCATTGGTAGATTTGAAACAATGTACCGATTTTGTAAATTTTTCTTGTATTGAATAGGATTTGCAATGTAGCATTTAACGCATGAATTAATTTTAATCCGCGAGATGTCTTTGTTGCAAATTATATTGACTTTTATATATCAACATCATGAATGACATGCCTTATCAACGAAGCATTTTAGGATACTCATTGTCAGGCCGGGACTGATTTTGATCATCAAGTCTGATATCTAAAGATCGTTCATACATAATCAATTCATTCAGTCTATAACCGAAAGGTTTTTCCATTCTCCAGGATAAAATGGGGTTCCGGGATTTTCCAAGTTTTGCTGTCAATGTAATTCACTCCATTAAATTTTTTTAATTTTCGAAATTGTTTTTTTTGTACCAATTATTTAAACACTTACCAGTAAACAATACTATTTTATATTGTCATTAGTTGTAATGGTTACTGATCGGTTGTATCAACCTACGCTGTTCAAACATAACACAATATAGATCCATAATTATTATTAAGTTAATATAAAATTGACTTTTCATAGGACTGAAAAAAGACAAACGGTAAAATGTTTTGCGTAAGAATTCAGTTAGAAGTGCCATTATAATTGAAACTATCCTGGATCAGATAAAACACAATTGCTGCTTAATTTGAAATGCGATGATTTTATGAATCAAATTAAATATATTTAGTTGAACCATCTGTAGATGATCAACGGTGCATAAATTTAAAATTATTAAATTAATGAAAATGCATCAGAACTTGTAGGTGAAAGTGTAATATAATTTTTATTACTGATTTAATGATGCACCAAAGTAAAATCTCGATGGAGACATAAATATTTAAAAATATATGTACGATGATATAATGATTTACATACTTCATAATCAAAAGAACCCTGCTGAATATTTTTCACAATTTAGGCATAATGTAACAAAACTGTATATATGTCATGTCAACGATATAATACTCAAATATGTCGCCCAAAAATTTGATCGCGATAACAATGCAATATCTTTGTATTCAACGGTGTTGATACACATACGCTACGACAAATTAATTGCAATTGGTTTTCCACATGAACTTCAATGGATTTAAAAATGTTTAGTGCAAATGCTCATATTGTCCCATATGGATTTATAACTATACATTTACACGACCCTAAGTAAACGATATCGTATTGGACTTGATCAAATATTTTATGTTAAATAATTTATTATTAATGAAATACAGTTATCAATAGATGATTTAAATATTTAACGTAATTGATAAAGCATAAAAAGGGTGGTTATGACAATAATTTGCAAGACAAAATCACTAATGCGATTCCATTTTGAAATGGGGTCTTTATTTTTAATTTTTTACAATTAAAATTAAACAGATTTCGTAGTAAAGGTTCCATTGGCATTCTGAGGCTAATGAATTAAAATTCAATTTCAAAAGTTATTTGCTAAAGTATTAACTTTCATTTATGAACAATTAACAATTACGACAAAATCGCTAATGCTACCAATATTTTAAAAATGGTCTTTTAATGGTTAAAAATGATTAGATTTCGTAAAAATGGCTTAATTTCATTCTGAGGCTTTTATTATATGCTAAAATTTGTTAGGTAGAACTGCGTGCTGGCAATTTCTTATTATGAATCGGGTTAATTGTTTCATGTAAAAAATTAACATGAGCTAATATATTAAATTATTTTAATAAATAATAACTTTTTATCTAATAACGATAATTATTTTATTTAGTGTTTTAATTTTTGAAACAATTTTATACATAAAATTTAATTTACAAAATATTATGTAAAAAAATTGCTATCAAAATTTATCAAAATTTAATAATACGTGAAAATGTTGTGCTTTGAAAGCGTAAATGTTATAGCTTCGATGTAATTATTGCTTTTGAAATATATTTTGAGCGATCTTGACTGTATGACAACACAACGTTTATACTTTGTCGCTGCGATATATTTGTGATAAAATATATTGATCTGCTGTAGTTTGTATTAATTAATTTATGGAGTGTATAGCTGGTGAAATACTCTTGACATGTGAAAAATCCTTATAGTTATGAAATGGTTTTAATAAATATTGTATTATTCAATTCTGATGTTGACACTGAGATACAAAAGACTATTAATCAGTTGCAAATTAAAGTTTATCTCCAAATTATAGATCGGTATATATATATATATATATATATATATATATATATATATATATATATATATATATATATATATATATATATATATATATATATATATATATACATATATATATATATATATATATATATATATATATATATATATATATATACTGATTTATATATATATGTTTATATATATATATATATATATATATATATATATATATATATATATATATATATATATATATATATATATATATATATATATATAAACATATATATATATATATTGTTTTCCCGCTCAACGGTATATGTATAGGTTTAGTGTAAGCCCTTAAACTGTTATATACAAAATCTCGCCATTATCAAAAGCAGAAAAGGACCATTGACATCTAAACTACATTTAATTTTAGAAATAAAAAATGTTTTGATTTCTATGATCAGAAACAATAAGTATAGTAACTTTAATTCAAGCTTCAGAACTCATGTTTATATTAGCTTATGATTAATGAAAATTCATATCACAATAATCATCCTAATTTCTATTAATCTTGTTATCATCTTGGTCATCAAGATCTTCTCAACCATTGGTAAATACATTGTAGCTTGTTGCCATAAGTAATAAGCAAGTTTTGTTTACTCTGCTTTCAAAGTCGTTAAAGAAAAATAAAAGCGACTTTTAGAACTTGATATTCAGCTTTTCCGCGAAAATTATGTTGCTGCCCGAGTAGTCTGGTCAGCAAACGTTACAATTTCTCCTGAATAAAATGCAAATATTGATATTAGTCCTCATAAATATTTATTTCATCACGTGTTTTGAATATCGTACAAATGAACATTGTCTTTATGACAAAGTTTGGTTAAAACAGAATTATCAAGTTCATTCTCAAAATCGGTTATTTTGTCATCTATAAGATATTCGATTATCCATTAAATAAAAAGCACAAAAAATATTTAATTGAAGTAATGGGACTTTGTTTTGTTATTTTGTTGTTTTCACTCTATATTGATCAGCATTTAGATGCATATGCACTGCAAATTACGATTTTCTACTAATACATGGTGATAACAATCATAGCTTCGATAACATTTTGTTAATTTCCAGTTATAGTTTTGAATCATAGATATACTATCTGATATGGAAAGGGGTACTCTAGAATATATTTTACCTTCTCTCTTTTAATATACAACATACATAGATAAGTAGAAATAAAGAGGTGAAGAGGCTGTAACTGATAATGAGGAGGAGAAGGAATAGAGGAAGGGAAGACACTGCTCTTGTCGCTGTTGCTGAGTTTTAAATATACAAATGCTTATTAGGGCAATGAATATTTGGCATAGATAGCAATGTTTGGCCGCAAAGTAGTGCGTTTTGGAGCTTATCTCATAGTGCGTAACATTTTTTAAAGTACATTAAAGAATAGAGAGGTTATGAAGATCAAACTACGATCTACTGACATCTTACATTGTCTATTACGCTCATTTCGGAAAGAAAAAACTTTCTTTCCTAAGGTCTACATATTAAATATTAAATTGTCTCTCTTCATATATATATCGACTACTTGAAGTTTATACATGCATTACTTTCAGATTTATATTACTGGATCCCCTGCCCCAAAATAAGATAAATCTAAGAAAACTATTTGGTATTAAATAACACGTACCTTATATAAATCTTTTGAATGATTTATCACTTACCGTTATTGACAGAGATAGAATGAGTCCATTGTTATCTATCGTGCACACCTCACAAAACCTCTATCACTCAGAGTCAATTGGAAATGGATGTAGTTTGTTTTTGTAAGTTTGTTTTTCGTCCCATTAAAAGCAGTTTCGTTACTATTTTTCTAGGGGTTTATCCTCAGGGTTCTTCAGATCATTTCTGATCGGAAGCAAATGTCAAAATTTTTAAGTTAGAAGGAGACATAATTCCCTTAACGTTTGCCTGAAAAAGTTCAAACCCTTAAAGTAGGTATTTTAATGTTGCTTTTGTGACTTGGACAGTGAGATTTTAAAACTCGACTAATTTCCAGAACTTTCCAAATAGATTCAGTACTAAGTAAACTTGAAGCAACTTCTAGAACTTTCTAGAACTTTCCAGTAATATAAATAGTAAGATAATTACAGGGACCTTATGCCAATAAATTCAGTTATGATACAGATGCCTAGGTGGATAAATATCTGCATTTTGTGAGTTGGCATAAAGAGTCTGCAAGCATCCGGCAGACATATTTACTATGTCTGCGGCCGATTTATCAAGCCAAGAGCGAAAAAGTTCTCCATGGAAACTCAAGCAACAGACGACTCAAGCAAATGCTACTTCCTCTTGGTGGACCCTTCCAAAGCTCGGACTGGCAAGAATTCACCTGCTATCACGTATTCGGACCTTACATCGCCTCGGTGCCAGAGATTTTGGTCTCCCCAAGTCCAATGCTGAGCAATTGACGATTAGGTTCAAGTAGTGGAACTTGTTGGATGAAAGTGTGAAAGTCGATCATTAGAGGAATCATCTTCAAGTTTTTCTCTAGATATTTAACCTGTCTGCTTTTGACAAAATGTGACAAACCTGCTCAAGCCAATCAGAATCGCATGCAACCAGAATGAGTGACGACTTTTCATTGAAAGCTCGTCCAAGAGCCTCAGAGCCGTGCTGCTCCATAATTGGAACAACTACACGTTTCTTCCCATGCAAAACATACAACGATATACAGCCGAAAGTTTAGGTTATTAAAACTATATAATAATGGTAATTTTGCTAATTTGAATGCATATGTGTATTTTAATATGTCTAATTACAGCCTTCCTATGATTTAATATTTCTTGGTAAAGTTTTCGATGACGTTAAACTATTCCAAGAGTTAATTCCTCAGTATTAAATTATATCCCCTTGTAAGCCTTAGTCTGCTCTTAAGAGGTCATGACTTTCAGGCATTATTTGCTTTATGGTTTGGCAAGTAACAGCCATATCATAATAAACGTACAGAAGACACGATAAATTCTTGCAACATTCGTCATCCATAATATTTGGATTTTTCATCTTATTTTATTTGTTTGTGAAATAATGCAATGTTTATTATTTAATTTATCGATGAACACCTGCAGATCAGATGATTAATATCATCGGAACTACTTCACATCCAAATTAAGCATAGTTTTCAGAGTCCGTGATACACAACATTAATTAGAGTCTGTCATCACAGCCTAAATAAATGAAACGTAGCGTATAATTGTAATGACAGTGGTGTTGCGAATAAGTATTTTAAAATGGATTTGTACAAGTTGCCCTATAATTTTTATGCTATTTGTTCGAGGTTTCGTTTGAGCTATCGTTAATGGACAGTTGTTGAATATGCATGTAGAGTTGATTGAAATAACAAAAGCGAGATTCAGGTGATTATTTTGAATTTTTGTGACTTTCTATATTGACGAAAAATGGGAAGTGACTTGTATAACTCCAGGACCTGATGTTTGCACAAGCTAGTTACTTACGTGTGACGTTTGATGTCCTTGCCCAGTGGAGCTTTTAGGCACGAATTTTCTCATATTTGCTTTTGGTTAGAAATAAGATTTATATCATATGATCAGACAGATGTCTTATTTTCGTGTTCTGACATTAGTACTATGTGCTAGGTCAGCATCATTCATTGCTTGATTTTGGTGCATAATTCCTTGGTCACCCTCATTCAATGTTTGGATATCAGTTGCTCTAGGACAATGTGATATGTACGTTGTTTCAGACCCAGCACATTTGCAAATGTCAGACAGAAAGCGCGACAACTGATGAATTGATACTGACTTGAGAGTGACCGAGGTTTTAAACAAAAAACGGATGGAAAAAATAAAGCAACATTGGAAATGTGACAAAATGAAATAGGTACTTAGTTATGCCATTTACTTATTTTTCAATGACTCAACTCAACTGTCCGCTACTTTATTCATATCATCTAAGGCACCTCGTTATTTTGCTTTGGTTAATAATTGGCTACTACAAATTCTGAATCAGAGTCATCAATCTTAAAGAACAGACAAATAATGTTGTTTCAACTCATGATGAAACTCAAGATTAATAGAACGTTTGGAACTTCAGTGCAATTGCATTCAATATGTGATTGTGTGTATAGTTTGAAGTACCCATGATATCCTTCCCTAGGAACATATATTGGATTGCATTTAATCCAATCAATCAATGGAGACAACAACCAACAAAATGTCTGTAAGCAAAACGTATCAATTCTGCTAATATCGGTCGGAAGAACCTAAGGTTAATCGATAAGGCCAGTAGATATAATTTGCCATTTATATTATTATTATTATTATTATTATTATTATTATTATTATTATTATTATTATTATTATTATTATTATTATTATTATTATTATTATTATTATTATTATTATTATTATTGGCGGCTTGTGTTCTAGAGTTATTGCAACTAATAGTTAAAATGCATACTGGCTGCTTTGCTATTTGATGCCTTTTTCCTTTAATACCTTTTGTTATAGCGGTCTTGGTTGTGAATATGCTTAGTATATGCGCATCCTCTTCCAACCAAATGTTAACAGAAATATTGATAATTCACGACCTTGCACTTCCAGCCATTTAGGTAAAGACGAAATCATATAAGTCGGCGATGCTTCCATTGAATGCTCTCAGATATAGGTTAATTAGTGTCGCATTTTTGCTGTTTTTTAAAACGAACTGTATTAAGGGGCTTCGCTGTAATAGGTTTGAGATTTTGATATCGCTTATGACAGAAAGAGAAACAGACATGTCGTTTCAGCTGTGTTTCCATGTTTTCTTATTGTTGGGGTTTGTTATTTGTTTCGTCTAACATATAGGCTAATACAGCTAACGAGATTCTGTCAAACTTAAGTACTTAAAAGGCACTGGCAGCGCTGGGTTCACTATGAGCAATTGCTTCGAGGCGAAAGGCGTGTGGCAATTAAATAAGCCAGAACCACTATAAATTAAATTGTGCATCTCGTCGTTCGAGTGGTTATACCTAATTTCAAGAGACTTGAGCATATCAACTGATTTTAGTTTTTCGTCTAAAATAAGTGTAGAGAGCTCATGGATTATACCTTTACGTAATCTGCACCAAAGCGGGTTTCAAAGCAAAACTGTATATATGTTCCCAAAGGATTCACCATCTGCATGTCACAGTGTGATGTTTGTTTTTCCATTAACAATATTGTCAGTTCTGTTTATCTGATTAAGATGGACATAAAGTTAATAGTTTGGGATGTGGTGCTTTGTCGGTGCTTTTGATGAAGATTCTATCTGGGTTAACCCTAAAAATGGTGGAGATAGGGATCCAATGGGTCATTAATCACAAGGTCGCTCCACTTTGTTGCCACATGTAGTTCACATTGATGGCAAACTGTATCCCTCTTTTTAGCATACATATGTTTTTAAAACCGTCAGAACTTGTGTGGCTTGCCTCGTAATGGCGTTGAACCACTTTCAATTTGTTGCTACCAAACTCATTTAAAATATTGTGTAATCCTATCACTGTTCCAGAACTAAAAACATCCAGGCTTGGTCAATACACCATATATTGTCAGCTCTTGTGCGATCACTAGTGTGGAGAGATGGCATTACCACAAGTGCTTCGCTTCAATACTAATGCTAACTATATCGTCAACGTGGTCTTCAACTATGGTGATGCAGCGAGGATGCATATCTACCACAAGTTGCTGAGAAACGATTTAGTCAAAGTCAAGTAAACATTTCCATAAGGTGCCCATTAATTGTTGCATCAGTGTTACCGATCACTTGTTGCCAGCATCCGTTTGAACTACTGGAATATCAGATTTACCAAGGCTGGCGATAAGCTTTTACCACCTTCATATTTGAGATAAATTTGTATGAATTATGCTTACGTCTTAAAAACTTGCCTACTAATGCGCAAGCGCTTTGTAATATTTTCTCAAGTAAACTCCTGGTAGACGACATATTTTTCATCTGTTTATTATCAGTCGCTGAAAACGTTTTGAACTATAAGATTGATTTAAATCGCTTAATTCGCAATAATTTAGAAATCCGAACCGGAACTCCGTACTGTGGATAATAGTTTAGCTTGCACCCACTTCATTTGTTGTTCCATTCAAAGCATCGGTAAGACCATCGCTATTTAACCCATGATAAACAGTTTTTAATAAGTGTTACGACTATGTGGTCTACAATTAAGTAGCAGAAGAAATATGAAACCACGAAGTATATTGAAATTCAACAAATATTGTATTTCCCTTAAATACTGAGTGAAAATGTTTAAAAGAACTTGTACTATTATGATTCAAATTCCCAATAGTCCTAACAGTTATATCACAAGTAAAAAAAAAAACGTATAGAGTATTTGAATCATATTCCAATGGTATTCCGAGTGCATTTCTTTCTTAAATGTGATGATCTACCAATAGCTTGGAAAAATATTCGTATGATAACAGTCTTGATATATCAAAACAATATAGTCCATAATATCCTTGAATGAATTCTCACTAATCCCCAAATAGCTATTTAGTCCAAAGGTAATAATTAAGCACTTAGTAATTCCAATGAAAATTTTAAATAAATAAATAAATCCTCTCACATGTTCACTGAGAACTACTCAATCTGATTTTAATATGACTGACGATAAGGAATGGAATAAACAGTTATCAACTAAGCACAATTAATATCAAAAGCTAATATATATTAACAGACCCATGACAGTGGTCATTTTCCCGTCAATTTGGTAAATAACCTCCTTTTAGAATATTCTTAGTTTTTAAAAAATTGTGTAAACTTTACATCATATTTACCTCCAGGTAATAATTATTTTCATTTATAATTAAAAGTCATATAAGTTGTGTAATATGTAAAAATATCATAAGGCCAGATAATCCCAATTCCTACTCTTAGTTATGCATAAAGGTCAATCACACAGTGGTGAGAAGAAATTTATAATATATTCGTTGGAACTACATCGTGGAAATATAAAATTTCTAGACAGACAGTATCTTGCTAGACTAGCGTGACATTATTCAAGTAATTGTCCATTTAAATAATTCCGCTTGATTATATGAAGCATTCAAGGTATTTAGTGATATTACGCTTTAACTAGAATTCCTTAGATAATATAACTGTGATTATTCAGTGTTGCTAGCACATAAGCACATGAGATCCTTCCTTCGAAATACGTTTTGATAGTTACCGGACTACTATCAAAGTGATTGCATATTTAAAAAAATTTCTAGGAATTCATAAGTTATTTTTAATTAACTCACTTTGATTTTGTTTCCTATCAGCAAATAAATGTATCTTTTAGGAAAACGAATTGATTTTGAAAAGTGAATCCTGGCTGGGTTTCATCATGCCTTGTCACATAGATTAAGCTCCTAGATGTAACAATATACATAATGATTAGGATAAATAAAAAACCCATATCCTTACATGTATTAAATGATTATAATACATTGCGTATGCATGTGTGATTGAGTGTGTGCGTGAGTGTGTGTGTTTATGTGAGAGAGAGAGAGAGAGAGAGAAATAAAACAAGAAAAGAGATTGTCAACAATGTCTAGATAATCAAATACAATGATCCTGTAAATTATTTTAATTTCTTTTTATATATTATTTACTTAAATATTTACAAATGTTATTGCAGAGTTGTATTCCTTTTTTATGCAATAAAGTGCGAAAACTAAATTGTTTCGCTATTCAAATAATTTAAGGAATTATAGACATACATGCATTTGTAAACAATAATATTTCTGCTATTTACATCTAACCACAATTTTGACAGTCACATATACGCAAGCAACAATATGAACAAATACTCAGGAGATTGTTTTTGAGTACATGAACGTATGTTGATGATTTTCAATTAGTTCGACAAAGAATCAATGAGATTTAACACAGGCGGATTAAAGTAAGGATTATTCTGTCCATATTAAGAGCTGAGTCAGAACATACAGACGAAAAGTATTCCATTTCTTCTTAGATTTTACCTAACATTTACAAAATATTGAAATAGGATATTTTTCGTTCATTCACAGGCATGTTAAGGTGTTCGGAATTTTATATTAAATAATGACAGCTCAATGTCAAGTGGATCAGACACATCATATATTCACAACCATTCACTGTACTAATAATGTTCAATAGTGGTTAATGGCAGATTTTCCAAGGGACCAAGTTTAGTCAACCTTACAAGAATTTCTGCGTTTTATTTTTCTGCATTAAAGATGACTTTGACCAATTTCTGGTTAATAACAAGTACCGTATTTAGGCATAAGCTAAACAAGCTACAGCTTAATGCCCCAAAGTTTTAACTCACTCTGAAAAGGCCCTTCAAATTTATTTTTTTTATACCAAGTATGGCCTCTTTAGCTTCCCATAGATTAGGGCCTCGCTCTGTTTAAATCCGGCACTGTTAATAACGACAGCCTAGCAGATGTGTTAGATAATTTTCTGCTCAAACTACTACAAAATAATATCAGAAAATAATAAGAAGTTTATGTTGCAAAGGCACCTAGATGCGTGATTTTCAATTGGTTCATCGTCAATTAGATTCGAAATAGGCTGATTAGGGCAAGAAATATTCCGACCAGAAAACGAACTGATTCAGACCATGTTCATAAAAATATAATTCAGTTTCTTCTTAGATTGTCCCTAACGTTTACAAAATGTTGAAATATGACACATTTTTCTTATTCACATATATGTTGAGCTGTTCAAAATTTATATAAAATAATGAAGTAGTGCAGTAAAATAATTACAATGATTACCTCAATGATAACTGAATTTAAAACATAAAACTGTCAAATTGAGTGTTGTGTTTTTAGCAACAATTCAGTTAATTAGTCAAATAGTATTTTGGGTAGTGGGAGATAATACAATTTGACGATTACAGTCTACATTACAGGAGTTTTTGCACTCTAGCTTTTGGGTCACTAAAGATGACCGTGATCAATTTCTAGTTAATGGCTACAGCCTAGCAGACGTTTAAAATAAGTTTCCCATCCAATAACCCGACATAGTTAATAATTGTGCGCTATTATCAAATAGTTTTCAGTTTGGTGTCTTACCATTATCAGCATGCACCCTCAATTTTCATATATCAAGGAAAGAACGCAAGTTTAATTGACAATATGAATGTTTAATTGACTGAAATTTTTATTAGAATTCAAACATTCTATTTATTTCAACTGGTTTAATTCACATTTAAGTTACCTTTCAAAGGCGTTTTCTTGTTTATGTTACTGTATTGTTCTCTACTTGCCATTATAACCAAATAAGATATTTTTTGATATTTTAATTCTGAAATATTTTTGGAGATAAGGTAAATTTTAAGATATATATACACAAACACGTATTTAATTCTAAGCAATACAAGTACTACTCATTTACATCTAGCCACAATTCTGACAGTCACATATAAGCACGCTACGGGAGGACATCACACTATAGCAAAGTAATATGCTTTGAAAGTCAAGGTCTTGTTTTGAGCACATGTTAATATATGCGTGATTTTCAATTAGTTCACAAGCAACAATTAGATGCAAATAGGCTGATAAGGACAAGGATTATTCGGGCCATACTGAGAATTGATTCGGAACAGCAGCAGGGAGGGTGAACCCTACAAATTTTTGCGACAAAATTGATTAAAGCCTCAGAATGCCAAATGGAGCCTTCCTACGAAATCTCATATTTTAACCAAAAAAAAATTAAAGGCCCCATTTTACAAATGGAGCCTTAGCGATTTTGTCGCAAATACATTGTCATAACCACCCTCAAATTGCTGCCATCTACGTCTACAAACTTTTGCGACAAAATCGATTAAAGCCTCAGAATGCCAAATGGAACCTTCCTACGAAATCTCATATTTTAACCAAAAAAAAATTAAAGACCCCATTTTACAAATGGAGCCTTAGCGATTTTGTCGCAAATACATTGTCATAACCACCCTCAAATTGCTGCCATCTACGGTCGCAAATATGTTGTCATTTCACCCTCCCTGCTGCTGATTAATACAAATTATTTAACCAAATATTTGATCAAGTCCAATACGATATCGTGACCGAGGGTCGTGTAAATTTATTGTTATAAATCCATATGGGACAGACTGAGCATGACTAAAGTAATTTTTAAATCCATTGAAGTCCATATCGGAACACCATGTCTGCCAAATATTTCGTAGCGTATGTGTATCAACGCCGTTGAATACAGCAAGAATATTGCAGTTATCGCGAATCACTTTTGGAATTTGAGTATATCGTTGAGTGACATATATCACGTCGGTGTTTTATGCCTACCATCGGGTAAATACTCTAGCAGGGTTCTTTTGATTATCTAACATTACATCATCGTATACTACAAGATTGTTTATGCTCCAGCGAGGTCATCTACGCTTGGTGCATCATCAATATCTGTTATAAAATCAATTATCACTTTCACCTTTAATGTTGCTGATGCATTTTCATTATAATCTTTTAGCACTTCATAGCACCGTTGATCATCTACGGATGGGGCAAACTAAATATAATTTTCCCACTTCATAATCGCATTATCAAATTAAGCAGCAATTGTGTTTTGCTGATCCAGATGGGCCGATTATAATGGGCACGGACAGATTTGGAAGCGCTGCGTGGTGTTTTACCGACCCGGGTTTCTCTTTCTTTTAGCCCGCGGGAAAAAATTAAATTTATATTCATAACTCTATATAAAATTAGGGTTTCTAAATTTTTTGGTTTTAAAAAAAGGTTGGAAAACCATCCCTTCCCAAAAAAATTCAACCCAATTAAAAAAAAACCCTTTTAAACAATTAAAAACAAAAACCCCAAACGCTTACTGGTAAGTTGAAAAACCTGTTAAAAAAAAAAAATTTCAAAATTTTTAAAAAAAAAGAAAACCTGGGAGGTGAAAATTTGGCCCCCGCAAAACTTGGGAAAAACCCTTCCCCCTGAATCCCATTGGCCCCCAAAAATTTACCCCGGAAAAAAAAAAAAACCCTTCCGGGATAAAGCAACTTTTGGCCCCCCGGGAAAACGAGTTTAAATATTAGACTTAAACGACAAAAACCCACCCCGCCGGGTGAGTCTCCGATAAAAATGCAAATTGAAAAGGGCATGTCATTCCTCAGGGATTTTGGGCCCATAAAAAAAACCCAAAAATTTTTGCAACAAAGAAAATTTTGTGGATGAAAAATTTAAATTTTCTTTCCGTTTAAAAAAATAAATTCCCGAAAAAAATCCTTCAAAAAAAAATTTGGTTTCAGGGTTTTGGTTTTCAAATCACTATAAAAGGGAAAATTAGGGGTTTAGGTGCGGAAATTTTGAAAAAACCAGTTTTTTTTATAGAAATGGAATCAATTTTATTATTTCCCCCCCCGAAAGGTACTGGAGGGGTAAAAAGCAAAATTTAAAGTAAACTCGCAAAAACCGCGGGCAAAAGTAAAAACCCCCCCCACTGCAAAAGTTTGGGTTATCCAAACACCCTATAGGGCAAAAATTTAAACCCCCCCCCCTCCCAACCCCACCCCCAAAACCCAAATTAATTATTCTAAATTTTTGATTTTAAACCCCCGTCCCCCAATGAAGTTCAAAAACCCTGATTTATTTTTTTTTAAAACCCACAATGCCCCTGGTTACAAAAAAAAAAGGGCGCTAACTTTTTTTTGTTTAAGCGGATTTCGATTTTAAAAAAAGGGAAAACCCCCTTGGAAAAACAAAGTAAAGCTTTTTGGGAAATCGCTTTTTTTTGCTTTTGAAAGGATTTATAGACAAAGGCCCTCTAAGATGGCCAAATCTTTTACAAGTTGATCCGGCAAAGAGTTTCACGGTGCGTTTCAAATAAAACAATGAAAACTCATATTTTTTTAAAAGGGACGGGGACATCCTGCGGTTAAAATCGTGACCCAAGAAATTGAAAAAACTTTTTAAATAAAACCCTCTTTGCGGAAACGGTTTTTTTGGGATATCAATATGCAAAAGAAAAAAATTCCAAGAAAAACACTCGTGAATTGGGTCCAAATTTTTAAACCGGGAGGGGTTAGTTGCGGGCGGTTAAAAACAGTTTACCCCCTCAACTAAAAAATTATGGAAACCCAAAAAAAATAATTTGCAAAAAAAAAAAACAAAAAAATTTTTTCCCCCGAACAACCACAGCGGGTTAGCACTCGGGCCCCAATTTCCCCCTTCCGGTATGTTACTAAAGATATTTTATAACCACCAGGAAAAGCTTAAAGGGTGGTAAAAGAAGACTACTGATCCTATATGGAGTTTTTAATTACGCAAAAAATTTTTAAAAACCATAAAAAGGGCAAAACCCCCAACTGGAAAAAAAAAACCCCCCCCCAATTTTAAAAGTTTGGGATTCAACTCCCTCCCACGTGGTTTTCCCAACCCGAAAAAAACTAAAAAAAAAGTCATTCCCGGGCCGATACTAAATTTACCCGCCCACAGGGTTTTTAAACCCAAACTCCGTTACTCTAATACCCCCACACACAGTCAACACCCAAAATTTGTTTCTGACAGGGCCCAAAAGACGTTTTTTTTCCCTTTTTAACCTCCCGGTGAATTTTTCGGGGGTTTCCTTTTTTCCAAATATTTTTGCCAGGCTTTAAAAAATTTTGCAACGGGCCAAAGGCCCATTTTTTCGTTGTTTTTTTTAAATGCGTTTAAATTACTTAAAAAGGCTTTCAAATAAAATTTCTCGTTTTTTTTTTTTTTTTTGTCCTGCCTGTTTTTAACCAAAGAGTTTTTTTATTAATGGCTAATTTTCATGTAATAAATCGTTTCCCAATTAAAATCATCACCCAAAAAAAACAAACCTTTCCCTATTTTGATTTTTTTTTTTCGTCTACCCAGGACACTGCCGGAGAAAAAACCAAAATTTTTAAACCTTTCCCAATGCGATTATCAACAAAAAATTCCCAAAAACAATTGTTTTCCGTTTTATTTAATCCTTGAGGAGTGAATTGTTTTAAAAATAAAAAAAAGCGCCCCATGGATTTACACGCATAATGCAATTACATTTATTGAAAAATCAACTACCCACAATACATTTAAAAACTAAACTTTTCCCCCCCCGGTTTTTTTTTTTTTTGGGCCGGGAAATTTTTCAATTTTCAATTTTCCCGCTTTCTTTGAATCCCAAAGGCCCATAACACAACGGTCCCGGAAAGGGGGGGAAATTTTTTTTCTTGTGTACTCAAACAATTTTTTTCCTGAAGTGGGGTCCCGCCTACCCTTTTTTTTTCAAACTTGCTACAAACAAAACCCTTTTGGGTCTCCATTTTTTTCCCCCCAAAATTTTTAAAAAAGGGGTTTTTTAAAAAAAATTTAAATTTTAAAGGGCCCCTTACTTTTCAAAATTAAATTTCCCAACGTTTTTGTAATCTAATTAGTTTTTTAAACTCACGTCCCCGGCCTCATCAAGTGTTTCTAAATCAGTATCAATTTTTTTTCCGTAATAATCAAACAAACCCCTTTTCCTTTTTTTTTAAAAAAAAAATTTTCCCAATTTTAATGGCCCAAAAAATTAAAAAAATTTGGGGGTTTTGGGAGAAAGTTTTGGAAATAAACTTTTTTTATCTTTTTGGGCAAAAACCCAACCCAAGAAAAAATTTTTAATACATTTTCTAAACATTTAAAAGCTTCTTTCCCCAAAAAAAACCCCTGGAATAAATTTTTTTCCCACCCTTTTCTCAGGGGGTTCCAAGCTTTCGCCCCCTTAAAAACAAAAAAAAACTAGGGATACTGAAAAGCTTAAACCCTTTTCCCGTTGTTTGATCCTCTCCTATTTAAAAAGGGTTTGGTTGTGAGTACAATAAAGGATTTCCCTCCATAAAATTTCCTATCGACTGTTGCCCTTCCCCCAACCCAAACCCAAAAAACCTTTTAAAAAATAAACTTTTTAATATCTAAAAATTTTGGATCTGATTTTCGGGGGTGGGTTGTTTTAGAAATAGAAAACCCTTTTGGGAATTTTCCCCTGATAAAAATTAAACGTTTTTTTCCGGGGTAACTGTTTTTTAACTCAAACACCCTGCTGATTCAGAATAACCCGCCCTTGTTTTTCCCACGTTTAATTGGGCCCTTGCCCCCAAGTCCCCCTTCGCTATTAGTAAATTTAGTTACTCTTTGAAAATTTTTTTTAATCGAAAATACATTGAAATAATTGCAACCCCTAAACGCTAAAACAGGAAACCCTTTTTTTATCATTGCAAAAAATTGTAGTTTGCAAACCCAGCATAAAGCCTCAAATGTAAAAATGCAGAGCTTTCTCCCCCCCAACCTGTAAGTAAAAATTCCCTACCAAAACTTTGTTTTTTTTGGAAAAAAAGGGGCCTTTTTTAAAACAATTTGCTATTTTTTTTTTTCTCTACTGCATTTTTAAAAAAAACGAAGGGGTTTTCGGCATAAACTAAATCAATCGGGGAGGATTTTTTTTTAAAAAGTTAAATTTGTTTCCCCCTTGTGAAAATTTTTAACCCGGGATTTTTCTTCGGCCGAGACCCTTTTTGTTTTCACAATTTAGTTGTTTAAAAATATTTTTTTTTGACCATTAAAATGATGAAAAAACCTCGTCAAGCACAAAAAATGTTTTCTAGATTTTTTCGATTTACTATAAAGACTTTACGGGGTTCGGGGAAAACCAAAACTTTGGTTTTTTTTTTGATATGAGAAAATTTCGCTTCGCTGACAATCAACAAACTAACACTTTAAAATTTAATCAATAAAACCAAAAAACACTTTTGGTAACCACATCCTTTAAACCCTGTGTCAACCAACCCAAAACTTAACAAACGGAAAAAGGTCCTTCAGAAATTCAAAATTGAACTACGAAAGGGAAAAACCCCGGAAAAAAAAATCAAAATCAGGCAGTGGCCCTTAATAGCAACGGGGGAAGTCATTTCATGTTGGGAGGGAAAAAAAACCGGGTTTAAAATACCACCAGCGAATCCAAATCCTAGAAAAAACTTCCGGATAACACAACGATATAAACAAAATATCTTTTAAACTCCCTCCCCCGTTTGTACTTAACGTTCCATAGACCCCCAAAGGATAATATTCCAAACAGCGGGGGGTTTTAAAACACCCCTGTAAAACTTTTTTCCCCCTTTGGTTTGGTTTTCCCCCAATTATTTTTCTTTCTTGCAAAATGAGCGGAAAACCGAGGGAATTGAAAAAACCCAATTTGTAAGTAACTTTTTCGTTCTTTCGGTTTTTCATTAAAAACCTAGCGTTTTAAACCTGAGACTTTTTTTGCTAATTTTTCTTTTCCTATTAGTAATTTTCCCAATTTTCGATATAATTCCCCCCTTTTAGGTTTCAAAAAAATTGGTTAAATTTAAAAACCCCTTCATCTTAAAAACAATAAAAGTAGCCAACTGAAACGGGGGGCCTTTTTTTTTTTGCACAAACAAGCAAAAAGCATCGAAAAATCTTTTTTTCTTTATAAATGGCCCCTTTGGGGTAAAATTCTTCGGGGAAATACTTCATTTGTTCCTCTCCCCCCCCCGGGGAAAAATTGAAACCCGGGGATGCCAACGTTTTGTTATAAATAAATTTAATTTTTGATTGTGAGCTCCGTTTTTATTGTATTTCGAATTCGATAATATTTCGCCCAGTTATCTTTTTTAAAAAGGGAAAAATCGGAAATTTTTAAAACCGCCCCTTTTTTCCAATCAAGCTATATCGGAAAAAGATGTTTCCTTTCCCTTTTTTTCAAAAAAGTTACCCCTCCCCATTGACCTTTTTTTTTGTTTTAAAGATGGGGTTTAATTTATTCCCAGGGAAAGTGCATTTGAAAAATTTGTTCAAAAGACTCTTTGGGGGCCACAAAAAAATTTGGGAGTGGTTTTTCCCCCGCGGGACTTTTGACTGTTTCTTTTTGTCCCTTGCTTTTTCCAATGAAAAAGGTTTCTTTTTTTAAAAACGGATAAAAATCCCAAAAAACGTTTTGCTTTTTTGGAAACCCCTTTTTCCCATATTGGTTTTAATTTTTAAAATTTCCATTTAAACCCAAGCCCAAAAAGGTTTTTCGGGGAATCCCCCGGGCAAAACAAAAATGTTGCCCCTTTTTTTTTGAAAAAATTTGGTTAAAAAACTTGCCCCAAAAAAAACCCCATTCGCCCGGGGGTTTTTCAAAAATTGGGGAAAAATGAATTTCCCCCTGAGAAAATCCCGTTTATTGCCAATTTGTGATAGTACAAAGCTGCTGTTTCTTTTCATTCATTCAAAACACAACAACACCATAAATTTAAAAAAAATGTTGACCGGGGTGTGTAAATTAAACCGTCCTTTTTAAAAAATCATTAAACCCACAATCTCGTATTTTTCTAATCAGCCCTTCTATTTTAAACCCCCTTTTTTTGGTACATCTTCCGAGATTTTATCAAGTTAAATTTTTTAAAAATATTTTTTCCAAAGGGCTTAAATTTTGCCGAAAAACCCTTTTTTAAAATTTCTTCTTTTCTTTAAAAATTTAAGCCCAAGTTTTTAAAAATAGAAAATTTTTTTTTTATATAATGAATAAACTGAAATGGCTTATGAGGGATCAGAAACCCCCAAACAATAAATCTTTGAAAGAGGTAAATTTTTCTGTGGATATCACTCCCAGATGTCAGAAAAAATTCGACCAAAGGGGGGCCCGCCCCCAAGCAAAAATTGTGGGGGGGGTTGTGAAAAGGAAAAATCACAATTATTTATCAATTGGGGTGGTAAGGGGTTTAGAAAAATTAAAAAAACTTTTTAAATGAAAAAAAACGAATAAAAAACGCTATTCATTGCCCCCTAATCATAAACTTTTGCCCCAAAGAAAAAATCAAAAAAAAAATCCAAACCCCCCAAGACTACTTTAATTTAGTTTTTAAAATTAAAGCAAATAATTAATTAGAAAAATGAAATTTTTTTATATATAAATGGAGCAAAAAATTCAGACCAAAAATCCAATCATTTTTAAAATTATGTTTTTATCTCGTAAGGGGGTTTTTGTTAGAAAAAAAACTTTTGATTTAAAAAAAACCCAAAGGGTTTTGTTAAAAACAGGGATCCCTTGAAAAATTTACTGCTGGGGGGGAAAAAAGGGGAAATCTCTGAAAAAGGGCAGCCCTTTGATGTTTTATAATGGGCCCCGATTAAAAAAGGCGTTTTAAATTGATCAAAAAAATTAAACCCTTTCCAATCCCTTAAAAACGGCAAAAATTTTCCAATTTTAAACAATCATTTTTTTTCAAAAGAAAAATACAGAAAAGGAAAGACATGACTTTTAAGTCTTTGGAAAAACCCCGTAAAAAGTTTTGATAAAACCCGCCCGAAATGAAGAAAAATTTTTTTCCAATAAAATAAAATGCTGCGGGGGAAATATTTAAAAAATATGTTTCCCTTTTCAAAAAGGGAAAAAGTTCCCTGAAGGGATTTTTTTTAAAAAACAGCTTTTCCTCAAAAAAAAAAAGGACATAGAAAAAAATTTTAAATCCCAAAATAAATGACTCCCAATATTACTATTTTTTTTCCGTTTTTTTCCCCTCATTACTACTGAATTTCGTCACTGACTACCTATTTTTTGGGAAAATTGGGTTTCCCCCCGATATGTAATTCTTTGGCGAGAAAAAAATTTTGTAAAATTGGGTTTAAATTTAATAAATGTGTGTGATCTCATTTTTAAAACGTATTTAAAAGGGTTTAAAACTTGGTATATATACGTATCAGGTATGTCGGTTTATTATTTTGGGGTTTTTAAATTTCTTTTTTTCAAAAGACTTTTTTAGAACAGCAGGTAGAAAAATTTTTGACAGAGTTATGAAAACCCAGGCCGGGTTTTTAAATTAAAGATGTTTTAAAAACCCCAATTTAACAAAGAGGGGGCGTTAAAAGCTTTTGTAGAAAAAAAAAAAATTACTTTAAAAATTAAAAAATTTTAAAATAGTTTGTATGGAGGTCAAAAAAAGTAAAATCCCTACATGTATTTTTTTTTTTTTTTTTTTTAGGGGGGGCAAGGGTGTAAAAAAAATTTTTCCCCCAGAAAAAAAATCATTCCCCCCCCCCGATTCAAAGAAATAGCAGGCCGGGGAATGGGGAAACAGGGATCCCCCCCCCCAATTAAAAAAACGGAGTTTTACCCCCCTCGCCCAATTGTAAATCCTTTAATTTAACTACGATTTTTTAAAAAAATCGTAAAAATTAAAGAAATTAAAAAAAAAAAAAATTGCATTTTTTAACATTTTATTTTTCTTTTTTTTTTAAAAATTTTTTATTTAAAAATACTTTAGCTTCCATTGAAATTTAACTAAAAACTTTTTAAATAAAAAATTTTTTTAAAAAATTTTGCTAAAAAAAAATAAAACAACACCTACAAAAAAAATTTGACATTTTGCAGTAATTAATTTTTTCACCTTATAATAAAATGAGCCGTAATAATTTTTGGGGGTTTTTAAAAAAACAAAAGGCCCAAAAATTTTCCCCCCCAAAATCAAAAACTCCCCCCCCCCGCCCTTTGAAAATGGGTGGTTAAATTTTTTTTTTTCCAAACCGGAAAAAACCGGGGTTAAATTTTTTTTTTGGTTTGTTTTTTTGTTTGGCAGTTTTTTTGGGGGTGAAGGCCCCGCCCCCCGGGGTCGTTTAAAAATTTGTTTGTATCGTCCCTGTACTGCCCCTAAAAAAAACCACCAATATATAACCATCCACCCAAAATTTTCATTTTTTAAAATAACACCCCTATCATCTCTTTGTAAATATGTAAGTCCCTGCCCCCCCGCCCCCCCCCCCACAACATAATTTTCCCGGGAAAGACCTAATATAAGAAAAGGGGTTAGGGTTAGAGTTTTCCAATTGGGGAGATCTATTTTTGGGGCCCTTTGGGCTTATAAAATGCAAAGGGGGCCATTTAAAGAGTTCCAAAATTTTGCTGTCCCCCCCCTCTGGGTTTTTTTGGGGACAGGGTTTGGGGGGCGCAAAAAGGGGTTTCCCAAATGAGGCTTTTTTATTTTCAATGTTTGTAAAGAAAAAAATTTGGTTTTCCCCGCCCAATACCCATATCCCCCCCCCCCCTTGAACTCGATTGGGGGGTTAAGGGTATTGAAAGTTTTTAATGTATGTGCCCTTTCTTTTTGCCCGAAACCGAATGGGGAAGAACGGCTTTTGTATTGTTTTTGTTTTTTTTGAAATATGAATATCTTCATAACAAAATTTTAAAGATAAAAATACATTAGAAAATAATATTCAATAAAGGAATTTCAAGATTTTAAACATCTATAACCCAGAAAAATCAAATTTAAAAAAATCAAAAAAATTCGTATTTTTTTTTGAATTTTGAAGGGAAGACAGCCCTTTTTAAAATGAATTTGAACAAATTGTAAAAAATTTGAAACGGAAAGTTAGTTCAACCTAAAATGTATTCACTGATAAAAAAACCCCAAAAAGGGCGGTTAAAGATGTTTTGAAATAAAATAAAATATTTAAAATTTATTTTTTTTCGGCTATTTAGTATATTGAAGCAATTAGAAAAAACCCGAGAACAGGAAACCCAAAATTCGGGGTTCAGGGGGATTTTCTTTGAAAGTGAAATCTATAAGACGTTTGATTTTATGCAAAGCTTGAAAAAACCCACAAAAAAAAAAAATCGTTTAAACCAATTTTTCCCAAAAAATGACATCAGAAGCAAAAAAACTAAACCCGACTTTTTCCCCGGGGAATTGTTAACCCCTTTCTGAAAAAGTTTTTTATTAAAACCCCCTTTGAGGGTACGGGGCGAATAAACAAAAACAAAAAAAGGGGGCAGCAAAACGCAAAACCTTTACTTTTCTATTTTGGAAAAACGAAAAAAAAAAAACTTTTTTTTTCCCCCCCCGTAACTAAAAAACCAAAATAAAAAAAAATTAAAAAACTTGCCCAAACCAAAAGGGGGAAAAACGTTTGGGCCAAAAAAATACGGCGACTTCCCCAAAAGGGGGGGGGCAGTACCCCATTTTTTGAAAGTATTAGGAAAGATTGCTAAAAGAAACTGAAAAAAAACATCCTCAAAAGAGGGCCCCCAAAAAAAAAAAAAAACAAAAAAAAAACCCCCCTTTCAGTTTTGAGTTAAAAAAACTCAGTCCCAGAAATACAAAAAAATGGGTAATAATTTATTCTTTAAAATTAAAAACCCCCCTTTAAATCTAAATGATTCTATTTAAAAAAAATTTTTCCCCCAAAATAAAAAAAAAAAAATGTTTCCTTTTTAAAAAAAGAGAAATTCACTGAAAACAAAAAAATTTAAACCAAAAAAAAATTTTTTAAAAATTTCTGGGAAAAATAAAAAAGACATTGGTCATTTTTTGGGGGAAATTTTTCTGTAAAAAGTTATTATAACAAAGGGGGAAAAATTTTTTAAAAAAAAAAACAATAAAAAAAAAACCCCAACAAAAAAACCGGGGGATCAATGGGGTTTTTTTTGGAAAAAAAAAATTGGGGGGGGGTAAAAAAATTAAAAAATTAAAAAAAAAAAAAAAAAAAGGAAAGAAAAAAACCCCCCGGCAATTTAAATAAGAATACAGTGGAAAAACAGAGTTTTTTAAAATTGGGGGGGGTTTAAAAGCGGATGGTTTTTAAAAAAAAAAAAAGGGAACCAAACCAACAAAGGAAAAAAAACAAAACCCAAAAAAAAACGAAAAGAAAAAGAAGGAAAAAAAAACAAAAGTCGGGGGGGGGGGGAAATCGGGGGGGTCCCGGGGGGGACGATGGGGCCCCAGGGGCGATGGGGGGCCGGTCGGGGGAAATCCCAAAGGGCCGGAAAGTCGGGGGGATCGAGGGGCGGAAAGGGGGGACAATTCTCCAGAAATTTTTAAAACGGTTTTTTCCCAAACAGATCTAGAAATTCCAAAAAAAGTTTTTTTTCCCCCCAACCCAAAAAGTTAACTTCAGGGGAGGGTTTTTGGAAAATTCTCAAACAGATTCTCATAAAATGTCCTATAATATCATTAATGGGTAAATCCAAAATACTTTAGGTTTTTTTAAGGGGGGTAAAAACGACGGGAAAAACTCAAAACGAAAAAATAATGAACAATTTTAAATTTCAACAAAAAATTCCAAAGTGGGATAATTAAATTCATACTAAACAGAACCCTTGGGGTGAGTTTAAAGGACGGAATTTTTCCCGGGGGGAATTTTAAAATGGTTTATTAAAAACGATTTTAAATTGATTTTTTTAAAAATTAAAAAAGTCATTTTCAAAAAAAGATGAAAAGAAAAAAAAACTAAAAATCACCTAAAAAAACCAAAAAAAAACCGGTGGTTTTTGGTTTTTAAAAAAAAACTTCCCTTCCAAGGGGTTGGGCCCCCTTAAAAAAAAAAAAAAAAAAAAAAAAAAAGGCAAATAAAAAAAACCAAAAAAGGAAAGGAAAAGGCCCTTTTTGGGGAAAAATCATAAACGGGGTTTTAATTCCAAACCCCCCAAAAACCCCGCCCCCCAAAAAAGTAAACACCAATTGCTAAACCATTAGCGAGAAAGCCAAAAAAAAATTGGAAATGTTTTATTCGGAAAAAGGGGGAAAAAATTTTTTTTAACCCGCCCCCCCCCCCCCCCCCCCCCCCCCTTTGGGGGGGGGTTTTTTTTTTTTTTTTTTTTTTGAAAAAAAAAAATTTTTTGGCAGGAACGGGCCCCCCTTTTTTCCCAACCCCCAAAGAATAGAAAAATAACGTCATTGGTTTAAATCTTTAGGGGGTTCGGAAAAATTCCCCCCAAAACCCACCCAAAAAAACCCCAAACCCCCCTAAACCCTTTAACCCAAAAAAGGATGCCTGGGGGCCAAAAAGCAGTAAAGTGATAAATAAAAAAAGGGAGTGGAAAAAAAAAAACCCAAACATCCAAATTTCAATGACCTTTTTACCCCGATAGTTTTAAATTTAATAAATTTTTTTGGGGATTATTCAAGCGGGCTTGGGGGAAACGTAAAAAAAAAAACAGACGAAAAAGAAAAAAATGATAGCATTTAAATACATTTAGAAAAAAAAAAAAACGTTTAAATATAAAAGGCATTTAAAAAAAAAAAATTTCTGATCCACGGTTGGGAAAAAAAATGTCCCCAAAACGCCCGGGTGGGGAAAAAAAAGAAAAAAATTTTTCTAAATTTTAACTATCAGTATTTTTTATGCCTATCCGCAAGAGACCTAATTCCCAAAGGGAGAGTTGAACTTCAAGTTCAAGATACAAGTAGATACTTTTTGCCGTGTGAGGCATATATTGAAGTAGAAGGAGAGCTTGTAACAAATGTAGAAGCTGATACACCATATGGGGATAACCCAAATATCCGAGTTGGTTTCGTAAATAATGGCATTATGGCGCTATTTAACAGTGCAAGATATATCATTGATGGAAAAGAAATTGAATCAATAGAACAAAATGTTGATATTGCAACAACAATAATCTGACTTGCGAGATATTCTGATGATTATACAAGATCGGCTGGTCCGTCTATGATGTTTGCTAAGGATACTTCTGATCATCCGAACCATTATCAATTTGTTAAAGTACGAACTGCGCAAGCTACTGCAGAAGCTGATCAACAACTCGATGCTAATCCAGACCGTGAGGCCCAACCAGGCGCTCAATTCGACATTTTAAAAAAGATCAATGAAAATTTCAATCTAGGATTTGCAACACGAAAAGGAGCATTAAAAGGACAGCATCGACGGTTTTCATGTGCTATTCCGTTACATCACATATTCGGATTCTGTAGAAATGTCAGAAAAGTCATCTATGGAGCAAAGCATACAGTCGTGTTAGTGCGAAAGGAGAATGACAATGATGCAATCTGGCGTGCTAATGGTGCTGATGATGGTAAAGTCATTTTAAATAAATTGGTTATATGGATACCCGTCTTGACACCAGCAGTTACAATAGAGCAACAATTACTATCGTTTATGGACACAGGTGGAAAATCATTGCTAAGTTGGCTAACAACAACGACTGATACGAAGCAGGATAATGTAAATGGCACATTTACATGGCACTTAGCATCAAAACAAGGTGTTTCAGCTCCACGTCATATCTTTATAGCGTTACAGGATGCAAATCTAGTGGGTCGTCAATTATCTAGTCATATGATATTTGATCAATTAGGAGTTAGCGAAGTTTCGTTGAGAATAAACGGACAACAAGAGCCAGCAGAGATTGTACATCTTAATTATGAAAACAACAACATAGCTCGTGTATATCATAGAATAGTGTCGTATATGGGTCGTGATCAAAATGTTGATACTGGTTTGCAAATATCGCAAATTGATTTTGAAAAACACTATCCGATTTATTACTTTTCATTGGAACATCTTGACATGATGAGACAATCTGTTGTTGATATATACTTCCAAGCTCGGTTACAACGCCCTGCTGGTATAGCCGATTATAGAGCAGTTGCTGTCATTCTCAGTGATAAATCAATGTTGTTAGAAGGAGTTGGCGGACGAATGAGACTTATTGATGCACCAGTAGAAAATCTTTGATTTTCCAAACATGTAGTTAGGATTTTCACAATAAGATCAATTGAAAGTGTAAATTACATTTTAGAATAGAATGACATATAGTATTGTTAATGTCCAGTTGACTGATGGTCAGGTCAAGAAATTGAAATCAAAGTCGGCTAAAGAATGTGGAACTACAATAACGCTGAAACCCACTCAAATGTCCGGTGGCGCACATAAATTATCATTGACAGATCGTCAAATAAAACATTTCAATGATGCGCTAAAGAACAAACGAGGAGTTCAAATTGATTTTTCGAAAGCAGCAATCGCCAGTATGATAAAATCAGGTGGTATATTCCCGCTGTAAGCTGCTATTCCAGCATTGATTGCAGCGGCTGCCCCAGCGGTTGCGAAGGCGGCAGCGTTAGGAGCCGTTGGTACTGCTGCAGGAATGGCCCTGAAAAAAGCTACTGGGAAAGGCTATAAAAAAAAGGAAAGGGTCTAAGACTACCAGGAACCCCACACAATTGGTACAAGGGCACGGGCCTAAGAATACCAGGAACGGTTTACTAGTGGAAAAATCCCTAGGATTTTCACCAATGTCCAATTTTGATTTAATTGATGCTGTAAAATCATTATCAATAAAAAACTTTAGAGGAGTTTTCATGAGAGATCAATTACCGTCAAAACCAATGAAAAATGAAACGGGTATTATCAATCTCGATAACAGCAGCGGAAAAGGAACTAATTGGGTCGCATATGCAACTGATCCACGTGGAATTGTATATTTTGATTCATATGGATTAGCTCCACCAAAAGAATTCATGCGATATGTATCCACAATAACAAAGTCATCTCCAATTTTTTATTCCACGCTACCAACACAACAGTTAAATGATCCACCGATATGCGGTCGTGAAGTATTAAATGTCCTTGCAGAGATATCTAAATTTCCAAGAAAACCACCACAAGTTGTTGTTAATGAATATACTAGCAGGCAATGGCAAAAACGATAGCGTTATGATTTAGAAAAACGTAGCGTTTTCGTATAATGATTGATATTTGGGGACGACCTTTATCAGAATCAAAAAAAAACAGAAACCGATAGTAAATTCGCTGTGGAAAGTGTAAAAAAATATAATCGAAGATGAGATCGCCGAGACATTAAATTTGTCAAGTGTAGATCCTGGGGAAATAGTTGTATTTCAAGATCGCCAGGGCAAATTGAAATCTAGTAATGTTTCATTGGATGATGTCTTAATACGAAGACGTGACGTCGTTGAAGATACAATAGCGTTATATTCAAATGATGGAAAACTCAAACCAGGTGTACTTGTTTCTAAAATCGCAGATGCATTAAAAAATTTAAATGAAGAACTTGAAAAACATATAACAGCATATACTTCCCTTCGTAGAAATATTATCAATAAATTTTTTGGAACACCAGCGGTAACCTCTCCATCTCTCGCTGAAATTAAATCCAATTTTGATGAAATTAAATCCAATATTAAAAATATTAATGATACTGGATTTAGTATTATTAGAGATAACATTAATAGTATTAAAAAATCTATCGAGGATATTACAAAATTTAAAACAGACAATCTTCCGCTACTTGAAAGAATAAAGATTCCTCATGAGAGGAATATCATAAATATGGTATACACAGTTCTCTCTGGATCATTAGATTGGGAACCTAAAAAGAATACGATAACTCTCACTGTGTCAAAGAAGGGTATTTATCGATTAACAATAGTGTCACTGAATCAGTTTAATATATCATCATCGACTTCATATGGATACAACAACGTGATTTCAACGACTATTGACCTAGATGAATACAAACGGTTTACAATAACAAGCACTGATCCTAATTTAAACAAGACATCATTTGTATGGTACATGGAGTTTGTAGCTGATCTAAATTAGAATTTTTAACAATTAGAAACCACTTGAGATTTTAAAATAATATGATTCCGTCATCGCAATATCGCTATGATACCGTCAAAGAATTCTTAACAAAACTCAAAACACTCATTGATGAGTATGAAATAAAAATTAAAAAGTATCGCAGGAGAATTACCGTAATTGATGTTACAGTATACTCAGTATCCGGTATAATGGCCGGTGCTGGTATTATACTATCTTCAGTAACAATGGTAGCTCCGATTGCTGTCCCAATTGCTATTTCCGCGGTGACAACATTTGCTGGAATTGCAAATGCTATTACTAAAAAAATATCATCGTGTTCTCAAGAAAAACTTAACGACTATATAGTAAAACATCAAGCAGTATCTAACGGTTACTCACAATTATCCTCGTTGATGTCATCATCGATTGATGATACGATAATTACCGAAGACGAATTCTCCGCGATGATACGTATTTATGATACTACGATTAAAAACGCTAGCGTTTTTTCATCTATTGCAAAATTAGACATTATAAATAATAATAATAATGTCGCAAGAGATTCAACTACTTCAGCGGATAGCAGAAAATACCACTCCGCGGAAAACAAGTATGATATCAATATCGTCAACAAACCCTAAATTCAGTGTGAATTTTCCCTCACCTGTTTCAGTAAAGGAAATCGCGTTGGCAAAATTACGAGTGTATCATAGTTGGCCTAATATCAGATCGGTTCCATTTGGTGGTCAGAGACCTAATAATTCTCTGGTATTTGCATATAGGAATAAAAAAGATGACACTCCAGATTGGAACGTTGTTTCAATACCAACTGGGTCCTATCAAATTGAGCAAATTAATAATGAATTACAACGTAGAATAAAATCCATTACTAAAAAAGAATCAAAAATTGCGATAACAGTTCATGAACCAACACTATCATCTACAATTGAAATAGGCTCTCCTGGGTATGTTGTAGATATTTATAACAGTTCAATAAGAACAGTATTAGGATGGCCCGAAGATCCACCTAGAAGTGCTGGTAATTCCACGCCCGAGCCTGTAAAATCTGATTATGTCACTGATGAAATAGGACCTGAAAATCCATCAAAAACTTAGAAAAAATTCGAGGATATAAACTTCACAAAAAGATATCGATATAAGAATCAATATGGTGAAGATGTGTGGAGAATTCCATTTTTTAATGATTATATCCCACAGGAATGTGAAATTCTGGAAATACATGAAACAAGTCCAACATTTGTAGACATTAAAGATCACATCCTTGATAGAATAAATAATGATTTTTTGTTGCTATTACCGTCGTTAAGATCTGGCTTTCTTACACAAGCTGAGTTTACTAGTGTAGTCGCCGCGGGTAATAAAATCATCGATGACATGGAAATATTTAATTCGAGGATTACTAATCTCTTCACTGATGAAAATAGCCCGATTTCAAAAACTAGCTCAGCTCAAGATTATAAAAAAAATATAAATGAAAATCCAAATTATAAATTACCAGGATATAATGTTCCCGAGTTAAAGAAAAAACTCAGAACTGCCATCGACGAAGGATTTAATAAAATTTATCAATCATGGAAAGATAGCCAGCCGAAGCCTATTATCCTCACTTATAATAATTCTCCCGACGGCGACGGTAGACATATCGCACCGAACAATGTGAATATTTCATCGGTGATCGCACTTAATTTAACGTGTGATGTAATCGAAGGAAGTTATCAAATTAATATGGAACAATCAAATCAAGCCCGACAAGGTTACATTCTTTATTCATTTTCGCCAACAGCACCCCCCGGATTTTTAATTGTTGAAAATCCGACTAATCCAGTCTATATGCAATGTCAAAATGATTTACTAACTAGAATTAATTTTACACTCACCGATCAGTCAAATAATTTGATTGATCTACGCGGTGAAGTATTATCGATTAGTCTGTTTGTGAAAAGCTAACAAATAATTTGTATTAATCAGCAGCAGGGGGAGGGTGAAATGACAACATATTTGCGACCGTAGATGGCAGCAATTTGAGGGTGGTTATGACAATGTATTTGCGACAAAATCGCTAAGGCTCCATTTGTAAAATGGGGTCTTTAATTTTTTTTTGGTTAAAATATGAGATTTCGTAGGAAGGTTCCATTTGGCATTCTGAGGCTTTAATCGATTTTGTCGCAAAAGTTTGTAGACGTAGATGGCAGCAATTTGAGGGTGGTTATGACAATGTATTTGCGACAAAATCGCTAAGGCTCCATTTGTAAAATGGGGCCTTTAATTTTTTTTTTGGTTAAAATATGAGATTTCGTAGGAAGGCTCCATTTGGCATTCTGAGGCTTTAATCAATTTTGTCGCAAAAAATTGAAGGGTTCACCCTCCCTGCTGCTGGAACAAATGAATGACAAATATTATACAGTTTATTATTAATAGTTCCCTAAGATTTACAATTATTAGAAATATGAACGTTTGCATTTCTTCACATGTAAGTTGATATGTTAAGACTTTTATACTAGATAATTACGTACTGCTGTAAAATAGTTACAATTATCAGCACATTGAGAACCAGATTTAGCACATCATATAGTCAAATTGTCTGTTGTGTTTGTAATCATCATTAAATTTATTACCTATAATTACTGTAGTTAATGGGAGATAATTCAATTTGCTACTTAAACTTTACCTTACAGGAGTTGCTGCGTTCCAATTTTCTCAATTGATTATGACCTTAAACAATTTCTGATTAATGACAGTTTAGCAGCTGTGTAAAATAATATTACAATCCAACAACCAGACACAATCCAAAACTGTGTGCTACTATGAGGTCGTTTTATGTTTGAAGGTTTACCATTATAAGCATGCATCTTTAATTTTCATATAGCAAGAGTTGAAATTAAGTTGAATTAACAATATAAAGGTTTAAAAAACTGCAATTTGTATTTGAAGTTCATCATTCTATTTATTTCAACTGGATGTGATTAGCATTTTAATTATCAAACAAAAGATTGATTGTCGTCTTTTTACTGTTTACAGTGTTATTCACTACTTGCTACTATAATCAAGTGAGATATTAATTTAAGTTATTGTATCTCTTAAATATATTGATTACTGTAAACAATGATTACATTTTTTATGCAATAAAGAGAAGAACCCAAAATCAGAGTTTATAGGTTCTGTTAATTCCAGGGTATATACAATAACACATCTTTATTTGTAAGCAATACAATTACAATTAATTATATCAAACACAATTTTGATAGTGGCATATACAAACTCTATCGACATATATTACACTATTGCCAAATAATATGAGAAAATAATAAGTCTGCTGAGCAAAGGCTCCTATATGCGTGATTTTCAGTTAGCTTCAATTAGATTCACATTAGGATTATTAGGAAAAGGAATATTCCGACAATATAACGAGCTGATGCTAACCATGTGAATGGCAAATATTAGTTTCTTCTTAGATGTCTCCAAGCATTTGCTATTGATTGAAATATGATATTTTTATTCATTCACAGATATGTTAAGCTGTTCAAAATTTTATATGAAATAATGACGTATTGCTGTACAATGATTAAAATTATCAGCTCAATGATGACTCGATTTAATACATCATTTAGTCAGTTATTGTGTTGTGTTTTAACAACCATTCAGTATATTAAAGTCATCTGTTGCTAGTGGGAGGTAATCCAATTTTCTATTTATAGCCTACCTTAAAAGAGGTTTTGAACTTTATTTTCCTGCATTAAAGATAACGTTGATTGATTTTTGATAACGATGTCAGAGTGGCAGGTGTGTATAATAAATTTCCCATCAAACAACCTGACACGGTTGATAACTGTGAGCTGCAATCAGATCGTTTTATATTTGATACCTAACCATTATAAGCAAAAACCATCAATTTCATATAGAAAGGGTAGAGATTAATTTGACTTTACAATATAAAGGTTTAGAGAATTGAAATTTGTATTAAAATTCCATCATTCTATTTTCAATTGTGTTATTCGCATTTTATGTATCAAATGAATGTTTCTTTCTTGTTTCTTTTACTGTGATGTTTCTAGTAGACTTAAATGAGATAATAGTTTATGTTCTTTTAATTTGTGAGTCTTTTGCATACACATCAACTATATTCAAATTAGTTTGTTTAGAACAAGGATTATTCCGACCATATTACGAGCTCATTCTGATCATTGTACACAAAATAATATTCAGTTTCTTTTTTGATTTCTTGTTTTTTGAAGATATGATATTTTTCATAAAGACGTTGAGAAATTCAGTATTGTGTAGGAAATAATAAAAATTTTCTACAACAGCTATAGTTACGAGCTCAATGATGGCTCATTTCCGACATTATAATTATTAGAATGTATGTCATCTTTTAAACATTAATTTATGTAGTGTAAGGTAGATAATCCAATTTCAGATTATAGTCTATTACACAAGAGTTGCTGCATTTTGTTCTCCTGCCCCAATGATGACTGATCAAGTTTTGGTTAACGACGAGTGCATGGCAGATATGTACATTGCTTTCCCACCCAACCACATAATTATTAACTGTATGCTTCTATCATCATTCTCCTTTACAGATTTAGACACTTTCCATGGAAGATTCTGCAAATAGGTCGCCATGGCTTTAAACAGGAATTGGACAATACAGTATGTGATGAAAAACCATCTCAATATCACTGGATTGCTAGAGCATGTGGTATTCTACAATCCTGTTAAAATTTCATAGTAATTTAAAATATGTATATTTCTAAAAGTTGCCAGAGGTATAAAGATAGAATATTAACATTATGCATTAACTGTTGCTTCATTGACATACAAAATAGTATTATTGACCTTTCCATATACATTGTTAAGAAGATATAATTGTTTCTCATTGGACTTCACCTTTAAAAAATAAGTGGCAACTCATGGAAATGGGTTCGCACAAGGCGTAGGAAATCATTGTATTGGTGTTAAGTGGTGAGATGGCTATGGATTATGGAACTCATATCTCATATCTGCACACATCCCTACCTAGTAGTATGCAATAAGAGTAACGGAGTGATTTGTAAAAAGGTGTCCACTCGTGTCACCAAGATCGCATCCATATCTGGTAAAAGATGAGAGTTGAAGTTTGTGCGTTTCTGTGGACACCGCAATCTAAATATGTGTAATGGTCTCATAATTTTTATAGCTATAAGAAAAATGAAAAAAATGAACCGAGAGACGAACGAAAAACAACTTTTTATTTTTTTGTGTCTAGATGCTGAATCCACTATATCACAAAAATGAATACCTGCTGGCAATACATACTTAAAAAATTGTTTATCAATAATGATAATAATAATAATAATAATAATAATAATAATAATAATAATAATAATAATAATAATAATAATAATAATAATAATAATAATAATTTACCGTCATAACTTATATGCTGAAGGTCAAAAGTCAGGGTCAACGTCAAAAGTCAAGGCAAAGGTCAAATGTCAATGTCATGGGTCAAATGTCAAGATCAACCGTCATGGTCAATGGTCAAATCTCAAGGCCAGGTTATAACGTCGAAGTCAAGGTTAAATTTTAAGTTCGAGGTAAAAAAAAAAATCAGATATTTTTAGCAAAATTTGCTCAGGCATCATTCTACGAGCGTATGATCGAATTAATAAATAAAGTCTCCCCTCTATGTTCCACAATTTTGTTATCCTGATTTGTGCGTTTGAAATTTGTTCTTGACAATAATGAATTATGAACACCTAGATAGACTTGATTTATTGGTTCAGATACAATGAGCCACCCGGTTAGTGCTTACGTACTGGATGAATTTAATATAAATCCTTGCTGGGCCTCGTTAGACTTTGAAAGGTCTACGTGATAACTACTATCAATTATGTCGCATACTAGATTCACTGCCATGGTTGATGTTATATTAACAATATTATGTAAAATATGACCATCTGTGCCAAATGCGTCATTGTTATATTTCAGAAATGTTGGTGTCGTAATTAATTTTTTCCATGAATTAAATATTCTTTTAAAGTGTTCGTCAATGAAATCATTAACTGATTTCCTTAATTCCTCAGAGTTCAATCCAGGAATTATAAATGTTGGTAGCTGTTCTTTTGTAATTCCATTATGTTTTAGAAATACTGTTGTGAATAACCTCTTATGACTTACACGCTGAATTAGACCTTCTTTATTAACTATGTAAGAACTAGAGAATATATCTGCTGGTGCATTTTATATTTATTTCTCTGTCAACGATGGCTTTATTGACATATTTTAAGTCTGCTGCAACTTGATTTAGATGTCGTATTGTTTCAGCTATCTGATATTTTAAATAATCGTCATAAAATGTGTTGATGCTGGAAAATACATTTCTTAGATCGTTCAGTATGCGCTTTGTTCAGATTTAAATGGTTTTGATATAGAGTTAACTTTTTCAACATTAAGTGTCGATATTCATGCTGTACTTTTCTTACCATGAACGAAATCTAAAGAAAATAAGTATAATGTCTATAACCACGACAAGAATGCGTAATATCTATAAATGAATGCGTTTTTCGATATTCTGGAAGTTGTATAAATTTCTTTACATATCTGATGAAGTCGGATCGCTGTGGCTCTCTTGGACTCTGATAAGCTGGTGCAACGTCAGGCCACCCTATGGTCACCAGATTAGTAACGATTTTGAATTCCTCATCGTAGGTTTCTATTATCTTTGCGAACTACTCGTCAGATATTTTACCATCAATGAGATACATGGAAATACACCCAAATAATTTAGAATAAGTTGTTGCTGTTGCTGCGTGTAATTTTAACATTACCTCACGCAATTTATCATTCGCACATGTAGCTATCTTTATAGCAATAATACTGAGAATACCTTCGATAGTCGTTGACGTTGACACGATGATTGAAATCTGGGTCTACATTGATAATCATACTTTGTACATCCACATCGGCGTTTCTGACAATATTTATTGGTCTTCCAATTTAATATTGTTGATATTCTGGAGAATTAGAAGTATCTTTTACAAACATTATGATCGTAAATAATTATTGGTTCAATTTGCAAGGATAAGTATTGTTATAGCAACGTCATCGTCTTTCTGAATTGATATTTTTTCGTCGATCATGTACCTAGAGCTATCAAATAACGCCATAATACCATTATTAACAAAATTAACACTAACATCAGCGTTGTATTCAGTATTATCTGCTTTTAATATTTCATCTACAACCTCATTAAATGCTTTAGTGGGTAGGAAATATATAATTGTATCATGAACCTGAAGTTCAACCCTTCCACGCTGATCTGGGATTAGTGCGTCATAATAATAACACTGATAATCATGCACATAATTATCTTTGAGTACCGGTGCGATCATGTCGAATGCGGGATCACTTATACATTTGAACAAATTTATTATAATTATTATTATCTAAAACGAAGACCACTTGCTTCTATCAGACTAGCCGTTATATTCTTTTCATTTTCAGATATTAGCACATCTGCCAACTCCACTAGTGTTTGATTAACGACATGATTTATTATTTTACTTACATTTGCGGGCATCACTTCAGTGCTAAGCAATTTTACTCGTACCTGAGGTCGGACCGCTTGAGGTTTGCGTATTAATCGTGTTAGTATATCTTTGGTTGCTGATAATGCTTTACTAGCAATAATAGCAACAGCGCCTATACCTTTCTCACGAACAACATCAATAGCTTTCATGCCCAGTTGTTTTGCAATCGGTATTGCTTTTGGGGCTATCAATCTAACTAAATCCTAAACAGCGTCACATAATCCATCTCCGTAGGTTATTTTGTATACCGGTAATCGAGAATTTATCACACTGACCATGTTTAGTCCACTTTGAGCACACTGTATTATCATTTTATTATAGACATTTTATTTAGTTACATACTCAGTAGCTATAATAATCATTGTCGATTTCATTAATGAGAGACTGGTGAACATTAAAATCTATGATATCGCCTGCAAATAATCGTTTATAAATAGCTGCTGCTTCATTAATGATATCTGGGGAATAATTATCAGCTCGTTTTCCACTAATTATAATTTATAACCGTTCAACATCAGCATTGTTAGGACATTGAGTAACGAGACCACATCCTTATGTGGTAAAACCACATCCAAAAGAGGTGTCTAACGGACAATATTCTTCTTCTTCCTCACCTTTTGTTTGGGCTGGTTGTTGTTGTGTTTGTGTTTTTGGAGATTGTAACAATAATTTGTGTTGTCGTGTATGCTGTAATATTTGTCGTATTGATGGTGATGATGATTGTTGTTGAGGTGGTTGTAATTGTTGTGATATATAGTTATTTATCCTCTTCTTATAATAATTATATCTTGGATCGCTGTCTCGAGCTTGATTAACGTTATAGTATATGCAATATTTCCATTTGTGCCATGTATCCTCATTTACGGAAGCATCAGCGCAGTCAGATTTTAAAAATTGTTTTCGATCATAATAACGTTTTACAGAAATCTCATGCAATTTTATATCTTCGGTTTTTCTAATAAGATGACAAAATCTTCATTATTCTTATCAACCAAATTAACCCTGGCTCTTGCTTCTACTTTTTTCCGGTTCCGGTATGCGATCTTTTATATCACCTATTTCAGCACGAGCTTGGTCAGTACCTTCAAGTATGTCTTGCATTAGTTGATCAGCAGCTATTTCGGCAGGAAGTTCTCTAACTATCGTTTTTCTTGTTTTCTTGGTTCTTTCTACTATTTTTTCCAGTTGCCGCAGCAGTTTGCTCTAGCGCAAGTAGAAGTTTATTGGTCTCAGCAATAGGTTTAAGTAATTGTTTTGTATCCTCTTCAAATTCAACTTGAGATTCCTGACGCATTTGTAGTTGTTGTTTAACAGAATCACGAATAGGTAAATATTTTTGAATTGCCTCTAGTTGCTCTCGAGCTAATTTAGCTGAGTGAGATTCTCCAATATTCATTATTAAATAATATTTATAATAGATGTTTAATTCATATATGCAGGGATGGGTGAACGACAAAGATTGAGTGCCGCTTCGCAAGTAAACAAAATTGTGAAAAATACGTCAACAATAGGGTAACAAAACAGAGCAAAATTAAAGATTTATATTACCTGGTTTTAAACGTATGGAAATAGACTCGGTTAGAGACTTTGGTTTAGCGTTATTGACCTTATTAATTTCCAGCCAGTTGTAGGAACCATATTGTTAGGTAAAGTACTCAAGCAAAATGTTGTAGGGTTCACCATCTCAGTATGTATGATTTGTATTTGTAACGTAACTTTAACAATTTTTCAGTCTTATCGCTATCTCTATCACTGGCGTATCATGCCGCAGAAATGTAGCATTATGTCTCATCCAATCACATTATCATGGTATCAGGACGATCAGTCCTATCGTTAACATCTTAATTCTGATCGAATATAGAGACAGCTGCTAGTACCATTTTTAAGTCATTAGGCCTTGGTTCGGTGCACGAAGCATCCCGCATCCGACTAGGCCACCTGAGCGGTCCGAGTATGTATGTATGTATGTATGTATGTATGTATGTATGTATGTATGTATGTATGTATGTATGTATGTATGTATGTATGTATGTATGTATGTATGTATGTATGTATGTATGTATGTATGTATGTATGTATGTATGTATGTATGTATGTTTTTGTCAATGGGTTTTGGGACTTTTGGATTTCTATTATCTTTGTTTTCTTAATTATCTTTAAAGAATGTATCACTTTTTTCTTATAGTCCTTACTCAATGGGTCTGGGAATCGTGCATTTCTCATCAATTATTATCAACGTCTTTTCAGTCTGAGATTAGTTAATAGTTGCTATGCTTTTATTATTTCTATAAAAAATGCCTCGTTCATCAAATGTAATATATTTCCACTTTCATTTTGATTCTTCCTTAAATAAAATGAAATAAAGTTATTATACAGCTAAGTATAAAGAAATGAAAAATAAAATGCTCTTTTTCTGTTCAGTTAGGTCATTTGATATTGCAGTATTTTTGTATTTAAAAGACTACTTGACTCTTTTTCAGAATTATAACCTACACTACACTAAACGGTGTAAAGCATTAACGCGTAAAATAATATTTACTGCATATCTTCACAAGTATTGTGAGGCTGATCTTTTGTTGATAAGTTAAAAATATTCTTTTTTGGTCTCATGTTTCATTATGGATATTTGTATATGTCTGCTGCACTTTTGTTATCATTTTGGAACATATTTATCATCTTTACAAACTTATTTGTAGTTTCAGTTACGTTTCTGATTTCTAATTATAATATCAGATAATCTACATCGGAAGGAAATAATGATGACTATGATGATGATGATGATGATGATGACGATGACGACGACGATGATGATAATGATGATGTTTATCTAAAACATATCTAAGTGAATCATATATACAGAAAATTACTCATTCCTAGTTAGGTGCCTATTTTCTGCATATATGCAACACTTGATTTTTGTAGAAAGTCTTTATTTCAACAGTAAACATTGAATTAGCACGTTTATCACAGCGAAACTGCATCATTAAAGAATAATTATTGTCTTCAATACATATCTGTACTGGACTATTTTTTTTAACTTTCCACAGTAATTAATTTATCCTGGAAAATTTTCGTCTGTTGGTGATATGAATATTGTTCGCTGGTAATATTATTTGCTTAAAACATAGACTATTCACAGATGTAATTTACCTCCCTCGACCTGTTTTATGATGAATGGGTAGATAGCTTTCGGGGTTCTTTTGCAGAGCTTGCTTTGTATTATTTGAAAGATTAAGTAGTTTATGATTTTTATTCTTTTGATGTTTTATTTTCGCATATTATGGAATCATTTTAATCTGATCAGTTTGAATACAATAGCTTTAAGATGACGTACACTATTTTGCATTTATTTACTGTCATAGTTTCTCAAAGTACTTATATTATGCATTCAAATGAAACTAATTTCTTTCAGTATTTAGGTAATGTAGAGAAAATGACAGCTACATATTTGCTCATGTTATGCTAAAGAAAAAATCTAGAGTAAACATCTAGAGGTCATCTCAGTGTGCGAATAATTTTATTATAAGGCTGCTAATCTATAACTTATCTTTTAGAACCGCTTACAAATGGTAAGGCAATTGGATTTGTTTTTGTATATAGTAGCTATAAAATATCAATTTTTCTAAAGAACACCCCTTATAAGTTAAAATTACTCCCAGTAGAGATCGCATATGTATGGTGAGATATTAGTCTAGTTCAAGGTATATAATGATTTATATCGTTTGTATCACCTTGACAACGCAAAAAAGACAACTGAACAATAGAACAAGAAGAAAATTGAATTTAATCCAATATTTCTTGTTGAACTTATCCATGTTACTTATGTTAAATATGTGGCACCTTATATTTGATCGATTGACTGTTTTTGATCGATTGATTTTATAACATCTAGTTATAACAAATGTGATTCATAGCAGACTTAACCAACTCAAGAAACACAAGAATGTTAAGATGTCTGAAAGTTTGCGAGTAACCTCCCTGGAACATACAAACACACACACATACACACACACACACACACATATATATATATATATATATATATATATATATATATATATATATATATATATATATATATATATATATATATATATATACACAGACAAACACACAAACACACACACGTGTGTTTCTGTGTGTGTGAATGTGTATATGTGTCTGTGTGTGTGCTTAAAATGATGCTTTCGCTTACGAATTTACTTGCTTGTTATTGTGATTCTCCTTATAAAATCAAATAAACACTTCCTATGATTAAAGTGAAAGAGACAGACAGACAGACAGACCGGGTGTGGGTCCGTAGAGTGAGATATAAAAAGTATATGCTTATTTGTCTAATGTTAACAGATATTGGTTGCCATCGAAAGAGCAAGAACACAACGGAGAGTAAATATAAAAATTGGCGATTTTATTATCAGTTAAAAAGTAAAGATGTTACATTACAGAGAGAGAGAGACAGAGACAGAGACAGACAGAGACAGAGACAGACACAGAGAGAGAGAGAGAGAGAGAGAGAGAGAGAGAGAGAGAGAGAGAGAGAGAGAGAGATGGAGTTTGTGACGTGAAGAGTAAGAGAGGAAACGTGAATGCATATTGGCTTAAAACTGGAAACTATATAAATTAGATGACTTTTTCTGATCATAGGTACCAAATGTGCACTGAAGACAGACATACAGACAGACAGACAGACAGAGAATCTTAAATTATACAGTAATCGTTGTATCAAAGGATATAAATTTCATAAAATGAACTGTTGTTAATAGTTCTCAACGTAATTCAGTTTGGTGGCTTTCCTGAGATAACTTAATTTGGTGCTTATTCGAACAAGAATTCTGTGAAGAATTGATCTGAATTTTCATGCATAATTTCTTTTTCTTTTCTTTTCTTTTTTTTTTTTTTTTGTTGCTGTTGTTGTTGACACATCAAATATACCTCGCTCTTCTGTATTTATTAAAGTGACTTGCCTATGGGTTTTCCTGTTTTCCTAAGCGAGGAAACTCAGCAAAACCAGGAATATTTAGTCGGATTGATATGTTCGAGTTTCTTCCCTTGACAACGAAAACTCGGTAGTAACTATGTACATATGTATGATTCTGATTTATGTTTTTACGTAGTTTTAACTTTTGTATCATATCGCTACGATCTCTCCAGTGTGCTAGTTTATAATGCATAATGCCGCAGAAATGTGGCACATTGCCCTAACCAGTCACATAATCCTGACACCAGGCATATGAATCATAAAAGTCACATATAAAAGCATGTGATATCATAGTCATACATAAAAAGCATGTATGTACGTACACCATATAACTATTTAATTAGACTTAAATGTCAGCTGTTCTAATACAAAACATATTCGGCATTCTCTGCAAACAATCGGCAGTTTCCGCTTACCATAAACGGAAATGAACTACATTAATCCCTGGTATTCTACCTAGCCATTTAAGTATTTAATTTTCCCACGTCAATGTCTATATCATATATCTTACGATGGTGCTTTGTACAGCAAATATGTTGCATTGTGTTGCATATGGATGCAGCCAAAAGCGTAATAACGGAAAAAGAGTAATTTCTTTTTCCGAAAAACCCTGTTTACCAAGAGAAAACAAAAAGTGGATTCAAGCCGTGGGTCGAATAGGGTGAGGGATGGGAAAGTTGTATCATTTAAGTCGGATTATAATCATTTTGACCTAAAGACTAATTGGACCCACTCGAGTGACATTTCGGCCCAACCTGTCATGAGTTTAATCAAGTTCGTTTTTTCCATACCACTAGTAGAGACTTTTTAAGATACATTTTAAGAATAGGTTTCAGGAAGAAAAATAAAATTTAAACAAATTATCTTAATATTCTTTCAAAGAAAATATCCATTCATCGTAACGTATATATATATATATATATATATATATATATATATATATATATATATATATATATATATATATAGGAGAGAAAACACAAACCACCATAACTTGCTCGTTCTAATTTAAATATGTATATACATTTTTGATGCAAAATATATATGATGCTAAATATATACGCATCTGCCTGCACAACGGCATTCTAAGTTTAATTCTTCCGGTCAAATCATTATTCTTAACATTTTTAAATAATAATACTTAAAAGATTATAGTAAACGAATTCATTTTCTTAAGGGTAATATACCTGAGATATTATAACAGATAGGTTTAATTTTTGGCTTCAGATTGTAACACAGCTGCATGTAATACACACTCGATTACTCAGTAGAGAGAGAGAGAGAGAGAGAGAGAGAGAGAGAGAGAGAGAGAGAGAGAGAGAGAGAGAGAGAGAGGTGAAGAGAAAGAGAGGAAAAGTGAATGCATATTGCTCTAAAACTGGAAACTGCAGAAAATAGATGACTTTTTCTGATTATGTGTACCCATATGTGCACTGAAGACCGACAGAGAGTCAGACAGACAGAAAATCGCAAATTATACAGTAAACGTTGTATCAATGGATGTTTGTAAATTTCAGACAATGAAATGTTGTTAATAGTTCTCTACGAAATTCAGTTTGGTTGCTTTCCTGAGATAAATTAGTTTGGTGGCTTAGCGTCGAACAAGAATTTTCTTATGAATTGATCAGAATTCTCATGGAAAATTTCTTCCTTTTTTGTTGTTGTTGTTGAAAAATCAAATATTCCTCAATCTTTTGTATTAATTAAAAGTGACTTGCCTATCGATTTCTTTTCTTTCCTAAGGGAGGGAACTCAGTAAAACCAGGAATATTTATTTAGCAGGTTTGATATGTTCGAGTTAATTCCATTGACAGTGATAAGTCATTAGCATGTACGTACGTATTTATGTTTCTGATTTGTATTTATAACTTAGTTTTAATTGTTTCAGTCATATCGCTACGATCTATGCAGCTGTGTGATAGTTGATAGTGCATCATGCCCAGACATGTGGCACATTCAAATATAGTCCTGACAACAGGCAAAAGAATCATAGAGGTCACATGTACAAACATGTGATATTATTGTAGTCATAAACAAAACGCGATTGTATGTACACAATAAAACTGTTTAATATACTTAAGTCAGCTTTTTTAATGCAAAACATATTCGGCATTCTCCGTAAACTATCGGTCGTTTCCGCTTCCAATAAGCGGATATGAACTACATTAATCCCTTGTAATCAGCCTAGCCATTCAAGTATTTAATTTCCTCACGTCAACGTTTATGTCATATATCTTACGAATGATCTTTTGTACAGCAAATATGGTGCATTGTGTTGCATATGGATGCAACCAAAAGAGTGATGACGGGAAAAAGAGTTATACATTTTTCCGAAAAACACTGTTTAAGAGGAAAAAAAAAAGTTGATTCAAGCTGTAGGATCGAATAGGGTTAGGGATGGGAAGGTTGTATCAATTATGCCTGATCATAGTCATTTTGGACAAAAGACAACTCGGCGCCACTCGGAATACAATTCGGCTCAAACTATCAAGAGTTTAATCAAGATTTTTTTCTTTATACGACTAGTATAGATTATGTAAGAATTGTTTTCAAAAGAAAAAAAACTTAATTTCATCAAATTATCTTGATTTTCTTTCAAAGAAAATAATATTTATTTGTCACGTCTATCTACATATATATATATATATATATATATATATATATATATATATATATATATATATATGGGAGAGAAAACAGAAACTAACATATGTTGCTCGTTATACTTAAATTATGTATATACATATTTGATTCAAAATATGTATGATGCTAAATACATATGTATCTGCATAACGGCATTCTAATTTGCGTCTTCCGGTCAAATTATAGATATTAACTTTTAATACTCTAATACTCTACAGAAGATAGTAAACATAAAAATGTAATAATTTTCTTATGGGTTGTATAAAGAAGATATGAAAACAGCTATGTTTAATTTTAGGCATCAGGTAGTAACACTGCTGATTGTAATACACACTCGATTATACATAAGAGCGAGAGAGAGAGAGAGAGAGAGAGAGAGAGAGAGAGAGAGAGAGAGAGAGAGAGAGAGAGAGAGAGAGAGAGGAAAAGTGAATGCATATTGGCCTCAAACTGAAAACTACAGATAATATATGACTTTTTCAGATTCTGGTTTCCCAATGTGCACTGAAGACAGACAGAGAGACAGAGAATCTCAAATTATACTCTAATCATTGTATCAAAGGATGTTTGTACATTTCAGAAAATGAACTGTTAATAGTTCTCAACGTAATTCAGTTTGGTGGCATTCCTGAGATAACTTAATTTGGTGGCTTTTTCGAAGAAGTATTTTGAGATGAATTAATCTGAATTGTCATGCATAATTTCTTCTCTTTTGTTGTTGTTGTTGTTGTTGAAAAATCATATATTCCTCACTCTTCTGTATTTATTAAAGTGACTTGCCTATCGGGACTTCTTTTTTTTTTTCCTAAGCGAGGGAATTCAGTAAAAGCATTAACATTTAGTTGGATTGATATGTTCGAGTTCCTTCCCATTAAAAGGAAAACTCCGTGGTATGTACGTACGTATGTATGTTTCTGATTTGTGTTTTTAACTTAGTTTTTATTTTTTCAACCATATTGCTACAATCTCTGCAATGTGCCGTTTCATAGTGCATCATGCCGCAGACATGTGGCACATTGTCCTACCCAGTAACAATCCTGACACCAGGAAGATGAATTATAAAAGTCACATATAAAAGCATGTGATATTATTATAGTCATACAAAATCGCATGTATGTATGTACACCATATAACTATTTAATTAGATATAAAAGTCAGCTTTTCTAATGCAAAACATATTCGGCATTCTCCGTAAACAATCAGTAGTTTCCGCTTGCCATAAACGGATACGAACTATATTAATTCCTTGTATCTAACCATTCAAGTCTTTCATTTTCCCAAGTCAATGTCTATGTCATATATCTTACGACGGAGCTTTGTACAGCACATATGGTTCATTGTGTTCCATATGGATGCAACCAAAAGAGTGATGACGGGAAAAACAGTTATTTCTTTTTCCGAAAAACCATGTCATGTTCAACAGGAGAAAAAAAGTGGATTCAAGCTGTGGGATCGAATAGGGAGAGGGATGGGAAAGTTGTATCAATTATGCCGGATTGTAGTCATTTTGGCCTATAGTCTATTCGGACCCACTCGAAAGACATTATATATATATATATATATATATATATATATATATATATATATATATATATATATATATATATATATATATATATATATATATATATATATGGGAGAGAAAACACAAACTACCATATCTTGTTTGGTCTAACTAAAATATGGACATACATTTTTTATGCAAAATATACATGATTCTAAATATATACGCATCTGCACAACGGTATTCTCAATTTAACTCCGGTCAAATTATAAATATTAACTTTTTAAAACAATAATACTTAACAGGAAACAGTAAACATATTACGTTTTTATTTTCTTAAGTGTAATATACATGAGATATTATAACAGATAGGTTCAATTTTTGGCTTCAGGTTGTAACACAGCTGCATGTAATACACACTCGATTATTACTCAGGAGAGAGAGAGAGAGAGAGAGAGAGAGAGAGAGAGAGAGAGAGAGAGAGAGAGAGAGAGAGAGAGAGAGAGAGAGAGAGAGAGAGAGATTTGGTGAGGTGAAGAGAAAGAGAGGAAAAGTGAATGCATATTGCTCTAAAACTGGAAACTGCAGAAAATAGATGACTTATTCTGATTATGGGTACCCATATGTGCACTGAAGACAGACAGAGAGTCAGACAGACAGAGAGTCGCAAATTATACAGTAATCGTTGTATCAATGAATGTTTGTAAATTTAAAACAATGAAATGTTGTTAATAGTTCTCTACGAAATACAGTTTGGTGGCTTTCCTGACATAAATTAGTTTGGTGGCTTAGCGTCGAACAAGAATTTTCTTATGAATTGATCAGAATTCTCATGGAAAATTTCTTCCTTTTTTGTTGTTGCTGTTGAAAAATCAAATATTCCTCAATCTTTTGTATTATTTAAAAGTGACTTGCCTATCGGTTTCTTTTCTTTCCTAAGGGAGGGAACTCAGTAAAACCAGGAATATTTATTTAGCAGGTTTGATATGTTCGAGTTAATTCCATTGACAGTGATAAGTCATTAGCATGTACGTACGTATTTATGTTTCTGATTTGTATCTATAACTTAGTTTTAATTGTTTCAGTCATATCGCTACGATCTATGCAGCTGTGTGATAGTTGATAGTGCATCATGCCGCAGAAATGTGGCACAGTGCCATATAGTCCTGACACCAGGCAAAAGAATCATAGAGGTCACATGTACAAACATGTGATATTATTGTAGTCATAAACAAAAAGCAAAATTGTATGTACACAATAAAACTGTTTAATATACTTAAGTCAGCTTTTTTAATGCAAAACATATTCGGCATTCTCCGTAAACTATCGGTAGTTTCCGCTTCCAATAAGCGGATATGAACAACATTAATCCCTTGTAATCAGCCTAGCCATTCAAGTATTTAATTTCCTCACGTCAACGTTTATGTCATATATCTTACGAATGATCTTTTGTACAGCAAATATGGTGCATTGTGTTGCATATGGATGCAACCAAAAGAGTGATGACGGGAAAAAGAGTTATACATTTTTCCGAAAAACACTGTTTAAGAGGAGAAAAAAAAGTTGATTCAAGCTGTAGGATCGAATAGGATTAGGGATGGGAAGGTTGTATCAATTATGCCTGATTATAGTCATTTTGGCCCAAAGACAACTCTGCGCCACTCGGAATACAATTCTGCTCAAACTATCAAGAGTTTAATCAAGTTTTTTTTTCTTTATACGACTAGTATAGATTATGTAAGAATTGTTTTCAAAAGAAAGAAAAACTTAATTTCATCAAAATATCTTGATTTTCTATCAAAGAAAATAATATTTATTTGTCACATCTATCTATCTATCTATCTATCTATCTATCTATCTATCTCTCTCTCTCTCTCTCTCTCTCTCTATATATATATATATATATATATATATATATATATATATATATATATATATATATATATGGGAGAGAAAACAGAAACTAACATATGTTGCTTGTTATACTTAAATTATGTATATACATATTTGATGCAAAATATGTATGATGCTAAATACATATGCTTCTGCACAACGGCATTCTAATTTAAGTCTTCCGATCAAATTTTAGATATTAACTTTTTAATACTCTAATACTCAACGGAAGATAGTAAACATAAATATGTAATAATTTTCTTATGGGTTGTATATAGGAGATATCAAAACAGCTATGTTTAATTTTAGGCATCAGGTAGTAACACTGCTGATTGTAATACACACTCGATTATACATGAGAGAGAGAGAGAGAGAGAGAGAGAGAGAGAGAGAGAGAGAGAGAGAGAGAGAGAGAGAGAGAGAGAGGAAAAGTGAATGCATATTGGCCTCAAACTGAAAACTACAGATAATATATGACTTTTTCAGATTCTGGTTTCCCAATGTGCACTGAAGACAGACAGAGAGACAGAGAATCTCAAATTATACTCTAATCATTGTATCAAAGGATGTTTGTACATTTCAGAAAATGAACTGTTAATAGTTCTCAACGTAATTCAGTTTGGTGGCATTCCTGAGATAAGATAATTTGGTGGCTTATTCGAACAAGTATTTTGAGATGAATTAATCTGAATTGTCATGCATAATTTCTTCTCTTTTGTTGTTGTTGTTGTTGTTGAAAAATCAAATATTCCTAACTCTTCCGTATTTATTAAAGTGACTTGCCTATCGGGACTACTTTTTTTTCCTAAGCGAGGGAACTCAGTAAAAGCATTAATATTTAGTTGGATTGATATGTTCGAGTTCCTTCCCTTAAAAAGCAAAACTCCGTGGTATGTACGTACGTATGTATGTTTCTGATTTGTATTTTTAACTTAGTTTTTATTTTTTCAACCATATTGCTACAATCTCTGCAATGTGCCGTTTCATAGTGCATCATGCCGCAGACATGTGGCACATTGTCCTACCCAGTAACAATCCTGACACCAGGAAGATGAATTATAAAAGTCACATATAAAAGCATGTGATATTATTATAGTCATACAAAAACGCATGTATGTATGTACACAATATAACTATTTAATTAGATATAAAAGTCAGCTTTTCTAATGCAAAACATATTCCGCATTCTCCGTAAACAATCAGTAGTTTCCGCTTGCCATAAACGGATATGAACTATATTAATTCCTTGTATCCAATCTAACCATTCAAGTCTTTAATTTTCCCAAGTCAATGTCTATGTCATATATCTTACGACGGTGCATTGTACAGCACATATGGTTCATTATGTTCCATATGGATGCAACCAAAAGAGTAATGACGGAAAAAAGTTATTTCAGTTTCCGAAAAACCATGTTCAACAGGAGAAAAAGAGTGGATTCAAGCTGTGGTTTCGAATACGGAGAGGGATGGGAAAGTTGTATCAATTATGCCGGATTGTAGTCATTTTGGCCCATAGTCTATTCGGACCCACTCGAAAGGCAATATATATATATATATATATATATATATATATATATATATATATATATATATATATATATATATATATATATATATATATATATATATATAGGAGAGAAAACACAAACTACCATATCTTGTTCGTTCTAATTAAAATATGGATATACATTTTTTATGCAAAATATACATGATGCTAAATATATACGCATCTGCACAACGGCACTCTCAATTTAACTCCGGTCAAATTATAAATATTAAATTTTTTAAAACAATAATACTTAACAGGAAACAATAAACATATTACGTGTTCATTTTCTTAAGTGTAATATACATGAGATATTATAACAGATATATTTAATTTTAGGCTTCAGATTGTAACACTGCTGCATGTAATAAATACTCGATTACACATGAAAAAGAGAGAGAGAGAGAGAGAGAGAGAGAGAGAGAGAGAGAGAGAGAGAGAGAGAGAGAGAGAGATGGTGAGGAGAAAAAAAAGAGACGAAAAGTTAATGCATATTGGCCTAAAACTGAAACTACAGAAAATAGATAACTTATTCAGATTATTGGTACCCAATGTGCACTGAAGACATATATACAGACAGAGAATCTCAAATTCAGCAGTAATCGTTTTATCAAAGGATGTTTGTAAGTTTCATGCAATGGAATGTTCTTAATAGTTCTCAACGTAATTAGGTTTGTTGGCTTTTCTGAGATAACTCCATTTGGTGGCTTTGTATTGAACAAGACTTTTGTGATGAATTGATCTGTATTTTTATGAACAATTTCTTTGGGGTTTTTTTCTTGTCTGTTGTTGTTGTTGTTGAAAAATCGAATAGTCCTCGCTCTTCTATATTTTTTTAAGTGACTTTTCTATGGGTTTTCTTTTTATACGCTGCGAGGAAAGTCGGTAAAACATAGAATGTTTTTTGTTTGATATGTTCGAGTTCCTCCCCTTGACAGCGATAACTCGGTTTTTATGTATATACGTTTTGTATGTTCTGATTTGCATTTTTTAACGTAATTTTAATTTTTTTCAACCATGTCGCTACGATCTCAGCAGTGTGATAGTTTATAGTGCATCATGCCGCAGAAATGTGGCACATTGTCCTACCCAGTCACATAATCCTGACACCAGGCAGATGATTTATAAAAGTCATATGTAAAAGCAGGTGATATTATTATAGTCATAAACAAAACGCATGTATATATGTACACTACACCATAAAACTATTTAATTAGACTTAAAAGTCAGCTTTTCTAACGCAAAACATAAACGGATATGAGGTACAATAATCCCTTGTAATCAACTTAGCCATTCAAAAATTCGATTGTACATGAGAGAGAGAGAGAGAGAGAGAGAGAGAGAGAGAGAGAGAGAGAGAGAGAGAGAGAGAGAGAGAGAGAACGGGGGTGGGTCCGTAGAGTGAGATATAAAAAGTATATGCTTATTTGCCTAAAGTTTATATATATATATATATATATATATATATATATATATATATATATATATATATATATATATATATATATATATATATATATTTCGGGGCGGTATAATACCTTCCCTCTTCTTGCGTAAGTCGCTGAACGTTTCATATATTGGATGTCATGGAAAGAGCAAGAACACAATGGAGAGTAAATATAAAAGTTGTCGATTTAATTATCAGTTAAAAAGCAAAAGATGATACATTTCAGAGAGAGAGAGAGAGAGAGAGAGAGAGAGAGAGAGAGAGAGAGAGAGAGAGAGAGAGAGAGAGAGTTTGTGACGTGAGGAGTAAGAGAGGAAAGGTGAATGCATATTGGCCTAAAACTGGAAACTACAGAAAATATATGACTTTTTCTGATCATAGGTACCAAATGTGCACTGAATACAGACAGACAGACAGACAGACAGAGAATCTTAAATTATACAGTAAACGTTGTATCAAAGGATGTTTGTAAATTTCATAAAATGAACTCTTGTAACAGTTCTCAACGTAATTCAGTTTGTTGGCTTTCCTGAGATAACTTATTTTTGGTGGCTTATTAGAACAAGAAATATGTAAAAAATGGATCTGAATTTTAATGCATAATTTCTTTTTCTTTTCTTTCTTTTTAATTTGTTGTTGTTGCTGTTGACAAATCAAATATTCCTCGCTCTTCTGTATTCATTAAAGTGACTTGCCTATGGGTTTTTCCTTTTTTCCGCAGCGAGGAAACTCAGTAAAAGCAGGAATATTTAGTCGGTTTGATAAATTTGAGTTACTTCTCTTGTCGTACATATGTATGATTCTAATTTGTGTTTTTCCGTAGTTTTAACTTTTATATCATATCGCTACTATCTCTCCATTGTGCTGGTTTATAGTGCATCATGCCGCAGAAATGTGGCATGATGCATGATGTATGTATGAATTTTCATGCATAATTTCTTTTTCTTTTCGTTTTTTTTTTTTTTGTTTTGCTGTTGTTGTTGACAAATCAAATATACCTCGCTCTTCTGTATTTAATAAAGTGACTTGCCTATGGGTTTTCCTGTTTTCCTAAGCGAGGAAACTCAGCAAAACCAGGAATATTTAGTCGGATTGACATGTTCGAGTTACTTCCCTTGACAACGAATACCCGGTAGTAACTACGTACATATGTATGATTCTGATTTATGTTTTTACGTCGTTTTAACTTTTGTATCATATCGCTACGATCTCTCCAGTGTGCTAGTTTATAATGCATCATGCCGAAGAAATGTTGCTCATTGTCCTAACCAGTCACATAATCCTGACACCAGGCAGATGAATCATAAAAGTCACATATAAAAGCATGTGATATTATAGTCTTAAATAAAAAGCATGTATGTACGTACACCATATAACTATTTAATTAGACTTACATGTCAGCTGTTCTAATACAAAACATATTCGGCATTCTCTGCAAACAATCGGCAGTTTCCGCTTACCATAAACGGAAATGAACTACATTAATCCCTGGTATTCTACCTAGCCATTTAAGTATTTAATTTTCCCACGTCAATGTCTATGTCATATATCTTACGATGGTGCTTTGTAAAGCAACTATGGTGTATTGTGTTGCATATGGATGCAACCAAAAGCGTAATGACGGGAAAAGAGTAATTTAGTTTTCCGAGAAAACCCTGTTTACCAAGAGAAAACAAAAAGTGGATTCAAGCTGTGGGATCGAATAGGGTGAGGGATGTGAAAGTAGTATCATTTATGCCGGATTATAATCATTTTGACCTAAAGACTAATCGGACCCACTCGAGTGACAATTCGGCCCAACCTGTCAAGAGTTTAATCAAGTTCGTTTTCTTCATGCGACTAGTAGAGACTTTGTAAGATACTTTTTAAGAATAGGATTCAGGAAGAAAAATAAAATTTAAACAATTTATCTTGATATTCTGTCAAAGAAAATATCCATTATTCGTATATATATCTTGCTCGTTCTAATTAAAATATGTATATACAATTTTGATGCAAAATATATATGATGCTAATTATATACGCATCTTCACAATGGCATTCTCAATTTAAGTCTTTCGGTCATATTATTGATCTTAACTTTTTAAACAATAATACTTAACTGATTATAGTTAACATAATACGGGTTCATTTTCTTAAGTGTAGTATACATGAGATATTATAACAGATATATTTAATTTTTGGCTTCAGGTTGTAACACTGCTGCATGTAATACACACTCGATTTCTCATGAGAGAGAGAGAGAGAGAGAGAGAGAGAGAGAGAGAGAGAGAGAGAGAGAGAGAGAGAGAGAGAGAGAGAGAGAGAGAGAGAGAGAGAGAGAGAGAGAGATGGTGAGGTGAAAATAAAGAGAGGAAAAATTAATGCATATTGGCCTAAAACTGAAACTACAGAAAATAGATGACTTATTCAAATTATTGGTACCCAATGTGCACTGAAGAGACATACATACAGACAGAGAATCTCAAATTCAGCAGTAATCGTTTTATCAAAGGATGTTTGTAAGTTTCATGCAATGAAATGTTCTTAAGAGTTCTCAACGTAATTAGGTTTGTTGGCTTTCCTGAGATAATTCCATTTAGTGGCTTTGCATTGAACAAGACTTTTGTGATGAATTGATCTGTATTTTTATGAACAATTTCTTTTGGGTTTTTTCCTTGTCTGTTGTTGTTGTTGTTGAAAAATCGAATAGTCCTCGCTCTTCTATATTTATTAAAGTGACTTGCCTATGGGTTTTCTTTTTATACGCTGCGAGGAAAGTCGGTAAAACATGGAATGTTTCCTGTTTGATATGTTCGAGTTCCTTCCCTTGACAGCGATAACTCCGTACTATGTACATACGTTTTGTATGTTCTGATTTGTATTTTTTAACGTAATTTTAATTTTTTCAACCATATCGCTACGATCTCAGCAGTGTGATAATTTATAGTGCATCGTGCCGCAGAAATGTGGCACATTGTCCTACCCAGTCACATAATTCTGACACCAGGCAGATGAATTATAAAAGTCATATGTAAAAGCAGGTGATATTATAGTCAAAAACAAAACGCATATATGTATGTACACCATAAAACTATTTAATTAGACTTAAAAGTCAGCTTTCCTAACGCAAAACATAAACGGATATGAGCTACAATAATCCCTTTTAATCCACCTAACCATTCAAATATTCGATTGTACGTGAGAGAGAGAGAGAGAGACCGGGGGTGGGTCCGTACAGTGAGATATAAAAAGTATATGCTTATTTGCCTAAAGTTTATATATTTCGGGGCGGTATAATACCTTCCCTCTTCTTATGTAAGTCGCTAAACGTCTCATATATTGGATGCCATGGAAAGAGCAAGAACACAATGGAGAGTAAATATAAAAAATGTCGATTTTATTATCAGTTAAAAAGCAAAAGATGATACATATCACAGAGAGAGAGAGAGAGAGAGAGAGAGAGAGAGAGAGAGAGTTTGTGACGTGAGGAGTAAGAGAGGAAAGGTGAATGCATATTGGCCTAAAATTGAAAACTACAGAAAATATATGACTTTTTCTGATCATAGGTACCAAATGTACACTGAAAACAGACTGACAGACAGACAGAGAATCTTAAATTATACAGTAAACGTTGTATCAAAGGATGCTTATAAATTTCATAAAATGAACTGTTGTTAACAGTTCTCAACGTAATTCAGTTAGTTGGCTTTCCTGAGATAACTTAATTTGGTGGCTTATTCGAACAAGAAATCTGTGAAAAATGAATCTGAATTTTAATGCATAATTTCTTTTTCTTTTCTTTCTTTTTAATTTGTTGTTGTTGCTGTTGACAAATCAAATATTCCTCGCTTTTCTGTATTTATTAAAGTGACTTGCCTATGGGTTTTTCCTTTTTTCCGCAGCCAGGAAACTCAGTAAAAGCAGGAATATTTAGTCGGTTTGATAAGTTTGAGTTACTTTCCTTGACGTACAAATGTATGATTCTAATTTGTGTTTTTACGTAGTTTTAACTTTTTATATCATATCGCTACTATCTCTCCAGTGTGCTTTGTTTATAGTGCCTCATGCCGCAGAAATGTGGCATGATGCATGATGTATGTATGAATTTTCATGCATAATTTCTTTTTCTTTTCTTTTTTTTTTTTTGTTTTGCTGTTGTTGTTGACAAATCAAATATACCTCGCTCTTCTGTATTTATTAAAGTGACTTGCCTATGTGTTTTCCTGTTTTCCTAAGCGAGCAAACTCAGCAAAACCAGGAATATTTAGTCGGATTGATAAGGTCGAGTTACTTCCCTTGAAAACGAAAACCCGGTTTATGTTTTTATGTAGTTTTAATTTTTGTATCATATCGCTACGATCTCTCCAGTGTACTAGTTTATAATGCATCATACCGCAGAAATGTGGCACATTGTCCTAGCCAGTCACTTAATCCTGACACCAGGCAGATGAATCATAAAAGTCACATATAAAAGCATGTGATATTATAGTCATAAATAAAAAGCATGTATGTACGTACACCATATAACTATTTAATTAGACTTAAATGTTAGCTGTTCTAAAACAAAACATATTCGGCATTCTCTGCAAACAATCGGCAGTTTCCGCTTACCATAAACGGAAATGAACTACATTAATCCCTGGTATTCTACCTAGCCATTTAAGTATTTAATTTTCACTCGTCCATGTCTATGTCATATATCTTACGATGGTGCTTTGTACAGCAAATATGTTGCATTGTGTTGCATATGGATGCAGCCAAAAGCGTAATAACGGAAAAAGAGTAATTTCTTGTTCCGAAAAACCCTGTTTACCAAGAGAAAACAAAAAGTGGATTCAAGCTGTGGGATCGAATAGGGTGAGGGATGGGAAAGTTGTATCATTTAAGTCGGATTATAATCATTTTGACCTAAAGACTAATCGGACCCACTCGAGTGACAATTCGGCCCAACATGTCAAGAGTTTAATCAAGTTCGTTTTTTTCATACGACTAGTAGAGACTTTGTAAGATACATTTTAAGAATAGGTTTCAGGAAGAAAAATAAATTTAAACAAATTATCTTGATATTCTTTCAAAGAAAATATCCATTCTTCGTAACGTATATATATATATATATATATATATATATATATATATATATATATAGATATATATATATATATATATATATATATATATATATATATATATATATTATATGTTAAGAATAATGATTTAACCGGAAGACTTAAACTTAGAATGCCGTTGTGCAGGCAGATGCGTATATATTTAGCTTGAATCAACTTTTTTTTCTCCTCTTAAACAGTGTTTTTCGGAAAAATGTATAACTCTTTTTCCCGTCATCACTCTTTTGGTTGCATCCATATGCAACACAATGCACCATATTTGCTGTACAAAAGATCATTCGTAAGATATATGACATAAACGTTGACGTGAGGAAATTAAATACTTGAATGGCTAGGCTGATTACAAATATATATATATATATATATATATATATATATATATATATATATATATATATATATATATATATATATATAGGAGAGAAAACACAAACCACCATATCTTGCTCGTTCTAATTTAAATATGTATATACATTTTTGATGCAAAATATATATGATGCTAAATATATACGCATCTGCCTGCACAACGGCTTTTCTAAGTTTAAGTCTTCCGGACAAATCATTATTCTTAACATTTTTAAATAATAATACTTAACAGATTATAGCAAACGAATTCATTTTCTTAAGGGTAATATACATGAGATATTATAACAGATAGGTTTAATTTTTGGCTTCAGATTGTAACACAGCTGCATGTAATACACACTCGATTACTCAGGAGAGAGAGAGAGAGAGAGAGAGAGAGAGAGAGAGAGAGAGAGAGAGAGAGAGAGAGAGAGAGAGAGAGAGAGAGAGAGAGAGAGATTTGGTGTGGTGAAGAGAAAGAGAGGAAAAGTGAATGCATATTGCTCTAAAACTGGAAACTGCAGAAAATAGATGACTTTTTCTGATTATTCACAATGGCATTCTCAATTTAAGTCTTTCGGTCATATTATTGATCTTAACTTTTTAAACAATAATACTTAACTGATTATAGTTAACATAATACGGGTTCATTTTCTTAAGTGTAGTATACATGAGATATTATAACAGATATATTTAATTTTTGGCTTCAGGTTGTAACACTGCTGCATGTAATACACACTCGATTTCTCATGAGAGAGAGAGAGAGAGAGAGAGAGAGAGAGAGAGAGAGAGAGAGAGAGAGAGAGAGAGAGAGAGTGGATTCACTGAAGACCGACAGAGAGTCAGACAGACAGAAAATCGCAAATTATACAGTAATCGTTGTATCAATGGATGTTTGTAAATTTCAGACAATGAAATGTTGTTAATAGTTCTCTACGAAATTCAGTTTGGTGGCTTTCCTGACATAAATTAGTTTGGTGGCTTAGCGTCGAACAAGAATTTTCTTATGAATTGATCAGAATTCTAATGGAAAATTTCTTCCTTTTTTGTTGTTGTTGTTGAAAAATCAAATATTCCTCAATCTTTTGTATTAATTAAAAGTGACTTGCCTATCGGTTTCTTTTCTTTCCTAAGGGAGGGAACTCAGTAAAACCAGGAATATTTATTTAGCAGGTTTGATATGTTCGAGTTAATTCCATTGACAGTGATAAGTCATTAGCATGTACGTACGTATTTATGTTTCTGATTTGTATTTATAACTTAGTTTTAATTGATTCAGTCATATCGCTATGATCTATGCAGCTGTGTGATAGTTGATAGTGCATCATGCCGCAGACATGTGGCACATTCAAATATAGTCCTGACAACAGGCAAAAGAATCATAGAGGTCACATGTACAAACATATGATATTATTGTAGTCATAAACAAAACGCGATTGTATGTACACAATAAAACTGTTTAATATACTTAAGTCAGCTTTTTTAATGCAAAACATATTCGGCATTCTCCGTAAACTATCGGTAGTTTCCGCTTCCAATAAGCGGATATGAACAACATTAATCCCTTGTAATCAGCCTAGCCATTCAAGTATTTAATTTCCTCACGTCAACGTTTATGTCATATATCTTACGAATGATCTTTTGTACAGCAAATATGGTGCATTGTGTTGCATATGGATGCAACCAAAAGAGTGATGACGGGAAAAAGAGTTATACATTTTTCCGAAAAACACTGTTTAAGAGGAGAAAAAAAAGTTGATTCAAGCTGTAGGATCGAATAGGATTAGGGATGGGAAGGTTGTATCAATTATGCCTGATTATATTCATTTTGGCCCAAAGACAACTCTGCGCCACTCGGAATACAATTCTGCTCAAACTATCAAGAGTTTAATCAAGTTTTTTTTTTCTTTATACGACTAGTATAGATTATGTAAGATGTGTTTTCAAAAGAAAAAAAAACTTAATTTCATCAAATTATCTTGATTTTCTTTCAAAGAAAATAATATTTATTTGTCACCTTTATCTATCTATCTATCTATCTATCTATCTATCTATCTATCTATCTATCTATCTATCTATCTATCTATATATATATATATATATATATAAATATATCTATATATATATATATATATATCTCTCTATATATATATATATATATATATATATATATATATATATATATATATATATATATATATATATATATATATATATATATATATATATATATATATGGGAGAGAAAACAGAAACTAACAGATGTTGCTTGTTCTACTTAAATTATGTATATACATATTTGATTCAAAATATGTATGATGCTAAATACATATGCATCTGCATAACGGCATTCTAATTTACGTCTTCCGGTCAAATTATAGATATTAACTTTTAATACTCTAATACTCTACAGAAGATAGTAAACATAAAAATGTAATAATTTTCTTATGGGTTGTATAAAGGAGATATCAAAACAGCTATGTTTAATTTTAGGCATCAGGTAGTAACACTGCTGATTGAAATACACACTCGATTATACATAAGAGAGAGAGAGAGAGAGAGAGAGAGAGAGAGAGAGAGAGAGAGAGAGAGAGAGAGAGAGAGAGAGAGAGAGAGAGAGGAAAAGTGAATGCATATTGGCCTCAAACTGAAAACTACAGATAATATATGACTTTTTCAGATTCTGGTTTCCCAATGTGCACTGAAGACAGACAGAGAGACAGAGAATCTCAAATTATACTCTAATCATTGTATCAAAGGATGTTTGTATATTTCAGAAAATGAACTGTTAATAGTTCTCAACGTAATTCAGTTTGGTGGCATTCCTGAGATAACTTAATTTGGTGGATTATTCGAACAAGTATTTTGAGATGAATTAATCTGAATTGTCATGCATAATTTCTTCTCTTTTGTTGTTGTTGTTGTTGTTGTTGAAAAACCATATATTCCTCACTCTTCTGTATTTATTAAAGTGACTTGCCTATCGGGACTTCTGTTTTTTTTCCTAAGCGAGGGAACTCAGTAAAAGCATTAACATTTAGTTGGATTGATATGTTCGAGTTCCTTTCCATGAAAAGGAAAACTCCGTGGTATGTACGTACATATGTATGTTACTGATTTGTATTTTTAACTTAGTTTTTATTTTTTCAACCATATTGCTACAATCTCTGCAATGTGCCGTTTCATAGTGCATCATGCCGCAGACATGTGGCACATTGTCCTACCCAGTAACAATCCTGACACCAGGAAGATGGATTATAAAAGTCACATATAAAAGCATGTGATATTATTATAGTCATACAAAAACGCATGTATGTATGTACACCATATAACTATTTAATTAGATATAAAAGTCAGCTTTTCTAATGCAAAACATATTCGGCATTCTTCGTAAACAATCAGTAGTTTCCGCTTGTCATAAACGGATACGAACTATATTAATTCCTTGTATCTAATCTAACCATTCAAGTCTTTCATTTTCCCAAGTCAATGTCTATGTCATATATCTTACGACGGAGCTTTGTACAGCACATATGGTTCATTGTGTTCCATATGGATGCAACCAAAAGAGTGATGACAGGAAAAACAGTTATTTCTTTTTCCGAAAAACCATGTTCAACAGGAGAAAATAAGTAGATTCAAGCTGTGGGATCGAATAGGGAGAGGGATGGGAAAGTTGTATCAATTATGCCGGATTGTAGTCATTTTGGCCCATAGTCTATTCGGACCCACTCGAAAGACATTATATATATATATATATATATATATATATATATATATATATATATATATATATATATATATATATATATATATATATATATATGGGAGAGAAAACACAAACTACCATATCTTGTTTGGTCTAATTAAAATATGGATATACATTTTTTATGCAAAATATACATGATGCTAAATATATACGCATCTGCACAACGGTATTCTCAATTTAACTCCGGTCAAATTATAAATATTAACTTTTTAAAACAATAATACTTAACAGGAAACAGTAAACATATTACGTGTTCATTTTCTTAAGTGTAATATACATGAGATATTGTAAGAATATATTTAATGTTTGGCTTCATGTTTTAACACAGCTGCATATAATAAACACTCGATTACACATGAGAGAGCGAGAGAGAGAGAGAGAGAGAGAGAGAGAGAGAGAGAGAGAGAGAGAGAGAGAGAGAGAGAGAGAGAGAGAGAGATGGTGAGGTGAAAATAAAGAGAGGAAAAGTTAATGCATATTGGCCTAAAACTGAAACTACAGAAAATATATAACGTATTCAGATTATTGGTACCCAATGTGCACTGAAGACATACATACAGACAGAGAATCTCAAATTCAGCAGTAATCGTTTTATCAAAGGATGTTTGTAAGTTTCATGCAATGAAATGTTTTTAATAGTTCTCAACGTAATTAGGTTTGTTGGCTTTTCTGAGATAACTCCATTTGGTGGCTTTGCATTGAACAAGACTTTTGTGATGAATTGATCTGTATTTTTATGAACAATGTCTTTGGGTTTTTTCTTTGTCAGTTGTTGTTGTTGTTGAAAAATCGAATAGTCCTCGCTCTTCTATATTTATTAAAGTGACTTGTCTATGGGTTTTCTTTTTATACGCTGCGAGGAAAGTCGGTAAAACATAGAATGTTTTTTGTTTGATATGTCCGAGTTCCTCCCCTTGACAGCAATTACTCCGTTTTTATGTACATACGTTTTGTATGTTCTGATTTGTAATTTTTAACGTAATTTTAATTTTTTTTTCAATCATGTCGAGCAGCAGGTGGTGGGGTGAACCCTACAAATTTTTGCGACGAAATCGATTAAAGTCTCAGAATGCCAAATGGAGCCTTCCTACGAAATCTCATATTTTAACCAAAAAAAAAATAAAGACCCCATTTTACAAATGGAGCCTTAGCGATTTTGTCGTAAATACATTGTCATAACCACCCTCAAAATTGCTGCCATCTACGTCGCAAATATGTTGTCATCTCACCCCCCCTGCTGCTGATTAATACAAATTATTTAACCAAATATTTGTTAGCTTTTCACAAACAGACTAATCGATAATACTTCATCACGTAGATCAATTAAATTATTTGACTGATCGGTGAGTGTAAAATTAATTCTAGTTAGCGAATCATTTTGACATTGCATATAGACTGGATTAGTCGGATTCTCAACAATTAAAAATCCTGGAGGGGGGCTGTTGGTGCAAATGAATAAAGAATGTAACCTTGTCGGGCTTGATTTGATTGTTCCATATTAATTTGATAACTTCCTTCGATTACATCACACGTTAAATTAAGTGCGATCACTGATGAAATATCCACATTGTTCGGTGCGATATGTCTACCGTCGCCGTGGGGAGAATTATTATGAGTGAGGATAATAGGCTTCGGCTGGCTATGTTTCCATGATTGATGAATTGTATTAAATCCTTCGTCGATGGCAGTTCTGAGTTGATTTTTTAGTTCAGGTACGTTATATCCTGGTAGTTTATAATTTGGATTATTTTTTATATTTTTCTTATAATCTCGGGCGGAACTTGTTCTTGAAATCGGGGAATTTTCATCAGTAAAAACACTAATAATCCTCGAATTAAATATTTCCATGTCATCGATGATTTTATTACCCGCGGCGACTACACTAATCAACTCAGCTTGTGTGAGAAGACCGGATCTTAACGACGGTAATAACAATTTAAAATCCTGATTCATTTTTTCGAAGATATGGGATTCAATATTTACGATTGCTGGACTTGTTTCATGTATTTCCAGAATTTCACCTTCCTGTGGGATATAATCATTAAAAGCTGGAGTTAACCACTCATCTTTACCATATTTATTCTTACGTCGATAAGTTTTTGTAAAGTTTATATCGAGGAGGGTTTTATATCCTTTTGACGGATTTTCAGGTCCTATCTCGTTAGTAGTGTAATCAGATTTTATAGGTTCCGGCGTAGAAGCGCTAACGGTTCTAGGTGGATCTTCGGGCCATCCTAATACAGTTTTTATTGAACTGTTACAAATATCTACAACATACCCAGGGGAGTTTATTTCAATTGTAGATGATAGTGTTGGTTCATGAACTGTTATCGCAATTTTTGATTCTTTTCTAGTAATGGATTTTATTCTACGTTGTAATTCATTATTAATTTGCTCAATTTGATAGGATCCAGTTGGTATTGAAACAACGTTCCAATCTGGAGTGTCATCTTTTTTATTCCTATATGCAAATACCAAAGAATTATTAGGTATCTGACCACCAAATGAAACCGATCTGATATTAAGCCAACTATGATTCACTCGTAATTTTGCCAGCGCGATTTCCTTTACTGAAACAGGGGAAGGAAAATTCACACTGAATTTGGGGTTTGTTGACGATATTGATATCATGCTTGTTTTCCGCGGAGTGGTATTTTCTGCTATCCGCTGAAGTAGTTGAATCTCTTGCGACATTATTATTATTATTTACAATGTCTAATTTTGTAATAGATGAAAAAACGCTAGCGTTTTTAATCGTAGAATCATAAATACGTATCATCGCGGAGAATTCGTCTTCGGTAATTATCGTATCATCAATCGATGATGACATCAACGAGGATAATTGTGAGTAACCGTTAGATACTGCTTGATGTTTTACTATATAGTCGTTAAGTTTTTCTTGAGAACACGATGATATTTTTTAGTAATAGCATTTGCAATTCCAGCAAATGTTGTCACCGCGGAAATAGCAATTGGGACAGCAATCGGAGCTACCATTGTTACTGAAGATAGTATAATATCAGCACCGGCCATTATACCAGATACTGAGTATACTGTAACATCAATTGCGGTAATTCTCCTGCGATACTTTTTAATTTTTATTTCATACTCATCAATGAGTGTTTTGAGTTTCGTTAAAAACTCTTTGACGGTATCATAGCGATATTGCGATGACGGAATCATATTATTTTAAAATCTCAAGTTGTTTCTAATTGTTAAAAATTCTAATTCAGATCAGCTACAAACTCCATGTACCATACAAATGATGTCTTATTTAAATTAGGATCAGTGCTTGTTATTGTAAACCGTTTGTATTCACCCACGTCAATAGTCGTTGAAATCACGTTGTTGTATCCATATGAAGTCGATGATGATATATTAAACTGGTTCAGTGACACTATTGTTAATCGATAAATACCCTTGTTTGACACAGTGAGGGGGTTTTTATTTT